>OW240920.1:96505617-96535582 GCA_933207985.1 Pelobates cultripes | reverse complement strand
ATTACAGGGGAGAAGAAAAGGAGAACACGGGGAGGGGGGAATAAGAGGAGAACACGGGGGGTGGGAGATGAGAACGTAGGGGAGGGAGAGACCACTAAAGGAGGGAGGGGGCGGTGGAGAGACCGCTAAAGGAGGGGGGTGGAGGATAGACCACTAGGGGAGGGTGGGGGGAGAGGAGTGACCACTAATGGAAAGTCGGGGAGAAAAGGAGACCACTAAGGGAGGTGGGGGGGGAGAGGAGAGACCACTAAGGGGCAGGGGAGATCTCTAAGGAATGGAAGGGAGAGCTCTATAGGACAGGGGGCAGGACAGGGAGCTCTTTCACACCACGTGCACACACACACACACACACACACAATGCATCCCTATACACACAGAAACACAACATGCTTCCCTTACACAGAGAGAAACACACAATGCAACATAAAGACAATGCATCCTTTGCACATATACACAGAAACACACAATGCATCCCTTACACACACATGCAAACACACACTGCTCCTCTTACACACACACACAGATTCACACAATGCATCTCTTACACACAACAAGAAACACACAATACATCCCTTATACACAAACACTCACTGCTTTCTATCCCTTACACAAACAACACTGCATCACCTACACAAGCTGGTATCCCTATACACTACATTCCGTAAGCACACACATTAGATCCTCTACAGTAACACATAACACATCCCCTACACACTCTACTCCCTGTGAGCGGACTCATCGGTGGAACATGTAGGTGGACTTATGGGTGGGCTTTATGGGCATACTCACCGTCAGGCCCTGGGGCCCAGACCTTGAGCTATGTAAGAGGCCCCACAAAATTGAGCTGCTTCCCGTTCTCCCAGAACATTGAATTTTGTGACGACAGTTACAAACAGCCTCCAGAGATCCTGTTTTACACCAGACCAGTGGAGCCAGACTGCAGCCACAGCCCATCATCATCCTCATCTGGTTGTAAGTAGGCAATCTAGTATATTATTAGTGACACTAATCTCTAATTTACCTCACATTAAATCGACACTATAGTCCCCAGAACCACTGCAGCTTAATAAAGCTGTGTGCAGCACTGGCACTAGTTCATATGGCAGATTATATGGGTGGGGCACTGCGATGTCCCGGGGGGTGGAGGGGGGCGGCAAATCTTTCTTTTGCCTAGGGCGGCAAAAATCCTTGCACCGGCCCTGCACCTACCACCATGACTCGGCTGGAGAAAATTCTCGAAGATTTCTGGCAGAAGCTTGAAAGCAGACTGCCTCAGACCACCCCACAGCGGCTAAGTGCTCACGCAAAGCAAAGCCACAATACAGACGGGTACATACCCACTAGGAGTGCAGTCTGTGCAACCCGGCCGAAAACCCAGAAAGACTACATACACGGCAGTGAAGCAGGCTCCGAAATGGCGGAACAGTGCGTGGCGCCCCCCATTTGGGAGCCAGCACAAAGCAGTACGGAAGAAGGAGCCACAGAGGGGTACAAAGTTTCAAACTCGCGTGGGACCAGCCACACCGAGCAGATCGACGGCTGCAGGACAACGGCGCAGTGAAGCCTCCCAAGCTGCAGGTGTAGCCCATCACGCGACAATGGCACAACGAAGCAGGAGGAGACCCAAGGTGAAGCAGAGGGTAGATGACCCATTAAGGCGCAATATGAACACTATGCACCACAAACCAAGTAAGTCACTGCTGCCACAAGCAAAGCTCAGAAAGACGTCGGACACCTTTCCGGAATACCACTTTAACCTTATCTGCCCCCACTCCAGCGGGATGATGGGCCTGACACCGGGAATCTCATGGCAGAACTTAGTCTGGCTCCAACGGGGAATTGGCTGACCCTGCAGATGGGCAGAGGACTCTCGCACCCCTGGCAGGTAGTTCCAAGGGCGCCTGCAACAGACTTAGACATTTTTACAAGCGCCTATTTTAATTTTAATTATTGTTGCATTTAAGACCTCTGCTGCCCATACTATACAAGCACATTACAAGCGTTGACCTTGCAGGAGGGGGAGACAGAGTCTGGTACCAGGCGACCTCACTACACTTGGACTCTGAGCGGCATAGGCTAAATGCCATAAGTAGTCTCACACCAGTCCCGGTGTAACCAGGGTATCGGCCAGCTGTATTTTACCCTCATGCTACAACGTTGATTGCATTCTCTTTTATTTTATTTTTAATGCCTCTGTTGAAACTACTAACCCAACTTAAGGACCCTCAGGCAAATATAATACTATCTAGTCTATATACAAAAATGTGCAGTATACGTCTAACATGTTCTTCACCATGTTAGACACACTAGTATAGCTTGGACCTAGCCTACATCGTATATAGCATGTTTATTGCATTACCCGGGTGATAAGCACAGTATACATATTTGTTACTCACTTTCATGCCCTAGCTACATCCAGCATGTATCATTAATCTGTTGTATATTATCTCCCAAAAAAATGTGCAGTTACTCCACATACCATGTCAAAGTTACACAATGTTTGATGCTTGAATTACTTGCCAATACTGTCGTGGTATCGCAAGTCTGTATGTAAACGCATGCACAGCAAAAATAAAGAATTTTTTTTTAAAAACTGTTTTATTTGTTCTATATGGAAGATCAACATGAAAAAGGAGTGAGAGGTACTTCTCCTTGAAGTTTATAAGGAGTATCAAGATGTGTTTGACAAAAAGGGAGTAGAAAAATTACCACCCCATCGGATATATGATTGCCCAATCGATTTGCTGCCTGGAGCACCTATTCCTTTTGGAAGAATATACCCCTTATCAGAAAAGGAACTCCATATCAAAAAAAAAAAAAATACATACAAGAAAACCTAAAGAAATTATTTATTCGTCCTTCTACTTATCCTGCAGGTGCTGGGATATCCTTTGTGAGGGAAAAAGATGGCAGTTTAAGATCTTGTGTGGATTACAGAGAATACAAATATCCACTACCCCTTATTCCTGAACTTTATGGAACGCCTCCAATCTGCTTGTATATATTCTAAACTTGATCTAAGAGGTGCCTATAACCTGCTCAGAGTCCGAGAGGGTGATGAATGGAAAATGGCATTTCGTACCTGGAACTGTCATTTTTAATATCTGGTTATGCCCAATGGACTCTGTAATGCCCCTGCCTTTTTCCAGCATTTTCTCAACAATGTGTTTCATGACTTTCTCGATCAATATGTAGTTGTCTACTTATGCCTTGTTTCCACTGAGTGGATCAGTACGGGTCGGTACAGTTTGGAAGGTTTAGAATGGTCCAGCCCATTCTGGGGAGTGTTTCCACTGCAAGTCAGACCTTCAGGGGCCATGCGGGGTTTATAAAAATTGCTCTTCCTGTCCACCAATCAATGAATTATTTAGTAGCTCCGCCCTAACCGAACCGTTCCATTTTCTATGGCCCTACAGCTGAAGCAGGACCCTGAATGGATCAGTACGGTTTGCTTATATGGACCACTTTCATAATGGAAACACCCAAAATAGCGAACCATACCGAACAAAACTTAACCGATCCACTCAGTGGAATGAGGCATTAGATGACATAATGGTCTTCTCCTCCAGATCTCCAAAACCACTGTCTACTAATGACTGAGGTAATGAAACGTTTAAACGTTTAATTTGTATGCTAAAATAGAAAAATACATCTTCGAAACCGACTTTGTGGATTTTCTGGGTTTTATCATTAAACCAGGTAAAGTGGAAATGGATCGCAGAAAAGTAAATGCTATCCTGAAATGGCCCACACCCCAGAATAAGAAACAAATACAACAATTTATAGGATTCACCAACTTTTATAAAAAATTCATTCATAACTTTTCAAAAGTAATCCCCTAACACACCTTACCAAGAAAGAAGTAAAATAGAGTTGGTCTCTCCTGGCTCAATAGGGTTGATAATCTGATACAATTATTTACCAAGGCACCCATCCTTCACCTACCAGACCCTAATAAACCCTTCTTTCTTGACATTGATGCATCCAACTCAAGAGAAGTAATATCACAGAGAGAGAGAGATTCTATTCCCACAAGGTAACGGATGCAGAATCCAATTATGATGTTGGAGATAAGGAGTTAATAGCCATTAAAAAAGCTTTGAAGAATGGCGACACCTACTAGAAGTGGCTAAATACCCTATCACTGTATATACTGATCAAATTTTGAATATCTACGAACGGCCAAACATCTTAACCCTCGACAAGCAAGATGGGCACTGTTTTTTACTTGTTTTTCTTTGCATGTCATCTATCGACCAGGGTCAAAGAATCAAAAGGCTGATGCACTCTCAAGGATGTATTCTTCCGAAACAGATAGAAACAACAATATTACAGGAACATCACTTTGTTGGCACCATGTCTCACATCTTGCAAGAGATAAAGGAAACTACCACCTCCAATAATCTTCCATCATCACCTGAAGGTTACCCTTTGTTTAATGACAAAATTTTTGTACCTGAAAAGACCCCTCTTGAAGTTCTCTACCATTATCATGACCATGGCCAGTCATGGAGGACGGAGAAAGACATTACAAAGTATCAGACGGCAATTCTGGTGGCCTTCTCTTCAACAAGATGTCAAGGACTATGTCAACTCCTGTATCACTTGTGCCTGTGCTAAAACCATCACCTCCAAAACTGCTAGATTATTAAAACTATTACCTATCCCATCCAGACCATGGAGTCATCTTACTGTTGACTTCATCATAGACCTCCCTACTTCACATGATAGGGGCCATTATGTTGGTAGATCGTCTAACAAAAATGGAACATTTTCCAGCCATACTTTTACTCGACAACATCTTTAAACTTCATGGAATCCCCAAATGTATCCTCTCAGACAGAGGGACGCAATTCACTTCCCACTTCTGGGAAGTGTTCTGTCAATCACTCAAAATATCTGTGACCTCTCCACTGCCTTCCATCCCCAAAACAATGGACAAACTGAGAGAACAAACCAAACCCTGGAAACATACCTCCATTGTTACTGTAGCCATCTACAATCTGATTGGAAAGAGTTATTTTCTACAGCTAAATTTACCTATAACTCAAAGCAACATGATTCCACCCAGGAATCTCTTTCCAGGAAGTCCCCCACTTACATCTGTTCCAGATGTCACAGTCCATTTACAGCAACTAGCTCAAGGTTTTCTACGGGCCCAATTGACACTACAAGAGAGCCAATAAACCATTAAAAAATATGCCTATCTCAAAAGACAATCTCCACTGACATATCAAGTGGGCCAACTGGTTTGGTTATCTACAAAGTATGTTAAACTATCCTGTCCAACCCAGAAATTAGGACCCAAGTTCATTGTTCCCTTTTGAATTTTTTTAAACTCGTCTCTCCTGACGTAGTACGATTAGATCTGCCACGTCAATATCGAATACACCTTTCATTCCATGTTTCTCTGATCAAACCTGCCACAGAAAATCCGTTTCCAACAGAGATATACCACCTCCTGATCCCATAACAGTACATGGAGAACGTGAATACGAAGTTCAAGAGATTCTAGATTCTCGTAGACGCAGAAGAAATCTAGAATACCTCATCCACTGGAAAGGTTATGGAAGTTTAGGATAGCCATGATAGGGGCCAAAAAGGGATCCAAATGTCTCTCCAGACACCAGCCATGCCAGGATCGCCAGGTGTGCAGGTGTGATCGTTTGGTGCCAGTCCAAGAGTGACTCATTAGTGGTTGTCGATAGGCCATCTCTCCAGTGTCGGGAGAACCAGTCCACTACTTGATTGTTCTGTCCCGGGAGATATTCCACCACAAATCCATCACAAAACCCAGAAACTGGACCGACCAAGAGGGAGTCAGTTCCGATTTTTCCACATTGATGACGAATCCCAGGTCCTGAGGCAGACAGATCGTGAATGACATCTGCCGATGCAGGACGGCGGGATCCTGTGCCATCAACAGATTATCTTCTAGATAGACGATAGACCTGATCCTCCTGGCTCTCAGATTCACCATGACTCGTTTCAACAATTTGGTGAAGCACCAAGGGGCCGAGCTGAGGCCGAATGGAAGACCCGTGAAATGCCAGATGCGTTCCTGCCAGGAGAACTGAAGAAAACACCTGTTCTCGCGGTGGTTAGGGACCATGAGGTAGGTGTCCTTCAGATCCAGTCAAGCGAATCAATCGGCCCCACAGAGCAGGTCTCTGATTAGATGGATGACCTTCATCCTGAAATGTCAGAAGACGACATATGCGTTGAGGGCACGCAGATTGATAACGGGGCGGAAGTCCCCTGTTTTCTTTCTTACAAGGAAGATATTGCTCAAGAAACGAGGTTGTCGTCCTCTCCATTGCAACCTTGTCAGGCAGGGATAAAATTTCTGAATGGACCAGATCGGATGCTTCTTTGTCCATGCGTATCGGCCGCGGAGTGGTGACCTGTCTTGGAGATTCAATAAAATTTATCCTGAATCCGGACACGGTCTGCAGAATCCACAGGTCCCCGGTGATGGCTTCCCACTGCGGGAAAAAATTAGATAGTCTGCCTGCAATGGGTAAGTTTGGCAAATAAGGATGGACTCTTACCTGAGGCGTATCTTGCTGTTGTGGAGGAAGCACCGTTTCCTCTGAAGGCTCCTCAGGAAAACAGTGGGCTGTATCGGTACCGAGAGGAGGAAGAGGAGAAGGATTTCGAGAGGCGGGGTCTGTTGCCCATGAAGGCAACTCTGCTGGTGGCATGACTCCTTTGTTGACCAACCCTGGGCAAAAAACGGTACCCTGAGTGGAAAACCTTCCTACGTGCTTTGTAAAGGGACGTATAGATAGAAACGTGCTGACTCAACTCCTTTGTGCAGGCATCCCTGAAGAGTAGGCCTTTGGCACCAGGACCCAGTTCCTTGGATGTCAAATCCACCAGCTTGCCATCCAACTTGTAAAGGGTTCGGAGGATAGGGCCACGTTGGCATTTCCTAATAAACAGATGGCCCGTTGGGCCCATTCTCGTAGAAGATCAGCATCCACCAGGGTTCCACTTTGTAGAGCGTCATCCGCCATGAGGAACATCTGGGTCAATGGACCACTGACATCCAGCAGCTTGTCCTGGGCCGAACGTAGACCCTGTTCCAGGCCCTTGCGGGGGTCTTTCCCGGACTTGTTCATGAAGGTGGCAAACACCGGGTTGAAGTCCAGACTAAGGGTTACTTTGTCTGGTAGTGTTAAGGGGGGGCATTCCACCCAAAGTTTCCCCTTGACCCCCTCATCCAAGGGGCAGCAGTGCCAGTTATTCAGGAATTCTACAAAGTGGTCCGGAGGGGCCTATTCCAAAGAGCGAGGGTGTTTAATGAGCCATGGATTGAAGAGGGGATGGCTGGAAGGATCCAGAATCACACCTGGGTCACCAGCAGTGGTCAGCAGGGCCCCTTGGTGATTAGTCAAGGGGGTGTCCAACACCGTCTCCCTCACGTAGCGGAAATGGCCACCGAGCAAAACCTTGCTGGGAGTGCGTCACCAGAAGTGATGGCCCGGTACTCATCCAGGATGTCATAACCTTCCTCCACCAGGCGGCCGCCTGAACCAGAGGCCATACAGGCCAGCTTGGCAAGCATCTTCCCTTTATCAGTGGGAACGCCATGGCCCTTTCAAGGCCTCTTGCATGCGGAGCCCATATCCACAGAGCAGAGGGAATCACCTGAGTCAGAGCCCTGAGCACCTGGGGTGCCGGGTGCATGGCCCAGAGGGGCCGGTGAAGCGTCACCATGGAAGGCAGCAAGGGCTATGGGTAATGAGTCCTCTATGATGGCACAAAGCCAGGCCTAGAGGCCTTCTGGGGCATGGAAATCTGCTTCATCGGCCATGACTGTATCTCTGCAATAGAGGTAAAACACTGTCAGTGTGGTACCTGGTGAGGCCAGCTGGGGGCCACCCAGCGTGCAAGAGGGGGTCACTCAACAAGCACAAGCATACCATGCATATAGACCAGCAGGAGAGGGGGTCACCCTCAGTATAGTTATAACAGCACACTGTAGGTCCAGCAATGCAGTCAGGGGAGGGGGTCACCCAACCCAAGAGTGTGTCACATACACCACAGCAGGGCCCAGTAGAGGGCAGTATTATTTGACAGGGCAGTGCCCTATTATATACTAACTGTTAAGGGGGGGGTCACATAGCAGGCCAGAGGCCTACCTTCACCTGGAGCCCAGGTGGACTAACCTGAAAGAAAACCCAAAGTTGGAGAAAGAGGGAGCCGGCAGCACAGCCAGCACATAGGGGCCCGGGGCACAAAAAAAAGGGCCACCGCGTGGAGCCGTGGAAGGCTAAACTAAAGCCGTGAAAGGTCTGTGTGCCGCTCACTGGGTGCGGGGGAGCCACGATATGTGTGGGAAAGCAGTAAAACTGAGGGGAAACGCGGTGAAGCCCATGATGGCGCCGCAATCGTGGGCAGTGCGAGGGCTGAAAGGGGTGTCCCCAGGGAAACCCAAAGGCCAGGCAGCACCCCAGGAGCCCAGATTCCCACATCAAATCAAAGGGTAGTAAGCAGTAACAATGTAATTAAATAACACAAAATAACCATTAAAAAGTGCTCACCTGGAGACAGCAGCAAAGAAAGATGAAGTGGTAGGGTCTGACTAAGGGATTTTATGCTAATTGGTTGTTTGGAAAAGTTATGTTAACTATTTCTTTGCTGCTGGAGGTTTTCAGTAAAGAAAGTAAATCAAATATAAAGCCTCCTGTCTTGCCATAAAATTTTATTTTTATTGTTTATATATTTTATTGTTTATATTATAAAAACTTTTCAATAAATTATCCTGTATGCTTGCATATGTTTAGTTCTTTAACTTTTATATTAATTTTTCATTACAATTTGCAAAAATATATATTTTTCTACACGCAAAAGCATTATTATTTTTTTTTATAAAGAACCAATTAAAAAAGTTTCAAAGTGTAATAATTAGTGTCTACCTAATAAGTAAATAACTAATACCAAAAAAAAAGGAATTTAGAACATCAAAAATAGAAAGATATACAAAATAAACATATTATCTTTACTTGAAGACAAGGGTGTGCTTACCACCACTTTTATTCTTTGTTGAAGTAGGGCAGAATGGACATCCATAGGGAAGAAAGGATGATAACGAGAAAAAGAAAAAACAAACAATAGTTCAAACACAAACAGACATACGTTTGGATTATGCAAACACACACTTACACATCTAATGTTAAATGACCTATGGCTCTTACTCATTTAATGTTAAATGAACCATGGCCTGAACAATACTACCTGCAATGACTGACTGTAGTCTTGACTGTTATTCCTGCTCCAAATCTTCCCTCCAGCCTTTATTACCATGTTGTTAAAATAGGATTAAAGTAAACACACTGAGTCTTTTAACTGATACAGACATTGACAGAACAGTTAAATTATCAGCTGTTTTCTAAATAGCTTTGAAGGAATATTAAAAGCACCATAACCACTACATTATGCAGTAGTGACAATGGTTCCAGGAGTGCCCTGGTCCCCCCAATGTAATTTGCACACCACTCCTCACCTCCCCTACTTTTTATGAAGAGCTGGGAGCTCAGTATATGAACAGTGCAGGGCTTTCCTCATTGGCTGCGAGCGATCAGCTGATATTCTCAGCATATGAGTTAGCTCTGTACTATAGGGAATAGCTCAGGGGAGTTAATGGAAACTCTTGCTTAGAAGCGTCCCGCTCTCCATAGAAAGTAGAGGAGCAAGGAGCGGAGCCTGGCAAGTATTAGGTTATAAGTCAAACTGTTCTGAGAGGCACTAGTGGAAATGCTTTTTGGAGTGTATTTTTAAGGTGTAATTATGAGCAGAGACAATTTCAAATACGTACATAAAATATATCTATTTACCTAGTATGCATTCTACTTTTGAAATATATTTTAGAGAAATCAGATAATAAGAGATGCAGATAGCGCTGGAAAAAAAAAGAAAGAAAGAAATTCAACATACACTTTTGAATTCAAAACTGGAATTCAAATCATGCTCCACAAAATGTTTGATATGCTAATATTAAAAACTAACTGTCTAGTGATAAATACAGGTTTTTTTCAAACAAATTTTCTAACAAGTATGTTGCATAACGTTCATACATTTTTTTTATGTATCTTTTCTTCTATAAGATATAAGTAGAGTTAAGCGGACACCTGGATGTTCGGGTCCGGCGGGTTCGGCCGAACTTTTGAAAAAAAGTCCGGGTTCGGGATCGAACTTGACCCCAAACCCAAACCCCATTGAAGTCAATGGGGACCCGAACTTATGGGCACAAAAATGGCTGTAAAAAACTCCTGGAAAGGGCTAGAGGGCTGCAAAAGGAAGTAAAATAGGGGTAAGAGTAGGACAAGGGCTCTGCAAACAAATGTGGATAGGGAAATCATTTAAAAATAACATAAAATAAGCAGCCGTTTAGTAGATAACTCCCTAATTCACACGGTATTAGGGAGCTATCTACCAAAAAGCTGAAAGACCTAAATTGGTCTTTCAGCCACATTTACTAATACTAAGTAAAGATTACTTAGTATTAGTAAATTCAGCTCTTACTCGCTATACCACGAGTAGGGGCGCAGGGCCGCCATCAGGGTGTGACATAACTTAGGGCCACCTGTATGTATGTATGCATGTCTGTATGTCTGTCTGTATGTCTGTATGTCTGTATGCATGTATGTCTATGTATGTATGTATGTCTGTATGCATGTGTGTCTGTGTGTATGTCTATGTATGTCTGTCTGTCTGACTGTATGCATGCATGTATGTCTATGTATGTATGTCTGTATATGTATGTCTGTATGAATGTGTATGTATGTATGTCTGTATGCATGTATGTATGTCTATGGATGTATGTATGTATGTCTGTATGCATGTATGTCTATGTATGTATATATGTATGTCTGTATGTCATTATATATGTATATATGTATGTCTGTATGTCAGTATGAATGTATGTCTGCATATCATTATAAACGTATGTCTGTGTGTATGTGTGTATGGATGTCTGTATGCATGTATGTCTGTCAGTATGTCTGTATGCATGTATGTCATTCTGAATGTATGTATGTATGTATGTATGTATGTATGTATGTCTGTATGCCATTATGAATGTATGTATGTATGTCTGTATGTCATTATGAATGTATGTCTGTGTATGTCTGTATGCCATTATGAATGTTTGTGTGTATGAATGTCAGTGTCTGTATGTTTGTCAGTATGTCTGTATGTATGTATGTATGTCGGTGTCTGTATGTATGTGTCTTTATGTCCTCATGCATGTGTGTCTGTGTGTATGTCTCAGTATGTGTGTGTCAGTATGTATGCCTGTATGCGTCTATGTCTCAGTATGTGTGTGTCAGTATGTATGCCTGTATGCGTGTATGTCTGTTTCAGTATGTGTGTCTGTTAGTATGTATCTGTGTCCTTTTGTATCAGTGTGTGTGTTTGTGTCTGTGTGTGTATTCCTGTGGGCGGAATTTGGAGGCGGACCCAGTGGGCGGCATTTGGAGGCGGGCCCCAGTGGGCCCAGACCCTGAGCTGAGTTAGGGGCCCCAAAATATCTGGTGGTGGCCCTGTAGGGGCGTGTCCAGTAAACAGTGAGCAGTCAGTGTTAAGGAACCAATCAGAGTGTTATGAGTCAAATTACACAGCGTGGGAAAATTCCAAAGAACATTCCCACGCTGTGTAAAATGACACAGAGCACTCTGATTGGTGGATTTAGTAACCAATCAGAGTATTATGATTCAAATTACACAGCGTGGGAAAATTCCAAAGAACATTCCCACGCTGTGTAAAATGACACAGAGCACTCTGATTGGTGGATTAAGTAACCAATCAGAGTGTTATGAGTCAAATTACACAGCGTGGGAAAATTCCAAAGAACATTCCCACGCTGTGTAAAATGACACAGAGCACTCTGATTGGTGGATTAAGTAACCAATCAGAGTGTTATGAGCCAAATTACACAGCATTGGAAAATTCCAAAGAACATTCCCACGCTGTGTAAAATGACACAGAGCACTCTGATTGGTGGATTAAGTAACCAATCAGAGTGTTATGAGCCAAATTACACAGCATTGGAAAATTCCAAAGAACATTCCCACGCTGTGTAAAATGACACAGAGCACTCTGATTGGTGGATTTCAAGCCAACCAATCAGAGTGCTGTGACAGGTAAATGTAGAGACTTACCTGTCAGTCTCTTTATTTACCTGTCAGAGCACTCTGATTGGATGGCTTAAACCCACCAATCAGAGTGCTCTGAGCCTAATTGCAGGGCGGGGCAAGGTTTTATAAGCCTTCCCCCGCCTTGCAGAGTTCAGTCTGCGCGGAGCCCTCCATGGGTGAAAATTGATTATTATTATTTTTTGCGCTAATTTTTTTTTTTTTTTTAAACTGCGTAGTTTATTATGGATTTTTATTTGGCCTTGTTCGGGGCTGAAAAAATAAGATTTTAGAAGAAAGAAGACATCAAATGGTAAGTCAATTTTTTTTTTTAACAGGTATTTAGATAAGGGTCCCCCTCATTATTTTTAGGATGAGGGGGGTAGGTAGGGGTAATTTGTTGGGGGGGAGGGCGGTGACTAGGGGTTTGGGGACCCCTAGTCAACTGGGGGGGTAAATTTTTATTTAGGGCCACCGCTCAGGGGTGGGGGTCGGGGAGGAGGACAGTAGGTCCCCCCTTATTGTTATTTAGGGCCCCCACCCGCTGCGCAGGGGTGGGTGCCGGGGGGGAGGACAGAAGGCCCTTCAAATTCTTATTTATGGCCCCCACCCACCACTCAGGGGTGGGGGTAGGTGGGGGGCAATAGGTCCACCCTTTAGTTTAAAAGCCCCCACTCACACGTTGCGGGTGGGGGCTAAGGAGGGGGGAATTTCTTTTTAACAGGCTGCTCACTGTTTAATAGACATGCCTCTACTAGCTGGGTCCCATGCTGCACTGGCCAATCACAGCCATGCCATTAGTAGGGCACACGATTTAAACTCTTGTTGATTGGCTGCCCTGCAGCCTTTCAAAACGCGTCATTAAATCGCTGAACACCGAACTCCAACCCGAACATACAGAGATAAAATTACGTCCAAATTACGTAATGTTCGGTACGAACCCGAACTTTTCAGTTCGGGTTCGCTCAACTCTAGATATAAGTTAAAAGTATTTAGCTTAGCATAATAAACTATTTACTTTTAAATCCTGTGAGGATATTGCTGGGCAGTCTCTTTTTTATTCCTCTATTGGTCATTCTCACTTGGTTGGGGAATAAAATCAACATTTGTTGCTTTCCCCTAGCCAATCAATCACTATTTTTCCTATCAACCATCTCTTTTTTTGAACCATGGGCAGAGCTATGAATCTCGAAGCAAACAAGCATGCTCATCCATTGTTTTAATCAGTTGCTCAAGTCGTTTATTATGTCTGAGCTTTGGAGATATAGAATTCGGCTGAACCGCCAATCTGGGCTTAAATTTTGAGAAATTGTAATTTGGCCAATATCGAATGCATGAATCTATTTATGATATAAATATAAAATATGTATTAAAATATTGATGTTTTTAAAAATACTATTTTATTATTGATATTTAATATATTTTATTAAAGTATCTCTGCTGCTGTGTAGCATGGCTGAGCATTTACTGTAGAACAGCTGGGCTTTTCCCTTTTCCAGCCTAAATACAGATTCTCCATGCATGGTCTAACATTGCAGGGATATGACAAGACTCATGTCTCTGCCTCCTCCACACAGCTGCAGTCACTCACAGGAGCTTGAGGCTGCAGGGCTAGAGGGGAAAGAGCAACTAACATTGCCGAGCAAGGGTGAAGGGTACTTTAGTAAAAGGGGCTTGCAAAAGGGTTGTAAGACTTACTGTGAGCAGGCCATTTAGGGAGCTCTTTGAACTCCTCAGCTAATGCCCCAAGTCTATATAATTAGTAAAACCCTCTGAAAATTATTGACCGGATTCAGCTTACACTTTTATCAAATTTTGATTGGATTTAATACTATCCAAAATTCTAGCAGCTGAAGCTGATAAACACTTCAGAAGCACATTAATTTGACTTTTTAGTGACTAATCCTGTAAGCCATTAAAAAAAGAAATATACAGGGTGTCCCAAAAAAAAGTATACACACTTTGAATGATTATAAAGTCAGTGTTTATTAACATACAGTTCATTTTCAAAATTTTAAAGAATCTACAGGAACGAATAATTATTTTTGTCAACGGCTGTTTTTAAACTGATTACCATTCTAGTACATGCACCGCCGATAACATAAAGCAATAGAATGGCAAATATCAAGATTCATTTCACATTCTCTTTTTGTGTGCATTCTTGTTCAATGGCTGCCCTTAATTTGTCAACTGTTGGCGGTTTTGTCCCGTATGCTATGAGGTCTGGTGAATGCAGACGGTATTCTACTGTACCTCTTCATCCAATCCATCTGTTTGGCAGATTTGCATCAAGGTAGGCCCTTACATCATGATGGTAGTGTGGGAGTTTTTTTTTTTAAATAAAACTCCTTATTCTCGTCCTCTTGAATATGTGGCATGACAGATTACTGCAGCAAGATCAAGTAAACGGCACAAGTCACAGTAAGCACAAAAAAAAATGGTTCAATTAATCCCTTTGCTGATAGGTCGCACCATATTGTAATTCCTGGTAAATTAACATGATGTTCCTCTTTAATAAGCGCATTCTTAGGTCCCTAGTAGGTGTAATTGTCTCTGTTAATTGAGCCATTTCATTTATTGCTTTAGGATATACTTCAGGATTTTCTTTGTTCAAAGTTAGTCTGGCTTCGCCCATTATTTCAAATTGGTTGAACCTGAAAAGGAGTGAAAATGAAGTGAGTTATCAGCTGTTAAAGTGTGAATACATTTTTGGGACACTCTGTGTTATTAAGAAACAATATGAGTGAATATGTTACGAATGGAGTCATATAGTAGAAAATACAATTTTCAACAGCTTTTTTGTTTTTACTTTAGTTGTCTAGTTTGAAAAAGCACTAAGTCCTTTAAGTTCAACCTTGAAACCCATTCTTTTATGCTGTTGATCCGAAAGAAAGCAAAAAACCCAACAGTAACCCCCCAAAAAAATCAGCTTTCTCCTTTCAAGAGTATTTATCGATGATTATGTCCTTGATAGATAGTATTGAATCATAGAATCTGATCATTGCAATGGAAATATTTATTTATAAAATGTATAATATTAGATCTGATATTTATCTAATCCCGATAATCCTTTAATGTTCTTTAAAACAATGTTTTGAAATTGGTCTTGCGCTAGTTGGCTTTGAGCTTTTAAATGTCTAGTTTTGCCTACCTAATTGCCCTTTGGCATGTCCTGTTGGTATTCTTATGTCTGTTGTAAAATTATACTGATCCATTTGATTGCAATGTTTGAATGACCTTTTCTCATAGTTTATTACTTGACTGACACTTTTATTAAGCGACATTAATATTAATGTGCTTCTTTTATATTTCTTTACTCGTGGTATGTAAACTGAGAAATATACTTTTTACAAAGTTTGTTTAATTAAAGATCTTCCATGTATTATCTGTGCTTTTACCAAGTAATAGTTCCTGCCAATCGATTATTTTGTAAAGACGCCCTACTTAAAATTAAAACATTTTTAAATGAAGCCTTTCTGTCAGGCCCACATATTTTTTTTTATTTCTTTGAGTTGATCATTTCCCCTATTCTGCATGTATATGAGAAATATTTGGACAACTTGAACACTCAGACCAGGGCTGTTTGGGGATTTAGGACATGGGGGTTTATTGGTTTTATAATGTTTTGAGGAACTTTTTATTTTATTTTATTTTTTAAAGTTGTTATATCTTTTTTGCTTCACATGAGAAGAAATCGTATAACAGGACAGTCTCATGTGACCGTCAATTGCCATGAAATCTTTTTCAACACGGGCAGAAGACAGCTCATATAATATACAAAAAACAGGTAAAGTACATAACTGAAGTACAATTAAATTGCAAGTTAACACCTGTGACCTGGGGCCATACAGTCACACAGTCTTAATTATAGGAACACCACACAATTCGATTTTTCCTTGTAAATGCAGTCTCTCTTTATTAAGAGGTCTGTCAATTTAAACTAAAATAAAACAAACAAAAAGAAAAGCTTTGCTCTTCTGAACACTAACTCACAGTTTTTCCTCTAACCTCTTCCAACCATACAAAATGCAAATTTGAGCACAAACCTTTTTTCCAAATAAATGTTTCCTTTCCCCTTCAGAACATAAAGACTCTTGTAGGGAGAAATGTATTCTCACACACTGCTTGTCCTTCTCCCTGTGAATCCCTGACTGGGAAATTTTATAGCAGTCCTGTGCTAATCATTGCCAACAGGTGAGCAACTATCTGGGTGATCCAGAACGCCTGGACTCCTGGAAGTGTTTGCAATGCAAAGAATATGGACATATTGCAATGGACTGTCCTGAGAATGTTATTGTAATGGAATGGAATGTTGATGATAGGGGGGATGATTACTCTCTTTTCTCTAGCTCAGTATATGCAGTCACCAAAAATAATTGTCTGAAGGGCCATCCCCGGTGTACTGTAAGGATAGAGGGAACTGACGTAAATGCTTTACTAAATTCTGGGAGTATGGCTTCTAGACCAAGGTTTGTTAAGAAATATTCAAATAAATGACTCCCAGAATCTAGAATTTACCTGTATACATGGTGACATACACCAGTACCCTACTGCTGAGGTAATTATTGAGACGCCAAGTGGCACTGTAAATCATACAGTTGGTCTGGTAAAGCAATTAGTCCATGAAATGATAGTTGGCAGGGATTTTCCCCATTTTTTGCATTTATGGATGGGCACTGAGCAGGATAAATCAGTACCCATAGAGGGCGCTGTTAGTGACTTTCCATTTTCCGATTTATTGTGGAATGGGACCCCTGTTGATCCTAACAATATCCCTTCTTATCCATATTTTGAAGTGGAAAATGATTTACTGTACAGAGTTTGAAAAGTTGACACAGGAATATCGAGACACAGTATTGCATCTTGCACATAGACATATTCTTGGGGGACACCTAGGGGTTGATAAGACAAGAGAGAAAATTCTCAGGAGGTTTTATTGGCCAGGTGTAATGGTGTCAATTGCACATTATTGTTCATCCTGTCCTGATGCCCTTCTTACAACATATCTTAGTCCCTTCGTACACTTGCCCATTATAGAGGTTCCATTTGCACGCATTGGTATGTACTTTGTGGGCCCTCTTATAAAAATCTGCTAGAGGACACCAGTACATATTGGTAATAGTTCACTATGCTACTCGTTACCCTGAGGCAATAACTATGCGTACAACTTCAGCAAAAGCTATTGCTAAGGAACTAATATTGATATTCAGTAGGGTTGGGATTCCCAAGGAAATACTGACAGATCAGGGAACTCCATTTATGTCCTGAATCACAAAAGAATTATGCAATCTCCTTCATATAAAGCATCTGAATACCTCAGTATATAACCCACAAACAGATGGTACAATCAGATTCTGCAATGATTACCTAAAGCTTAATGCAATATCCAAGTTTCATGCATATCCTATACCAAGGGATGATGAACTTGTAGAAAGATTTGGGAAAGCCAGGTACCTCACCACACAGGATTTAAGAAAGGGTTCTTGGCAAGTACCACTCACAGCCCGTGCAAAGGAAATAACTACCTTCTCTACTCCAAACAGACTTTATCAAAACAAAGTATTACCTTTTGGCTTACATGGGGCTCCAGCAACGTTTCACCCCTTAATGACCACTTATATGCCAGGCATGTCATTAGGAATGTGCATGGGCAAATAATTTGGTTTGGCCGCTTTTCAGAAAGCTGAAGAACTTTGGCACTTCCAAAATTCAGCGGTTCGATACTTCAGAAATTCATCAATCCAGCAGTTCGGAAGCATCCGAATGTCTGAAATTCCTCCGAATTTAAATTTGGACAGAAACGAATTGCACATGTCTACATGTCATGACATAAAAGGAATCTCACTCTTGTTTCCTGTTAAAGCAACAGTGTTGTACCCAATTATACAGGTACTTCTTATGACAGACTGATGTACGCAATATGGGTTGTTTTAAGTTATCAGCCCATGGCAAATTAAAGGGTTGTATGAAATGTAATTACAATATTTTTACATTTATAATATGCATTTTACACACATATCAGATTGCAAAAAAAATTATATAGGGAATCTACAGGACTCATTTTTACAAGCAATTTGGGCCCATGCCCATAAACATAGCACCAATGTGATCTTAAAAGCTTTAGGATGGTGAATACCAATAACTCTGTACACACCAATCCATCATATTTGCATATGGATCAAGGCAATCATGTCATAAAGAAATAAATACAGTGTGAGTTACAAGGTTTGTTACGATTGATGATCTACAAAATCCTGTACACTTTCTGGTTTATAAACAAACAAAAAATAAATAAAAAACAGATCTCCAGCCCCCTTCCTCCCAGACCATAAGGTGCTTCACAAGTACAAGTCAGAGGCATTCATGCGAATGCTGACAAGATACAATCCAACTTACAGAGTTATTTAAGCACAGCAAAGTAAATGTTGGTAACCGACTACCAAACATTTTTACTGACACCAGAAAATAATGTAAACATTGAGTCCTTGCAATTAAAACAAGCAAATATACATCAATGTCCCTTTTAAAAACAAATGCAGACAGATTCAATGGGACCCTATAGTCATTTATATTTACATATGTCAATCCTGTTCTAGAACAGTTACGGATTACTCAGTACTGCATGTATTTAAATAAAAATTCTTATCGCTGAAATGCTGTACTAAACGAGTGGATGTCAATGAGCAGTGTTTCACACTTCTAGAGGTAGGTTTGTTTGTCATTGAATAGTTCTGTGCTTGCCTTTAAGAAGCCCTTTCCAACATCTCTGTCAAAGTATATGTCTTCCAGCTTTACATCCCGGAAGGAATCCAGGCCGACGTACACCCCACTCTCTGTGTTTGGATTAGGGTCACTCATAAAGTTATGTAATAATAAGCACACCAATGATTTCTGGACAAGCTTGCAGTATGGAGAGTGGAAAATCATGTAATCAAAGTCATTGTATTGTTTGGAGACCCCCTGCTGGGGTCTGTGCATAAAAGGCTCATTAATATCAGTTGTATTGCCAGAATTATGTGTCATCTAGTTACTGGGAGGGGAAAGGGCTATTCACTACTCAGCACCTGGTTCCAACTCATGGAGGATTCAGTGGGGAAAGTCCTTGCAAGGACTATAGCTCCCAGGTGTCATCCAATCCCTGAGAGGGAATAGAGCTAGTCCCCTATCCTGTTCCAGGAGGACATCAGTCAAGCCACGGCAACTGGGGCAGAAGCTCTGAGGTTAGGAAGCAATCCTTGGTGGAGGTACAAAGCCAGATACAGGGAGCTCCGCTACACCTCCTATGCACATTTTTACTCATAATGCTTCTTTACCTGTGTTATCACATACCATTCCTTTTACACTTGGCCTTAATTCAAGTTTAAAATATAAACATACTACTCCCCCTTTTCTATTTTTGTTTATCCTGCCTAAATAATACATCTCCATTTAAATTAGCAGCCCAACTGAGGGTTTCATCCAACCAAGTCTCAGCAATCCCAATTATGTCATACTGTTCCTCACATGCTAATATCCAAGCTCATGTCTGACAATCTTGACAATTCACCATAAGCAGGTTATTAACTAATCTCTGAACTGGCTTGAGTAGTAGCGTGCAAAGTTGAAGAAAAATCCTCAGATTTGACCCATGGTTGAAATATAGGTATTGAAGAAACTCAATAAGCTTGCAGATTTAATAGAGCTCCATAATTATTTTCCCCACAACAGGCCAGGGAGTAGAGGATGTTATAAAGTTTATTACCATAGCTTCCTTGGTATTTACTTCCCTACCCAAATTAAACTCATTGCATAGAACAGACTGAAATGCGTCATCTGATTATGTAGTAATGTACCCTATTTATCCTAGCCTAAAACCTTCTAATTTTCATTTATCCAGCCCTAACTACACTAACCTCAATCCTCCAAAACCCAAATATCCTAACTATAATTCTCCTTACCCTTAACCCTTTACCCTAACTGTAAATTCCTAACTTTAATTTTCCTAACTATAATTCTTTTCTTCATGTCCAAGTAATGAAAATTTCACAATATTAAAACCTGCCTAGGGAAATCGGCAAACTCAAAATTGATCAAGACCCCCTATATTGCAATAGTAAGCTCTGCCACTGAGCTATGCCCTATACCCCTGGCAGGATTTTGGCTGCCAGGCGTTTTTAACCTTTTTTTACTAACTACTCTGGTAGGGTGGCAGGGAAATAACTTTTATTTGCTTTGATATGAGATTAATATACATTCTAAGAATATACAACAGCAATTATAAATAAGTGGGAGAGGATCCATACACTCAGGAAACAGCATAATTATATCACCTATCTAAAATGGGTTACAGTCACAATCATGGCCATTGAAATGCTTAGTTTGCCAATTACATCAAACATGAATTTAACGTGTAAAATATTCAATAAACAAATTAGGTGATACATAAGAGGTCTCAAAAGTATAAGACGTATTCAATAAATAAAAGGCGTCTAATGTGCTACCTAATAAATCCTGCTAAGGCACTGCCACTCTATAAACCTCTGGAAAGGAATACACTTCAAATAGACAAAACCACCTGGCTGCGTAGGGCATTATTCAGATGGCAAAATCCAGACATGGTTTATTCTATAAAACAACACAATACAAAATATGGTGCACACTATAACTCCGACTGTATACTTATACAGCCAAACATGGTTTCTTGTATCTAAGAAATAATTTTTTAAAAAGTGCATAATTGTACAAATAAGAGTGGATATTTGCCACTCAGAAAGCAAAACTCCAACAGGATCAGCCCCTTGGGTGCAAGGATGCAACTTGGGAAATCAGAAAGGCCTCTCTTTTGTACACTGCAACACCCGTAGCTTACTCCCTAAACAGGATACACTGCAAGCCTGGTGTTCCCATTACAAACCAAAAATCATTGTGCTCTCAGATTCATGGTTAACGACTAAAATACCCGACTCAGCCATTGCAATACAGGGTTATTCATGTTTTAAAAATGACAGAGCAAGGAGAGGAGGAGGCATTTTTATTTATGTTGACAAGTCCATAAAATGTACTCCTTTAAAAAAAACTACAACTCCCCTTTTGCCTTTGATTTCCTTACTGGCACAATTGAAATCCCTTTCACTAAAACTATCATAGTTGCTGGAATCTACCGCCCACCTAGCACTCCCTTTCTGACATAGTCCACCTACTATGAAACTGTAGCTCAAAACCAAAAAAGTAAACTCTTGGTTTTTGGAGATTTTTATATTGATTGGCTGAATCCTAAAAATAATAAATCATGTAGGCTGCTTAAGACTTTGCAGCTAACACAATTCATTTCTACCCCAACTCGCATTAATATTAAAAGCCAGAACCATACCTTGCTCGATTGGATTCTCTCCAGTTGTCCTGACAGAATACAGGAGGCTGGCGTTCTCCCTAACAGTTTCAGTGACCTCTGTCTTGTGTACTGCATACGCAAAATAAAGGCCACTAAATACCCTCCCAAGATTGTAATCACCAGGTCTTTCAAAAAATTTAATCTTGAACCTTTTTAACAACTTAAGGACCAAACTTCTGGAATAAAAGGGAATCATGACATGTCGCACATGTCATGTGTCCTTAAGGGGTTAAATGATCTCAAGAACATACCATGGCACAGATTAGGTCTAATACCAGATCTAGACTCTGTAATTGCATTTTTTCAGTCCGAGCTCTTGCTTGTTTGGAATTTGCATGCCCCTCTGCGTAAAGTGCAGCTAAAAGGGGTACACCTGCCCTGGGTTACAGCTGACCTCATTTAAATGTACCAGTTTAGAGATTCACTATGGTCAAAGTTCAAGCGTACTGGCTCAATGAACAATCAAACATTGGCGAAATGCATGCACAAAACAAACAAAAATGGCAAAGGCCCAATATTTCAGTGAAAATTTGAACAGCAACCTATCAAATCGAAAAAACTTCTGGAAAATCATAAACAGCATACAAACCCCAACAATCCATTCCCAACCCACCACTGTCAAAATGGACAACCAAACACTGTAACACCCCCTAGATGTAGCAAATTCCTTTAATAATTATTGTGTTGGATGTGCCACCTCCCTGGTTGCTAAGATAACAAATGACAGTCATTTTCAGACCGCAAGTAAAGATTAGGCCTGCCAAATCTTCAAAATCCTCATTTAGAGAAATTCAATTTTAGACCTGTGCCTGTTAGTGTCCTTAATAAACATCTTAATAATTTAAAAATGAAAAACCAGTGTGGACTAGAACAAATCCCAGCAATGTTGCTGAAGCTCAGTGCGCCAGCAATTGCTAAACCTGTCACTACCCTTATCAATGAATCCCTGGTGTCAGGATACATACCCAAACTTTGAGAGACGGCAAAAGTTGTACCTATCCATAAAAGTGGTGAAAATACTTTGGTATCTAACTATCACCCGATATCATTGCTCCCTGTATTGTCAAAAATTTTGGAAAAATGCATCCACATGCAACTATGTGAATATTATCAACGATCAAATTATCTGACCCCTGATCAATCAGGCTTTTGTCCAAATCAATCAACTTCGACTGCCCTCTTAAAAGTTTGCAATGACATCCAAATTGGCATGGAACAAGGAGACTTAAAGGACCACTCTAGGCACCCAGACCACTTCAGCTTAATGAAGTGGTCTGGGTGCCAGGTCCTTCTAGGGTTAACCCATTTTTTCATAATTATAGCAGTTTCAGAGAAGCTGCTATAATTATGAATGGGTTAAGCCTTCCCCCTAATCCTCTAGTGGCTGTCTCATTGACAGCCACTAGAGATGCTTCTCACTGTGATTTTCACAGTGAGAGCACGCAAGCGTCCATAGGAAAGCATTGTAAATGCTTTCCTATGAGACACTGAATCTTGTGCGCAGCTCTTGCGGCGTGCGCATTCAGGCCGGGGAAGTCGGAGGAGGAGGGAGAGCTCTCAGCGCTGGAAAAAGGTAGTTTTTACCCCTTTCCCCCTTCCAGAGCCGGGCGGGAGGGGGACCCTGAGGGTGGGGGCACCCTCAGGGCACTATAGTGCCAGGAAAACAAGTATGTTTTCTTGGCACTATAGTGGTCCTTTAACTGGAGCTATTTTCGTTGATTTTGCCAAGGCCTTTGACACAGTAGACCATGGCATTCTTTTGCAAAAACGTAAAAACTCAGGCATTGGTGATCGTCCGCTAACCTGGTTTCGACCCTATGTTTCAGATCGATTGCAATATGTGGCCATTTCTGATAGCGCTTCCCTCCCTCTTCCAGTCACGTGTGGTGTCCCCCAAGGCTCCATACTCAGCCCTATGCAATTCACATTATTTATAAATGATCTGCCTAACGTCTGCAAATCCTCAACTGTACACATGTACGCAGATGACACTGTCATCTAAGCTAGTAAACCCAAGCTACCGCAGCTTGAGGCTGTGCTCCAAAACCAATTTACAGAGTTAAAAAAGTGAATAGCAGATAACAAACTCTTCCTAAACACTACCAAAACACAATGATCTTTGGAACTGTACCTAAATTACGTAAACTACAAAATCAACAATTGTGTATCAGAACAAATTCAAATAGCACACTGACAGCAGTCTGCTCTTTTAAATATCTAGGTATGTTGGTAGACCCCAATCTATCTTTTGGCCTTCACATTGAAAAATCTCTTTAAAACTTTACCCAAAACTACCTTCCCTGTACAGAAACAAATCCTGCCTAAGCCCTACAGTAAGGAAACAGATGCAACAAATGCTAATGCCGGTCATTGATTATGGGGATGTAGTGTATGCACCCGCACTGCACACATACATTATATAATTTGTTCTGTCGCTTTGTACTAGAATGTAATTACTTTACCCACCACTGTGAAAATGTTAAGTCTCAACTGGCTGTCGCTAGAATCCCAACGCACTCTTCATGTTTTCAGCCTTGTGCATAAGAGCATTTCTGGGAAGCTCCCACCCTACCTGAGTAGAATGCTCTGCCCGGCTGTTCCGACCTCCTATAACCTCCGATCCAGTAGCAGTACTTTATTTAGCATACCGCAATACAAAAAGAAAGTGGCTCTATTCTCCTTTTTCTACAGAGCACTGCAATTATGGAATAACCTCAGGGACACAGTGAAATCTTCGTTCAATCTAAAATCTTTTAAGAGATCTATCTAAACCTCAGCACAGAATGCACCTGTCATGGTTGAATATATTTATTAGCTGTTATTTATTAAATTTATATATGTATATATATATATAGTTTGCATATTGTATTTTTGTAATATTGTATGCTATTTTAACAATGCAATGTTTTGTGGACAAAGACCCAGGACATACTTGAAAACAAGAGAAATCTCAATGTATCCATCCTGGTAAAATATTTTATAACCCCTTAAAGATCTGTCTGTTTTGGCCATGTTGCACGTTAAGGACCAAGGCTGTTTTAACACTTTTTTGGTGTTTGTGCTTAGCTGTTCCTCTCTCTCATTTACTGTTCCCATACAAGCTATATATAGTTTTTTTTTAGGACAAGAAGGGCTTTCTTTACATACCATTATTTGTATCATGTCATATATTTTACTTTAAAAAAAAATTATGGTGAAAAATATATTTTTTTTAAATGTTTTTTGACTATTACTTGAAAAATCTTTTACTTATCTACAAAAGCTAATGAAAAAAACTGCTAAATAGATTCAAACTTTTGTCCTGAGTTTAAAAACACCCAGTGTTTACTTGCTTTTTTGCAAGTTATAGGGCTATAAGTACAAGTAGGAAATTGCTGTTTCAAACTATATATTTTTTTAATTTATCAATAGTGACATTGTAACAATGTTATCTGTCATAAATCTCTTAATCACACCTCACATGTACATATTTTTTTTAAAGTAGACAACCCAGGGTATTCAATATGGGGTATGATCCGGTCTTTTTTAGTAGCCACTTGTGTGTTAAAAATGCAATAAACAATTATGAACGATAACTTTGACCAGTGTTTGTGATTAAGTGGCTACTAATAAAGACTGGACATACCCCATTTGCAATACCTTGTGTTGTCTACTATTGAAAATGGTATGCCATCATGGGGGTAATTTTCATTCCTGGGCTACCATACAGTCTCAAAGGCAACATAATCAATCTGGCAAATTTCAATGTAAAAAAAAAGGAAAATCAAGCCATATATTGGGCTGTCAGGCAGTGTCCTCAGACCAGGAGCAACACTGTTCGCTGCCGGGGGAACGGTGGTGATCAGGTAAGTAAATATTTCCATTCTGACGATTCAGGACCATCATGGGTCCTCAAGGGGATGTTTCCGATGATGGTCCTGTACCGTTGGTCTTTAAGGGAATAAATAAATAAATAAATAAGTGTCCCAAGCAAGGATAAAAGGACAGCCAGGTTCTCAGTAGCAATTTTTTTTATGTAGTAAAGAACAAAAACTTTAGATTTTTCATTTGAACTTTAATGTATTATTACTAGAGTTTGGAGAGTAATAGCATTTCAAAATAACATGTATCTTAAAACAGTGCACAGCTTCAGACAGACATTTTATCAGTAGTCCTCTTTGCAGCAACTATATATTTGGCATGAACTTCCTTCAGTTTGGCATTCTCCAAGTGAGACTACCTACTCTTTCCGGGTTCCAGACATCACAAAACATATTTTTCCAAAATACTATGTTTCATAGCAGTAGCAAGGTACCATCAGCTAACCATTGGAGTTGTTGGAAGTGCCATTACTAATGCTACTTCCTCCTAGTTTTTGCAGTTTCTAAAAAGAAACTGAGATGTCAGAAACTACTGAGGTATTGAAGGCAAGTGCTTCACAAGTGTTGCCATTGTCTGCTTTAACTAAAGATGATATAATCTCACTCCCTGCACTGCAGGAATTGCATTTAGTCTTGCTTATTAAGAGCTTAAATGTGAGCCAGAGGAGCAGATAGTAGAGTACAGTCGCGGGTTGTCAGGGAGCCCATTTCATTCTCTACCAGCCACTGTGCTCTAACAGGAATAGGGTGCCTGGTCCCTGACTTTGGATAAAATTTTCTTAACCTGCTACTATATTAGTCAGCTCTCAAGGGTACAAGGGACCTCTAGGAGTTATTGCAGCAACCTGGTACCTTATGGCTATTGACCTAGCAGCCTAAGCTTCTTCTGTAATATCACCCAACCATCAACCAGATACTGGATGAAGTGATGAATAGCAATTCCCATATTGTACTCAAAGACTAGACATGACTGAGTTTAGGGACCAGGCAGCATTGGTTTATTGAACAACATGAAGTATGTTTATACATTACAAGGTTACATCAAGGCATGACAAAAAAAATGTGCGAGGACCTTGTGGGAGGGTGCAATAAAAAATTGGGAACTTATCAGAGTTCTAGGCATATACCCAACCCTGGTACTAGTAAGTTTGGGCTAAGCTGAGCAAATGAAAAAAGAAGTAGGGAGCAAATCCTTATGTGTTTTAGGGGGCAACAACAGAAAGAGGAGCTCTATGTAGAGGAACTCCCAAATCTAAGAACATTGCTGGATAGAGGGGTCAGAGGGGTGATAGGGTCAGAACATTAATAACTGAGTTTGGTGTTTTGTGGCTGAATAGTGTAATCTGCATAGCCTCGGATGTTTACTGCTATGGGCCAGGAGACTGGGCATGGAAGCATGGAATTGTGGTCAGCCACACTGGCCTGGTAAGAGAACCATGAGATGTAGAACTGTCTTTTAAATCATATCTCAGCCCCATACTTCACTCGGAACTCAGCTCATGCTCCAATGCTAAGTGCCTCTCCTGCAAGATGCTGGATTGTGGTCAGGGCTCTCTTTAATATTGAATGGACCCTGGGCAAGCATTAGCTTGGGCTCCCTCGCTGGCATGCAATCACACCCTACATCCCATCACAGTGATGGTACTAACATAGAGAGGGCCCTGGTGCAAGATTTTTTTTGTGCCTCTTATCGCAAGGATGGCCAAAAGACAGCTCCAACAATGCTTTGTTAGCTAGGGCCCTATATTTTCTCATGCTTGTAGGGTTGTATTTAGCACTGAGAAGTGTTTGTGTGTTTGAATGTAATCATGTTTTTGTATGGAGTATGTTTGTGTGAATGTAGGAGTATATTTGTATGTGGTGTTGGTGTTTGAATGCAAGCAGCATTTATAAGTAGTGTTGATTTTTGAATGCAATATAATTTTGGTGGTGAACACAGAGGTATTTTTTTGTATGTATTGTTGACATTTCAATGAGGGATTGTGCTTGTATAAAGTGTTGCAGTTTGAATGCATAGGTGTATTTGTGTTTCGTGTTAGTGTTTGAATGCTGAGATATATACATATATACACATACACTGTCATGCAAAGACACGCAGATACACACACACACACTCTAAAAAACATGCAGACACACACTGACACACGTGCAGACACCCAAACACAGATACACAAACTGACAACATACAGATACACGACAGCAAGCAGATACTCAGACACATATGCTGACAGACATACTGACACAGACAGACACATACACTGAGAGACATACTGACACACACACATTGACAGACACACTGACAGACATACTGACACATACACTGACAGACAACACAGACACATAGTCTGACACACACATACTGACTCAC
The DNA here is from genome assembly GCA_933207985.1 of Pelobates cultripes. NCBI lineage: Eukaryota > Metazoa > Chordata > Amphibia > Anura > Pelobatidae > Pelobates > Pelobates cultripes. The sequence continues at coordinate 96,507,844 of OW240920.1, read as the reverse complement.
ACAGACACACACACTGAAAGACATATTGACAGACATACACCAACAGACATAGTGACACACACACAGACATACTGGCACAAAGAGACACAGAGACATACATACTGATACACACACATGCTATATTTACACTTAGCCACCTCGATGTTTTTACCTTTTTCTGGAGGGTGGTTTCCCTGGGGTCCAGTGGCATGCTGAAGCAGTTGGGAGTTAGGCTCTGGAACTCCCGGCCTGGCCCTCTCCTCACTGCCTTCCCCCCTACCGCGCGGCTCCGATCTCTCCCTGGGAGAAAGTGACAGCCGCAAGTTACTTACTCCCATAGAGAGATCAGCCGGCTGCCGAACAGAAAGGAGCCCCTTCTGACACATGCTCACTGGGTGGCCATTGTTGCATGGGTGACCCAGTGGGCCTCCTTAGTGTGTGGGCCGGTGCGGAGCTGTACAGCTGCACTGCTGAGTCCCTAGGGCTGCTCAAATTAATCATAGGCAGAAGCAGTGGCGTACACACAATCCATGGGGCCCCGGTGCGAAACTGATTCATGAACCCCCCTCCAAACACACACATACAGGCACAAAGACAGACAAACACACACACACACACAACACACATACATACAAAGACACATACATACATACATATATACATACAAATAGACAGGCACACATACACACAGACAGACACAGACAGGCATACATACATACAGACAGGCACACATACAGACACATACACACACACACACACACACACACACACAACATACATACATACAAACAGACAAGCCCACACACACACACAGACATACAGGCAGACACACACACAGACAAAGACATACATACAAACAGGCACACATACATACAGGCAGACATACAGATACTGACACATACAGACACACACATACATACAGACAGACAGACAGGCACACAGACAGACACACACATACATACAGACAGACAGGCACACAGACAGACACATACACACATATATACAAACTAGTGATGTACCGAACGGTTCGCCAGCGAACGGTTCCTGGCGAATATAGCATGTTCGCGTTCGCCACGGCGGGCGAACATATGCGCGGTTCGATCCGCCCCCTATTCGTCATCATTGAGTAAACTTTGACCCTGTACCTCACAGTCAGCAGACACATTCCAGCCAATTAGCAGCACACCCTCCCTAGCAGACCCTCCCACCTCCTGGAAGGCATCCATTTTAGATTCATTCTCAAGCTGCATGCTTAGTAAGAGGAGGGAAAGTGTAGCTGCTGTTCATTAGATAGGGAAAAGCATAGCTAGGTTAGGGTTAGGGTATGCTTTTTTTCTATGTAATGTAATTGCACTTAGTTGTCTGCCACTGCTGCCAGCTTCTGTGTCAGGTTCACAGTGCATACTGTGCCCATTTCCCCAGTCAGTGCCACCACTTACATCTGGTGTCACAATAGCTTGGATTTAAAAACAAAAAACTTTTTTCACTGTTATAGATTGAATAGCAGTCAGTTGTCTGCCACTGCTGCCAGCTTCTGTGTCAGGCTCACAGTGCATACTGTGCCCATTTCCCAGTCAGTGCCACCAATTACATCTGGTGTCACAATAGCTTGGATTTAAAAACAAAAAACTTTTTCACTGTTATAGATTGAATAGCAGTCAGTTGTCTGCCACTGCTGCCAGCTTCTGTGTCAGGCTCACAGTGCATACTGTGCCCATTCCCCAGTCAGTGCCACCAATTACATCTGGTGTCACAATAGCTTGGATTTAAAAACAAAAAACTTTTTTCACTGTTATAGATTGAATAGCAGTCAGTGTCCTTAAAGCGGGTGTGTTACGCTAACAGTGGATACGGTGCCCAGTGCCACCACTTATATCTGGTGTCATAATAGCTTGGATTTAAAAACAAAACACTTTTTTCACTGTTATAGATTGAATAGCAGTCAGTGTCCTTAAAGCGGGTGTGTTACGCTAACAGTGGATACGGTGCCCAGTGCCACCACTCACTGGTGTCACAATAGCTTGCATTTAAAAACAAAAAACTTTTTTCACTGTTATAGATTGAATAGCAGTCAGTGTCCTTAAAGCGGGTGTGTCAGGCTCACAGTGGATACGGTGCCAGTGCCACCACTCACTGGTGTCACAATAGCTTGCATTTAAAAAAAAAAAAACTTTTTTCACTGTTATAGATTGAATAGCAGTCAGTGTCCTTAAAGCGGGGGTGTTACGCTAACAGTGGATACGGTGCC
>OW240920.1:96480755-96505517 GCA_933207985.1 Pelobates cultripes | reverse complement strand
TGCAAATTATATGTCTGCTCAATGAAAATTATAATCAATATGACATTACTATTCAAAACCTCCTCAAATATAAGTATTCAAAGAGCTTAATACAGAGAGTATGTTAGCATTTAGTCTGTAACAACTATTTCTGTATAATTTTATTTCATTTTAAGTTTTAATATTAAGAAAGCATTTTATATGTATGTGTATTTTTCTGACAGTGTTTTTGTGCTAATACAATCTTTTACAGTAAGCACTCTGTCTGCTACACTATATAATTGACATATTTTAAGGATTTTAACCCCTTGTGGGATACAAGCTACTAACTTTTTAGTATTTTTTTTTACTAATTTTTGACCAACTTTTGATTCATTATATCAACTTCATAGTGTGTATCGGTTCTTTTGTATTTTAAGTTATAGAACCCCTACTAGAGTATTATTACAGCAATTTCGAATTTCCTACCCCTGTATATGGGAGGCAATGATCTGATCAGCTGAGACATTCATATGTAAGAATATCGTTACAATTGTATTTCCATCCTGAATTCCATTCCCACTGAGTCCTGTAATTACTATTGTTTAATTCAATAGGCACCCAGTACTTGTTTAATCCCTAACCTTAGGCGGCGGTTATTTCTACAGTGACACGGTGGTTATGGTAGTTACATCTGGTCTCATAATTCAACTTTAAAAGGTCATTCACCATTGTTTCTGGTGTTCTCCTATATAAGTTGTTATTGATTAAACTTTTTAACCACCTAATGAGACCGGATATAGCTTTGAACAGGAATTTAGACTTCTTTAGGGAAAATAGGAGAAATTCATTCCACCAAATGATGTCTAATGAAGCAAATAGAATAGGGAGTGATATAAAGCAAACTCCTCTACTACAACCAATTTGTACTAGGTCAAAAATCCTCCAATTAGGTGAACTATTGGAAAAGGAAACACAGATTTGGTGGGGTATCACCAGCTTTGAATTTTATGTATCCAACAACTTAGTACCAAGGGGGCTGAGATTACAAAAACCCCTAGCATATAAAAATAAAGATGAGAATATAATAAAAAAAATAGGACCAACTACTGGATAAGGGGTCTCTACTTTTAATAATCTTTTTAATAAATGAAAAAAAGAAGGAATTGGAACAATTAGAAACCAAAATTGAACAACTGAAACAAGAATTATCTCCAGACACTAAAGATGGAACATATGCAGAATTACTAGATAGGATTGAGAGAAAAGTAAAAGATCTGGATAATAGACTAAGAGAAGGGAAAAAGAAAAAAATCATGAGAGATAAAGAAGACTACGACAAAGGAATACAGAGAAACTGGAAAAACCAGGCTAAAAGAAATCTGGAACAGATAGACCACCACCAACAGGAGGGAGTTATCTCTCCCAAAATAATGAGGAACACACAGTGGAACCAGGGGAGAATGGTGGGGAGAAAGAGATTAGAATCTCCAAGAAGAGAGCAGGGGAGATCATACCACAACCTCAATCAGTACTATTTCCACATTAGAGAAAGAATCCGTCCCTGGAATAAGCAAACACAAAATGAGAGGTGGAAAATCAGGACTCCATGTACTGACGTAAAAAAAAAAAAAAGATGTATAAGAACAGGAGAAAAGTCAAATTCAAGTCTTGTAGGACTAAACAACATACAGAACCACAGATTAACTCACCTAAACAGAGTGATTTTTTGGAAGATTTTTTTAGAGAAAAGAGAAGAGGTGAGGACGGCACTCAAAAAAAAAACATGGGGAGAAAGGAGGGATCCACCACGATCCCCGATTCAAAGGAAAAGACTAAGAAAAGAAGAAGACTGAGAAGAACTCAACCAGAAACAATAAACTCAGGGGACAAAGAAGAGGAGATCAGTGTGTTCAACCTATCAAGTTATAATCCTAATGATTACGAAATGGCCATACTTAAGAAGGGCCTAAAATTTGCTCCAAATGCAAGGAATTCACAGGTCAACACCTTTATCGATCTCCATAAAGTTTATTAGGAAACTTACAGTCAAAAAATACATTTTGGAAAATAAATATGCTAAAACTGACAAAGATGAGGGATATATTCACATGGATCTTCACCCACAATCAGTTTTTTTTATCTACAACAGGTGAAGAGTGATAACATTAAAATGATTGAAAAATTGGTTGAGAAGGATCTTAGGATGTTTATTTGGAACCATTCCCCATATAGTGCAAACCTGGTCCTGTGGCAGCGCTACATTGATGATTGTATTTTTATCTGAGAAGGGGACTTATCCTCCCTTGAAGAATTTAAGAAGTACTTGAATTTTAACCCTTACAATCTCAGATTCACTTTCACCCATTCTAAAACCTTAGTCGAATTTCTAGATCTGGAAATATATATAAAAGAAGAGATGATCCACACGAAAACGTTTAAAAAACCCGTAGATTGCAATAGCTTCATTCCCTCAGATAGTCATCACAAGAGAGCGTGGCTTGACAATATCCCCTACGGACAATTCAGATGCATTAGACGTAACTGCACAGAACTGGACATTTAAATCAAATGGAGGAGATGAGAGTACAATTTCTCAGAAAAGTATATGATAAAGATATGCTGACCAGTGCAATGGAAAGATCTCTCAACCTATCAAGAGAGGATACCTTGGAAAGTAGAAGAGAACTGTCAAAATCAGAGACTCCAGCATTCATAACTCAGTTCAGTAATCAAGCAGGGAAAATTAAGAATATCCTCAATAAGCATTGGAAAGTTGTGAAGGGGGATAACACACTAGGTACTATTCTGGATGAAAAACCTAAGGTTATTTATTTACGAGCACCAAATTTAAGTACCTGTAAAAAAATAAAATAACACTCACCATTTGATGTTTTCTTTCTTCTAAAATCTTATTTATTCAGCCCCAAAAAAGGCCAAATAAAAATCCATAATAATCAACGCAAAAATAAAATCCATCTTCACCCATTGAGGGCTCCGCGCAGACTGAGCTCTGCAGGGTGGGGAAAGGCTTATAAAGCCTTGCCCCGCCCTGCAATTAGGCTCACAGCACTCTGATTGGTTGGCTTGAAATCCACCAATCAGTGTGCTCTGTGTCATTTTACACAGCGTGGGAAAGTTCTTTGGAATTTTCCCATGCTGTGTAATTTGACTCATAACACTCTGATTGGTGGATTAAGTAACATATCAGAGTGCTGTGACAGGTAAATGTAGAGACTTACCTGTCAGTCTCTTCATTTACTTGTCAGAGCACTCTGATTGGATGGCTTAAACCCACCAATCAGAGTGCTCTGAGCCTAATTGCAGGACGGGGCAAGGTTTTATAAGGAGGGGGGAACCTTTTTTTTTTTTTTTTTTTTTTTTTAACAGTGAGCAGCCGTAGGCGTAGGCTGCTCACTGTTTAATAGACATGCCCCTTACTCGCAGTATAATGAGTAGGGGCATTACTTATACTAAGTAATCTTTACTTAGTATTAGTAAATTTGGCTGAAAGACCAATTCAGGTCTTTCAGCCTTTTAGTAGATAGCTCTCTAATACCGTGGGAATTAGGGAGTTATCTACTTATTCATTCCTGTCATTACATTGACTGGCCAAGTAACTTACATTTTATGTGAATGTGTTACTTGATTGTTGTAAGTGTTGCAAATGCTTACTGCTGAATCCTGGCTATGTTTGTATACTTTTTATTTAGGCTGCCGTAGGCTGCTCACTGTTTAATAGACATGCCCCTTACTCGCAGTATAATGAGTAGGGGCATAATTTACTTATACTAAGTAATCTTTACTTAGTATTAGTAAATTTGGCTGAAAGACCAATTCAGGTCTTTCAGCCTTTTAGTAGATAGCTCTCTAATACCGTGGGAATTAGGGAGTTATCTACTTATTCATTCCTGTCATTACATTGACTGGCCAAGTAACTTACATTTTATGTGAATGTGTTACTTGATTGTTGTAAGTGTTGCAAATGCTTACTGCTGAATCCTGGCTATGTTTGTATACTTTTTATTTAAAATTGTATACAGTGTAACATTCTTCTGCTTCCACTGGGTAAGTATATAAATACTTAGGCAATACATTTTACTTCCTTTTGCAGCCCTCTAGCCCTTTCCAGGACTTTTTTAGAGCCATTTTAGTGCCCAATAGTTCTGGTCCCCATTGACTTCAATGGGGTTCGGGTTTGGGCCAAGTTCGAGTCCCGAACTCGAACGTTTGCCGAAGTTCGGCCGAACCTGGCGAACCCGAACATCCAGGTGTCCGCTCAACTCTATTCGTAATCCTATTATAGCAAATAGATTTGTTATCCTATTGCAACATTTTTGTACATTCTTCATTAGTAAGTATCATTTACTTTGTATTCATTAAGAGTACATACTCAATTTTGGCTTAAGTCTGGATCATGTCACTCAGCTTAATGAAAGGGATTTTGATTTTAATTTTGCATGTTAATTGTGTATGTGATTTGCTTAAATCCCGACATATGAGTTATTAATTGTGAAACGAACCTGGAGATATCTATTTTCATACTTTTTAGACTAATTCTGCACTTTAGAAGTTTTTAATGTAAACATTTAATGTTCCACAAGTAACACAAAGCCGCTCCATGTGAACGCATCATATGTTTAACCCTTCCTTAGATTCCATTTATTTTGTATTTTGTATTCACTGTGAATATACTCTAGATTTGATTTACATCTAGATCGTTTCTTTTATTCTAACAAAAGGAACTTTAATTTTGTATGTGATTTGCTTAAATCCCGACAAATGAGTTATCAATCATGATACCAATCTGGAGATATCTATTTCCATACATTTTAGACTAATTTTGCACTTTTAACTTTTTTTCATACAATTGCAAGGCAAACATTATTAATGTAAGTTTTTATTATAAACATTTAATGTTCTCCAAGCAATATAAAGTTGCGCTATGTGAGCGCACCTTATGTTTAACCCATTCTTAGATTTCAGATTGTTTCCCATTCATTTGTTATATGGACTTAAAGGTGATATGGAACACTGAAACGATGTATGGGAATAATTATAATCATTATGAAGATCACTAACATCTATTTCTATGTTTTTCAGGCAACAACATAAGAAGATTATAATGTCTTAGATGGATTATTAATTTTAATATATCATTGTGTGTATTTACTAGTTTTAGTATATCAGCTTGCATATATATATATTTTTTTCAATTTGACCATTTTTATTTTGTCGTAATTGGAAGGGTGGGGTACAGAAAAGAAAAGGGAGGGGACATTCAAATATGACACAGTATGCATATTTTTTAACAGTACAAACTTTATATGTTCTATCAATATGTATCATATGTTTAAACCTTGTCATTTACACTTTTTCTAACCATATATTTTTGACTTAGTAAGCCCTTTTATTGCTTAATCCCATCATATGAGTTTTCAATTGCGAACTTGGAGGTGCAAATTGTCCAATATTTGTATTTTAGATTTTCTGTTTTAAAAAAAAATTTTTTTTATATAAGCATTTAAGTATTTTTCAGTTTACTATTCCTGAAATAACATAATGCTGTTTTATATAAATGCACCCCTTTTGAAATGTATTCAAAGAGCTTAATACATTAGCATTTAGTTTGAAACAACTATTTCTGTATCATTTTATTTCATTTTAACTTTTAATATTAAGAAAGCATGATCTGTTGTGTGTGCACTACTTAGGTGTATTTATAGAATACAGTTTACGAACTGATGGTTTACAAAACGTATCAGCATATGAGGGCTTAATTTTGGATTACAATAATCAGACCAAGTAGTATATAACAGAATGAAGAAAAAAGGATGCCATCCTCTGATGTGGGTGGGTTTTTCATGCCAATTAAACACTGATGTTTTTTGTTTATTATTTATGTATGTGGTATCTAAACCTGTTATTTGCATCTATGTACACTGCAACTGAGGAACGCGTTGTGCTATTTACAATTTTATTTCTTAATAAAGAGTTACTTTTATGTTTAATTTGGTTCCTGAAATTTTATCTAAAAAAGAGAAAACATCTGTGTTGGGACCGTCATCTCTACCTAAGCGACTCTTTTGGAGTTGCTTACACGCCACTACAGTTCAGAGCCGACTATTAAGGCTCAAAAGATTGTGAGTGCTCCAAGTTATAATTTTATTTTATATGTTATGTTTACATATTTCCCTATGAAGGCTTTCTGTATATTACAGGTCTAACAATTTTTATCCATCGTGTGCGCTACCTGCTTTCCCTGTATCCAATTCTATGTATGTAAGTGTTTAAAGGTGACTTAACACTGTTTTGGTTTAGACGCACTGGTCTATTGGTATACATTCTTATACATTTTTATTGAAGTTGATGTGTTATCTTTTTAGTGCCATTTACCCATTTCCTATCTTTTATATTACTTTCTCCATACTTACACTAATAGTTCTTCCCCCTCCGTTATATACTGACTGAGACCCATTTTACAATCTATATATACTCATTGTCTGCTTTCTTTTTGTCATCTCTCTATATATAAGACAGGGATTGTATACAACTACTCTGAGGATACACTGTAAGTAGAGTTGAACGGACACCTGGCTGTTAGGGTCTGGTGGGTTCGGCCGAACTTTGAAAAAAAGTCCGGCTTCGGGATCGAACTTGACCCAGAATTTGACATTTGGGCACAAAAATGCCTCTAAAAAAGTCCTGGAAAGGGCTAGAGGGCTGCAAAAGGAAGTAAAATGGGGGTAAGAGTAGGACAAGTGCCCTGCAAACAAATGTGGATAGGGAAATCACTTAAAATAACATAAAATACATAAAATAAGCAGCCGCTTAGTAGATAACTCCCTAATTCCCACAGTATTAGGGAGCTATCTACCAATAGGCTGAAAGACCTAAATTGGTCTTTCAGCAAAATTTAGTAATACTAAGTAAAGATTACTTAGTATTAGTAAATTCCTACTCGCTATACCACGAGTCTAGCTGTCTAGCCAATGGCTGCTCACTGTAAAAAAAAAAAAACCCAAAACCTATTGCCCCCACCTCTGTGTGATGGGTGGGGGCCCTAAATAAGAATGTGGAGGGGGGACCTACTGTCCTCCCCCCCAGCCCCCACCCCTGTGCGGCGGGTGGGGGCCCTAAATAAGAATTTGGGGGGACCTACTGTCCTCCCCCTTGGCCCCCACCCCTATGCAGTGGGTGGGGGCCCTAAATAACAATAAGGGGGGGGAACCTACTGTCCTCCCCCCATGACCCCCACCCCTGAGCGGTTGGTGGGGGCCATAAATAAGAATGTGGGGGGGACCTACTGTCCTCCCACCCTGGCTCCCATCCCTGAGCGGTGGGTGGAGGCCCTAAATAACAATAAGGGGGGGACCTACTAGTAGGCATGGCTGTGATGGCTTCTAAGGGCACACGAGTCAAACGCTTGTTGATTGGCTGGCCTGCAGCCTTTCAAAATGCGTCATTAAATCGCCAAACAACGAACTCCAACCCGAACATACAGTGATATGTCCGTGTTCGGTCCAAAAAACTTAATGTTTGGTACGAACCCAAACTTTTCAGTTCGGGTTCTCTCAACTGTAACTGTAAGCAGCTTGTTACTGTGCCCTATTTTCACTGTACTTTTACGCTACATTTGTAACTTGTGGAGTTAATATAGGTTTTTCTATATTATTTAAACTCCCTCATGATGTTGTGAAGCGTTATTTCAGGTGTAGTGAGGAAGAATATGAGATCATCCGCATAAGAGGCCTTAGGGGTGGTAGCCCTCACATGGACACCCCTGATGTCTGGATTCTGTCTAATCAATTAAAGGAGTGGTTTGAGGGCAAGGACAACAAACAACAGCAAGCATTAATACAGACCCTTGAAGTTGGGTTGGTGTATGGAGTGCCTATCCAAGCGAACAATTTTGGACCCATCCTATTAAAGGCCTTTTCCACATCTATGCATAACAAGAGAAGCCCCTTATTTAGTTTCTGCATCTGGTGGATTAAGGAGACCACTGTGATAGTGTTGTCTCTGGCCTAAAAGTTAGCTTTTGTGTGGATCAGAGTACTCTGGTAAAGGTGTTTTAGTAGTTTAGATAGCGTGTTTCTCTATTGTGTCAATTCTTGGAAGATAGGCAAGACATAGAATAGTCTGTGGGTGGCTTCTAGTGTATGGATCCCCTTTGTGAGTTTGCATATGTTTGTGCCCTCTGATTGGCTGCCACTTTTGTCATGAAAAAACTCCCTATTGTGCAGTTGTGTGCGTTCTACAGTAAGGCTGATGTGTTTTCATGGAAGTAGTCAGTCAGTGCTTCTTGCCTCAATATCAGGCAACCTTCAGTAAAAGCCATATGATCCCAACTTGTGGATGACAGTAACCTGCACGGTCATAAGTTTGGGTTATATATGTTCACCAGTGTTTATGCCTGCCACCAAAATAAAGACATAACATCCCTCTCAAACCATCATTATGCTATTGAGTTGGAATGGACTTGTGGTTAAGAATTGCAGAGCTGTGGAGCGTTTTTCAGTGGTATTAAGTCCTCTAGCATTTCTGGAGAGGAGCTTCAGGGCCGACGGGCAATGGGTGAGGTGCAGCGTAGCATGTTGGTTAGTGCACTTTGGTGTGTAGGAGGGGTCCCAAGTCACTAGGTGTATCAGACAAGTGTGCCACCAGGTACTATCACGTGACAATGAGCAAAATATTTGCAAGCAAGCCAGTCACCCAGGTTGTGTCAAGACTGAAAAGGAAAAAACAATATGATATAATACAAACCAAAATACCAAAAATAACCATCGTAGGCACTGGTGGTGAAGGACAGGAGGATCTCCTGCCCAAGCCTGCTTCTTTGGAATCAAATCACCAGCCTTTATGGTAGTGGTTGGTTCTGCACTGGGTGCCCAGAAGATTGACAAGTACAATGAACTGGTATTCAACTCTGTAATATGCAGCTGGGACTTCAATAAGGAGCAACACTCCTATCAAGGAAAAAGAGCACAGTGTATCCGGTCCAGAACAAAAAGAGTACTATACGACTTTCTCTTGGGGACTAACCACCGTGGTTTATTGTTTTCATAATGCAGTTCAGGGTACAGAAAAGAAAAGGGGGTGGGTTAGTTAAGGTACACTTTTTCTGTATATCCACAATGGTTGGCACTCAGTACAACAGAGGACAATCCTGTTACAGTGATTCACCGCAGTACAGCAGTATTCAGGTGTAGTCATAGTGTATTTCCTACAGCTACCTCTGCTGTGTGGCTCTATTTAGTATTGTGCTAGTGTTGGTCACAAGTAGCTACCTAAGCAGGATATTCCTCACCTCCATCTGCATGCAGCTCTTGCGATGGGTTGGTAGGGCATTATTGTTGACTCTTGTGAGCGTTTTGGTGTATCACTATTGTGGTTGTTGTGCGCAGGGTTGGATACCTCCTGATTGTGCGGATCAATAGTGTAATTTGTGCTTCATCCTACTGCTATTGGTCTGAGTGGTCCCCCAACTCGGGGTTAAGAACTTGGTGTGAGAAGGGGGGAGGAATGAATTAACCGCGTAGGGTTATAATGAGGGGGGTGGTATGAGTATGTCATGTGCTTGTCCTATGTCTGCAATTACCCACATTTGGGTCTAGGGTATGGATATGTAGAGGGCATCTCCATGATTCCTATCAGGCCGTTAATTGGATCGCTAATGGTTTGGGCCCAGTCCCTTCCCATATCGCCTAAATTCCCTTTCTCAACCTCTCCAGTTCAAATCAAACACTTGCTTCTTTTGCGAAGACATTATTGCCATCCTTTCGTATATATGGAACTGATCTAGTTTAACCAGTAGCTGGGTCAGAGAAGGGCAGTCTGGAGATTTCCAGTGCAGTGCTATGAGATTTCTTGCAGCTAGCATAATTAGAGTTGTGACTTGTTTCTGCCCTGGAGTTAAGTGATTAGGGAATAGGAGTAGCAGGCAGATAGTTTTTGTTAGTGGAAATTTAGGGATATCTAGTTTTTCCAGTACTGTGCTCCCAGCGGTCCAGAGGGGTTGGATGTTGCTGTAGGACCACCACAGGTGTATCAATGTCCCTATGGATGATTTGCACCTCCAGCAGGTCGGAGATGTATTAGGGCAGATGTGGTGGAGCCTTTGTGGGGTCGTGTACCAGCGGTATAGAAGCTTTTTGTGGACCTCAATATGCGTATAGCACTTCATCCATTTGGACAGGTCATTGAGAGCATGGAGCTAGTCATTGTCTGTCAGCCTCACCTCACAGTCTGTCTCCCATTGGGCCTTATGTGGATGTGGGTTGGCCATTGAGAGTTCTTGCCATGATTTATAGCATAGCGTGAGTGCCTTCGGTTTAGTAGGTGATACCCAACACCTGTCTAGAAGTAGGTTAGAGGTGGCCCGGGTTGAGCTGTGTGTCTTTTGTGAGATTGATGTATGTGCCTGTAAAACACTTTTCAGTTGGAGGTAGGAAAAGATAGCATGGTTCGAGATCTGCCACTGAGTTTGCAAGTCTGGGCACGGACTATTCCCTTGTCTGTTATTTTAGATATTTTTGTTATCCCTGCGTCATACCAGTGTTTAAGTGGGATGTCTGGTACAACCGCCTTGAGAGCCGAGAATGGTGATTTGGGATGGAACGTGTCTGGGTCCTAGAGGTATGTATATATAATTATATATATATATATATATATATATAAACCTCATCCTTTAGGCAATCAAGTCAAAAATGCCTCATATCATTGGCTGTTAGTTAATGCTCTGAGGCCTAATTAGGCCAAGTTCCAAGTACAAGATGGTGTAATAAAGCCTCAAATTATTATGACTTCCCCTATTGCCCATGTCCTCCACATCCTCTGAGCTGGGTGGCCTAAGTGTCTGCATCAGTTTTTGCCAGTATCTGTGCCGCCCCACTGTTCTCATAATCTTCCTCTATGCGGCCCATGCAATCTTGAGCTCTCACAGGTCCACTCACATGACTCATCAGCCTTAAGTGTGGTCTATAGATCTGCAATTATGGTCGTAGGCCATTCTTCATAGGAAGGGCCTGTTTGTGTTTTAGCCAGTCCGGTAACCCTGTCTGCTCCAGCTGAATTTCTGACTGAGGATGAGGTCCCGGATACCTCAGAGGGTGGTGAGTCCTCCAAGCAGCATGGCGATGTTGCCAGGTCTTTATGGATGACTAAATACTGGCTTGGGAAGGCTGATAGATGTGCATTTTTCAGGTCTGGGGATTTCCAGTGGTAGATAGGCATGAGACTTTCCCTGTAGTGTGTGTAATAGCAGGATTAGATGCTATTTTGTCTCTCGAGGTTAAGTTTAAAGCAGTACTGTCATGGCTGAATTTTTTTTTTTTTTTTTTTTAACCCACCTCCTGTCTATACTACATTTTATTGTCCCCCTAGTCACCCTCAAATGCCCCTAATATTAATATTTTTGAACTCTTTATTTAATGCCTGGACCTAGGCCTAGGTGCTGCCATCTTTCTGTGGGTAGATGAAGGCCCTGTGGCACCTGTCTCTGTGCACATTAGATAGCACCCTGAAATTCAACTATGTGCTCCAACTTAGCTCCTTGTCAGTCATGGTTATTAGTTCTATCCTTTACATCTGCAGAACATCACATTAAAAAGGTTAACACATTTTAGTTGATCTTCAATGTTTTATTCAACAGCATAATTTTCAGAGTAGACACAGTTGCGCCTTTATGGTAAAAGATGTGTAATATATAACTGTTAATGTGATTCTGCTGCATACATCTATTGTTAGAATCAAAGGAGTGTTCTTCAGGATCAATACTTTAATTTGGTTCCATTGCTATTTAATAACACCATTCATAAGCATTAATACATAGCCATAGATCTTGAGAACAAAAAGCAAATATACAAATTCTAGTATTCCATAGAAATCAAGAACGATAGCATTGTGTCAGATGCCATTAAACCATTGTATGCCAGAAGGGTGAGCAATAAAGCCCAGAAGGTTATATGATACTGATGTACAAGTTAAAACATTCTATGATCAGTGCTAAACACTACTTGGCTTTACACAACATTGAAAACAATAGACATTCTATTCTCCAAGTCAAGGTGACACAAAATGGTCTAACATCCAGCATATATATTAACCTTGTGCAAACAAAAACCCTGCTTAAATAATAGATGCAAACAATATTTGAATGAGTACATTGGGTTTGTGTATTGGGGTCAGATCTGAAAGAGCAAGAATCGCATGAATGATAAAGTTGCATAGTAACTACAGTGAGAAAGCTATATGTATATGGCTCACTTGCAAAGTCCCTAGAATTTCGCACATAGAATCATAACCTTGACTAAAAATCAAAAGATGGCATTTCAAATTAAGTTTGAAATAATAAACATGTAATTAAGTTACAACTTAAAGGGACACTATAGTCACCTGAACAACTTCAGCTTAATGAGGTTGTTCAGGTGAGTACTATAGTTCCCTGCAGCCTCTCTCATGTAAACACTGTATTTTCCAAGAAAATACAGTGTTTATATTGAAAGCTAGGAACACCTCCAGTTGCAGTCACTCAGAGTGAACCAGAGTGACCAGAGTGCCTCCATCCACTCAGATCTGCTGTCAGCAGAGCACAGGGCAGCACTGTGCACAGTATCCTGTGATTCAGTATCTCCTCCATGCAGACACTGAACTTTCCTCATAGAGATTAATTGATTCAATTCATCTCTATGAGGAGATGCTGATTGGCCAGGGCTGTGTTTGAATTATGCTGGCTCTGCCCCTGATCTGCCTCTTTGTCAGTCTCAGCCAATCCTATGGGGAAGCACTGTGATTGGATCAGGCTACCACTTGTCAGCAGACTGCTTGTTTTTCTGAGTCTAACAGCATGCAAATTTACAGCTTCTGGCTTGAATACAGTAAGATTTTTACTATATTTATGGAGGCATGAGGGGCCCAGGGGGGCTAGATGGTGGTGTTAACACTATAGAGTCAGGAATACATGTTTGTGTTCCTGACCCTATAGTGATCCTTTAAACTTTTTAAATTAAGTTACAACTTAAAAAAAC
The DNA here is from genome assembly GCA_933207985.1 of Pelobates cultripes. Taxonomy (NCBI): domain Eukaryota; kingdom Metazoa; phylum Chordata; class Amphibia; order Anura; family Pelobatidae; genus Pelobates; species Pelobates cultripes. The sequence continues at coordinate 96,492,531 of OW240920.1, read as the reverse complement.
TAAACTGCACAGACTTAGAAACTTTCGAAACACAGTCCACAAAAATTAAACATGATTTCATGGAAAAAAGCTATGAAGAAGAGAAACTCGAAAAATCACAACAAGAAATTAAAGAGATAGAGAGAAAAAGCCTTATGAAATATAATGACAAAGAGGAAAACAACACAAATGAGATACATTTCATATGTACTTATAGTTCAGACAACTATAGAGTTAGAAAAACGGTCTCTAAATATTGGCCTATTCTACTACAGGACCCTACCCCTTAAAACTTTCCTCCCCCAAAAAAACCCTGTTTTATTCATAGGGGAGTTAGTAACCTAACCTCAAGTTTTATAAAAGAAAAACCCAATTCCAGCACTACCTCTTTTAATGCAAAAAAATGATTCTTTGGTTGGGGACAATGTTTAGCCTGCAAAAGAACGGAAAGTAAAAAAAGACAATTAAAGAAGTTTAAATCCAATGAAGGGGTCTAATACCCAATTAAAGAATTCATAACTTGTTATTCTAAAGATATAATTTATCTTATACAGTGCCCCTGCCATCTAAATTATATTGGTAAGACTAGAAGAGCCCTACATACAAGGATAGAAGAACATGGCCGTAATATTAGCAAAGGTTTCGAGAAACATAGCGTCTCCTTACATTATAAACAATACCACAAATGTGAATTAAAGGGGACTATTTTTCTAGGAATAAATAGAATAACAAAATATTGGAGAGGAGGTAATTCCAAGATTTTACTATTAACATGATGTAAAGTCATGATTTTATTAATGACACGGAGGCGAGTATTATGCTTCTCTTTCTTTAATTTTCCCTCAGCAGCGAAGAGAGAAATGAATGTAAAAGAGAAAAAATAGCATATCATTAACATATATACATATTCAACAGTGCTACTAATTACCCAAAACTTTAACAGCAATTTAATTACCCTTTAAAAAATATTTTTCGATTATTTTCTGGATCTAATGGTAAATTTATATATTCAAGAATTACAATAATTTATGTCTTCTCTCTCCCATAAAGTAAAACCTAAACTCTTAATACACAGAGAATTAGCTTCAGAGAAATAAGCCTTCTCATATCATATACATTAATAGTTCCACCTTAATTGTGTAATTAATTCATAAAGTGGATTATAACTAGTAGTATTCTGTGGGGAGAATATCTCATCTAATCATCAAACAGTCTGACAGTATAAATATATAAATAGAACTGCAGTGGTAGTTATGAGTTTAAAAAGCAGTCTATTCTGCTTAACAGACAGTTCGCTTGCTTTGTAGAATGTGTAAAACAATCTTGATACCATGTGTCTAATACAAGAACTTCGATACTATGTATTTCCTCTGTTATACATTATGGAAAACGTGCCACCCGGCAAAAGAATAGACTAATGGCCGCTGAAACGCACTATGGAACGCAAAACCCAGATATGCCGAAACAGAAAGTGACTAACGCCACACAACAAGGAAGTTATTGAATCAATAGGAGGCTTGACACGCAGGGCGTCTCCGTTTCCATGGAGATTGCCCGCGAAAATCAAAGCCAGTACACTATTATTTTCTAATCAGAAGGATATTTAAAGCAGGAAGGAGTCCAAAGAACTTACACAGAATCTTTCCAGCTGAGGAAGCCTATTGGCGAAACGCGTCCTGGGAGAACAGTGAGCACATAGACTCTATTATTTGGACTATAGCCGAATAAGTGCAATTTTTAAAGTATTGTGTTTTTTATTAAAAGTTTTTTATATTAATAAAGTTTATACTTTTTATGCACTTACGGCACTACTTTTTCCTGCTTTTATAAAGAAGGAATGTGGTCCTTAACCACATATGCGACTTGAATTGAGCCTATTGGAAGGTTTGTGAGTACCTAACTACACTTTTATATGACCTATTTTATTACATACAATATTACACTATATATCTTTCCTCTATACCAATCACCTAGTACAGAAACCTAAGAAAGTTTGGACGCAAAGGAGGGATAGGGTCGCCTTAACGGACCCTAAGGTTCAAGAACTTGAGCTAAGTTTTTTGTCACTTGGCACTATATATCTCTTGCCACTAAAATTATACTGTACAGTTTGCACTATGATTTGTATTCTTATGTTTTGTATTTGAAGGGAATATACAGAAATACTGGTACCTCTAGAAAGAGAAAATTATTTTAAAGGTACACCCCTTTATACTGGGCTACTTTGTAATTACACCAGAGACTGTTCATATAGCTCTTCACCAAGACACTCCACTTTCTTAACCATGTAATTAAGTTATTCGTTTATAATGCACTAAATGCAGATAATCATGTCATATGTTATCAGTAACTATCACTTTGAAGAATTTACCAAGGTAACACCGTATGTTCAAGCCTAGCACACTGTTCCGCGCAGGGCCGTCTTTAATTATTGATTGGACCTTGGAAAAAGAATTTGCTGGGGCCTTCTGGACCCTGTCTGCCTTTCCCACTCACTGGCATGCAATTATGCCCTCCACCCCAATGTAGTGGCAGTACCATAGAAGAGAGGTGCAAGAATATTTTTGGGCCACCCTATCGCAAGGGTGACCAAAAGGTAGATCCACATCTGTCATGCAACTCCAACAATGCTTTGACAGCTGGGGCTCTCCCATTTTCCAATGTTTGCAGGGTTGTATTTAGCACTGACCAGTGTTTGTGTGTTTGAACAGGGCCGTCTTTAACACGGGGCAAACGGGGCAGCTGCCCCGGGCCCATTTACTCCTGGGGGGCCCAAAGCAGCTGCCCCGTGGCCCCACCGCCCATCGCCTGCATAAGAAAAATTCCCTCCCCATTAATTCATAAAGTGGATTATAACTAGTAGCATTCTGTGGGGAGAATATCTCATCTAATCATCAAACAGTCTGACAGTATAAATATATAAATAGAACTGCAGTGGTAGTTATGAGTTTAAAAAGCAGTCTATTCTGCTTAACAGACAGTTCGCTTGCTTTGTAGAATGTGCTTGTATTGCGGCCCATCGGGTGCTGTGGCCCTTTAACAGCACGACCGGGCCCTCTGATTTATGGCAGCATGGGAGGAAGTGACGTTGGTGAGTCACTTCCTCCCTCTGAGATGATGAGCCGCGCAGGAGGGAGGCTGAGCCAGGAGGCAGCGAGATGGGGGACTGAGCAAAGAGAGCCCAACCACTCCCAACCACCCAAGGCAGCACACTGGACCCCAGGGAAGGTAGGAAACTGGAGGGGGCTTTACAGTTTGCATATTATGTCAGTATGTGTGTGTTTATGTCAGTTGGTCTGTGTGTGTGTCAGTCACTATGTGTGTGTGAGTATGACTGTGTGTGTGTCTGTCACTATGTGTGTGTGTCTGTCAGTAGGTCTGTGTGTGTGTGTGTGTGTGTGTGTGTCTGTTAGTATGTCTGTGTGTGTGCCTGTCAGTAGGTCTGTGTGTGTGTGTGCCTGTCAGTAGGTCTGTGTGTGTGTGTGTGTGTGTCTGTTAGTATGTCTGTGTGTGTGTGTCTGTCAGTATGTCTGTGTGTGTGTGTCAGTGTGTTTGGGTGTCAGTATGCCTGTGTGTGTCAGTATGTCTGTCTGGGTGTGTGGTAGTATGTGTCTGTGTGTGCCAGTATGTCTGTCAGTTTATGTGTCTGTGTAAGTATGTCTGTCAGTTTGTATACATATAATCTGTGTGTGTGTGTGTGTGTGTGTATATGTGCATACATCTCAGCATTCACACACTAACACTACATACAAATACACCCCTGCATTCAAACTCCAACACTAGGTACAAACACATGTCTGTGTTACACACCAAAATTATATGTAAACACACCCTTGCATTCAAAAACCAACACTACACATAAATACATGCTTGCAAGTACACCAACACCACATACAAACTTATTTTACAAAAAAAACTGTTTACATTCAAACACACAAAAACAGCGTTGTGCTAAATACAAACCTTCAAACATGGGTAAATGGTAGAGCCACAGCTGTCAATGCATTGCTGAAGTTGCACGACAGATGGGGAACTACCTTCTAATCACCCGTGCGATAGGGAGGCTCAAAAGAATTCTTGCACCGCTCTACTTTAGGTCTCCCTCTGCGTTGGGGTGGAGGACATGATTGCACACCTGGCGAGGGTACCAGGGGGCCCAAGCAAATGCTTTGCCCAGGATCCAATCAATATTAAAGACGGCCCTGTGTTTGAATGTAAGCATGTTTTTGTATAGAGCATATTTGTGTAAATGTAAGGGTATGTTTGTATGTGGTGTTGGCGTTGTGTGTAGTGTTGGTTTTTGAATGCAGGGGTGTATTTGTGTGCAGTGTTCGCGTTTGAATGCTGAGATATATGTTTATTTGTGTTAGGTGCTCATGATTGTACAGAGTAAAATACCATAATGAACGTAGGATGGTATAAAAGAGCAAGTCGGTTGTGATGTGCCGGAACTGATGATGAGGTAGGCCTGAGAAAGAAGAGGGCCTACCAAGGAAAAGAAATGAAACGGAAAATAATTATTTATAATGTGGTGTGGTGGAAGTGTCATTCAACGCTGACCTCGAACGGTATGGAGCCAGGTAAGGGGTGTCTCTTAAGTAGGCTAGGAGTGAATAACAAGCACCTCCCACAATTACAGGCCAAATGGCCTTAATACTTGTGTTAGGTGCTCATGATAGTACAGATTAAAATACCATAATGAACATAGGAAAAGAGCAAGTCGGTTGTGGTGTGCTGGAACCGACGATGAGGTAGGCCTGAGAAAGAAGAGGGCAAAATTAAATAATCAAATTTATTACAAACAACCTATACTAATACACATATCAACCAGACATATCTTTGAATGCATTCCTTAATTCTTGTACTGGGTTCGGTATGTACCGTGAATAGTGGAAGATTTCAAGCGCCCCAGTGCTTCTATAACATGAACTGGAATGTTAACACTGGAGGCTGTGAATCCTGCCCCTATGCGGAAGGAGTGCCCCAAGTAGTTAGCTGGGTTGAGGCCCAGCTGAGTGAGTAAAGACCTGACGTAGGTCATGAAGGTTGTAGTGGTGATTACCGAACTTTGTAAAATGAATAATGGTTGTGATGGTAGTGAGTTATGAGGCTGTATGTATGCATCAAGAATCGTGACACATCCACTGTAATTACAAGACCCAGCATTGAAATTATTACATATCTGGGACTTGCCCAGAAACTTGATCGGGCGTCCCAGTTTGTCTCTGGTCAATTTCTCTGAAACACCCGAGGAACTAGCTCCCTGCGTGGAAGCATGTTCGTCCAATGTGTTGGGACGGAAATGTGTGATATGCGCCATAGAGGAGCAGTATGCACAAGCCGGTGTTCTTAGACCTGCAAAGTGTCTGCAAAAAATGACGGTATCAATCCTACCCCAGTTGGATCTTGTTCCATACTGGGAGAAGGCCCCAGACACTTTTGCAGAAAAAGACCTATGGTAGTCATAAAAAGCTGATCCACCATATTTGTTGCCCAGGTCTACCAACTTGTGCATATAAAGATCAAACTCCTCTCGTCTATTGGGATAGACCGCACAGATGACATCCCGGTAAATACTAAAGGCCAGTACAAACAGGATAGTCAGTTTCCTGCTTAGGCGGGCGTCCCTAGATCTGACCACAACAGACACATCATCATATACATAAGTCTTATTTTCCACGATATCCTGGGAGGCAATCAGCAGAGAAGCCAGGTTGACGTCTTTACCTTCCAGGATCTCTTTTAAGGTGCTCAGGGATCATATGAGCAGGGCTAACTTCCTGGTCCTCCTGGATGATGGCTGGAGCAACTAATAGCAAGTCGGCTGGTGCTGGGGAAGCAGCAGCGGTTGGCCCGGCTAGGGTAAGGGCCGTGGTGACCGACTCAAGTTTCTCCAGCCTGGAGTTGACCTTGCTCATGGACGCCATGAGTGATGACAACATGGCATGTATTTCTCCCGGGTTGGAGTGGCTGGGCCCTTCCCCAGCATCCATGTTGTTAGTTGAAGTGCGTAGTAATTTGAAAAGCTCTGCTTTCCTTGATGTAGCGGGGTAGGGGAAGGGAGTGACAGGTGAGGCCCTCTCTATGCGACATGCGAGGCGACTAGCTCATGTGTGGCCCGATGGGTGTTTGCCTCCGAACGTTGAGGCGAGGTGTTGGCCTCACGGGACCACTAACCAATGGCAAATGCCAAGAAGGGGTAAATACCTATTGGGGAGCCTGTGACCCTATTGCCAGTATTCTAACCTGGGGGGGTGAAATGTATGTAAGAATACCACGTGAGCAGGCATACGTACCTGGTAGTATGAGTATATCACTGCGAATTCGTATGGTGAAATATATAAACCTGGAGAGCCTGAAACGGATAAAAAAGGTAATATAGTGAGTGTGGTCTGTGTGGGAATGGTGTAGTATGTGTAGCCCGTACCAGAGGTGTTTTAAGGGCTTGATTATGGAGATTAACTGGTAAATGGCACGAAAGTGTAGTGAATGCCATGACAACATAAATGTACTAAAAGCCAAGTGATGCAATGTCTTCTAATGCCAGGATTCTGGCTAGAAACCGAGGGGATGTATGATGGGTGGCCATGCCGACATATAATTAACAACAAAGGGGAAGGGGTGAAAACAATTCTCCAAAGTGATGATGTAAAGTTGTATATGACATTACTGTAATGTAAAGATGTATGATTGGTTGGATTAGTGCGTCTGATTCAACCCGTGAATTCCCTGCTTGGAAAAAGGAAACCGTATCCTCATGTATATGTCGTGGTCGTAGTTTAAAACAGAAATGAGGCCTGTAACTGTAGGCTGAAAAAACGTGACTGAAATGGATAAGTATGGAACAACCCCTGAAAGCGTGGGAGTCAAATAATCCATACAGATATGTGAACTGGTTTGCTATGGAAACCAATACAACCCAGATACCTTTAAACTGTAAATAGAATTAGTCTATATCCAGTAAGTATAAAACAATTGTTTAACCGAATGGTATAGGCATGATATGATGTATGTAATCCATGAAAAGGATCAATGCGAATACATGAACAAGACAATTACCGAAACCCTATGGCAAGGGAAAACAGAAATGAATTGAACAGTTTACACGTATGGAACCCATGCGAACAGGCAAGCGACCTGCTAAGCATATCATGAACAAGTGCCGAAAGGCGAAATAACCGAAAGGATAGCTCATTTCGATAAAAACACAGAGCAGATTTAGGCGAAATGACAACCCTTAAAGGACCACTATAGTGCCAAGAAAACATACTCGTTTTCCTGGCACTATAGTGCCCTGAGGGTGCCCCCACCCTCAGGGACCCCCTCCCGCCCGGCTCTGGAAGGGGGAAAGGGGTTAAAACTTACCTTTTTCCAGCGCTGGGCGGGAGCTCTCCTCCTCCGACCTCCTCTTCTCCCCATGCGGCTGAATGCGCACGCCGCAAGAGCTGGGCGCCATTCAAAGATAGGAAAGCATTTACAATGCTTTCCTATGACGCGCGCCAACTTCTCACTGTGAAAATCACATTGAGAGACGCAAAGCGCCTCTAGTGGCTGTCAATGAGACAGCCACTAGAGGTTTGGGGAAGGCTTAACCTTATTGCCAACATAGCAGTTTCTCTGAAACTGCTATGTTTATAAAAAAATGGGTTAACCCTAGCTGGACCTGGCACCCAGACCACTTCATTAAGCTGAAGTGGTCTGGGTGCCTAGAGTGGTCCTTTAAACCCAATGCAATGAAGTTGCCGAATATTGCACGAAATGATTTCACGAACAGATTGTCCAATTTGCAACATAACAGGGAAAAAGAGACCGTAAAGTGAGGACCAGTGCTGTACCAGATGCCGTGGGAACCGATCCTGGTATGACAGGTAGGTCTAACTTACTGTTTAGGAATCCCTGGAACACGATCTACGATGATGACCGGGGTCAAGAGAGGCTGGACGGACGGAAAGGCCTGTAACAGGATTCCTGGACACAGCTTGCCACGGAAAAACTCGTGGATACTGAAGTCTGAGAGAACCCGGAAGTTCAGAGCCGCGCAGGAGAGAGATCAGAGCCGCCAGGAGTTTCAGAGCCTAACTCCCAACTGCCTCAGCCTGCCACTGGACCCCTGTCAGGATTACTGTTTGATCCAGCACATAGAACTGTACAGCACGGATGACAAATAAGTAACGTATTACCGGTCCTTAGAATGGCCGGATTTAACGTATAAAGAATAGTCAAAAATACTAGCCGAGGTCAGGGAACACAGAAAGGGACACAGCGATGAGGAAAGCCAGGAGTCAGGATACCAGAATATAGAGAAGTCAATAAACAAAGCCAAAGTCAAAAACCAGGTAGAAAACTATAAACAGGAACGCGCTCTCAGACAACCACAAGGGAAACCACGACAGGGCACTGAGCAGACAGAGAACTGGGCCTAAATACCCCTCCTTTAGTTCTGATAGGCTGTAACCGGCCTTTGACCCCAAAGTCAGTTACCAGGTTTCATTTGCATAATTGCTGCTCAGCATTAACCCTTCTGTGGATTAGGTTGCTGCTCGGCACAACCTTTCCTGTGTGGACAGTAAATGTCATTAATCACTTTTCTCTAAGCGGATGAATACATGACACCAGGTTTCATTTGCACAATTACTGCTCAGCATTAACCTTTCTGTGGATTAGGTTGCTGCTCGGCACAACTTTTCCTGTGTGGACAGTAAATGTCATTAACCACATTTCTATAAGCGGATGAATATGTGACAACCCCAGAGAAACCATCCTCCAGAAAAAGGTAAGAACATGGAGGGTGGCTAAGTATGTGTGTGTATCAGTATGTATGTCTCTGTGTCTGTTTGTGCCAGTATGTCTGTGTGTGTGTCGCTATGTCTGTTAGAGTATGTCTGTCAGTATGTCTTTCAGTGTGTGTGTCTATGTCTTTCAGTGTGTATGTCAATGTGTGTGTGTCAGTCTGTCTCTCAGTGTATGTGCCTGTCTGTGTCAGTATGTCTGTCAGCATATGTGTCTGAGTATCTGCTTGCTGTCATTGTGTATCTTTATGTTGTCAGTTTGTGTATCTGAATGTGGGTGTCTGCATGTGTGTCAGTGTGTGTCTGCATGTTTTTTAGAGTGTGTGTATCTGCGTGTGTTTGTGTGACAATGTATGTGTATATGCGCATATATATTAGCATTCAAACACTAACACGAAACACAAATACACCTATGCATTCAAACTGCAACACTTTATACAAGCACACTCCCTTATTGAAATGTCAATAATACATACAAAAACACCTCTGTGTTAACCACCAAAATTATATTGCATTCAAAAATTCAACAATACTCATAAATGCTGCTTGCATTCATACACCAACACCACATACAAATATACTCCTACATTCACACAAACACTGCTCAGTGCTAAATACAACCCTGCAAGCATGGGAAAATGTAGGGCCCTAGCTGTCAAAGCATGGTTGGAGCTGTTTTTTGGCCACCCTTGCGATAAGAGGCACAAAAAGATTCTTGCACCAGACCCCTCTCTATTTTAGTGCCGTCACTGTGATGGGATGTAGGGTGTGATTGCATGCTGGTGAGGGGGAGAGGAAGGACGTGGTCCAGGGGGCCCAAGCTAATGCATGCCCAGGGTCCATTTAATATTAAAGACGGCCCTGGATACAGATATAGTCACACAGATACACACCCTGACACACACGCACTGACACATGTAGATACAAATATACACACAGATAAACACACTGACAACATACAGGTACACATACTGAAAACACACAGATACATACACGAACATACAGATACACACAATGACAACATACAGATACACAACCTGACACACATGCAGATACACATAGTTCTGGGAGTACAACTGAACTCATTTTAATGGGACATGGTACAGCCACGTTATACACAGCAGGGGGTCTCCATACAATTACACAATACTTTTACCAATGGCAATACAGAACAGGTCACAGAGAAAGAACTACAAAGTAACAAAGTTACTGTTACTACCTCCCCCTGTGCCAATACACCATGACAACAAAAGGTTATCTTAGTTGGACCTAGTGTCCCTTTAAAGCAATCTCTGGTTACATCAACACAGCCCTTTGATGTAGTAGATAGACTTGCTGGCTCCCATAGCAGGTGGTCACTCACAGTGCAGCATTTAACTTGAGTAACACACAATACATTTCACACATAACTATATGTTATAGTTTATAGAGCTGCTGCCCCCTTCGCTGACCCACAGCTGCATATACAGACACACACACACGGCTCTATGTAGGATTCAGGTACACAATACAGTAATATTTATATACATGGAAAACAGTCCCAAAAATGGTGCGGCAAGCTTTTGGCTTGAGCCAAACAAATTAGGCCATCCATCACATATCTTCCCCCATAGAAATAGACAGACTTGTGGTCAAACCCACGACTGGCCTTCAACAAGTCCGTTGCACAGTCCAAGTCCTTGGGGGTCCAATGTGACTGGACAAGTGGGTGCAAGACGTTCTGTGTGTGGGCAAAACAGTAGCCATTCTTCCCTCCCAACTCCCCTCTCCCAGGGCAGAATCAATCCTAGGGAAAACACAAAGGAACCCCACAAACAATCCACTGTTAAATTGCCCTGATATGAGCACCCAAGTTGCCCTGATATGAGCACAGACACAAACACATACGCTTACAAACATACTTACACAGACATATACACTAACAGACATACTGACAAGCATACTGACATTCACAGGCACACACACACACTGACACATACAAACATATGCACACACACTGACAGACATACGGACACACACAGATATATACTGACAGACATACACACACACACACACACACACTGACAGACATACGGACACACACAGATATATACTGACAGACATACACACACACACACAAGTTTAATTAAGAAAAGGTAGGCACACTAGTAAAATGATGTAGAAATATATAAACATAAGCAAAATAAACAAGACAGGGTGCTTACTCAAGAGGCCCTATTCCTCAAGGACCTAAAAATCAGGAACATGCTCCCTTGATAAATGCAATTCTGCTGAAACGTTGTGGCTTGTTGGTTGATTTTCTCCCTCTTCTAACTATTTCTGGTATCAATTTTTTTGGCTGGTATGTATTTGTAACGGATCACCTGGCACCCCGACTGGGTAGCTCCGTTGAAGGATGCTCCTAGCACTTCCTGAGGACTCCAAGCACTGCAGCAGACACCAAAACCACCGAACCGTAGGAGCATATGAATGCTCTCAAGCATATGAATGTTGTATACAGCCAAATAGGAAAAACCATGCGAATAGGTTTACACTCCTAGCAGTCAAACTGGAACAGCATACAATAAATCCTCCCCCAATAATGAGACGACACTTCACTTTGAAGGTTAAGCAGGAACTGAGATGCTGGCACACCCAGCCTGGTTTTTATTACAGTCTTGCAAATACAGGACCGCCCACAGGGAGGTATAAAACAACCAATCACATCACAGTTACATCCCACATATTCCCTCCCCTTATCCTGAGAGGAAACTCAATTACACATGCAGTTAAAACATACCTTTTACCCAACTTTTATAACTCTAAAACCATACATCACATTCACATAAAATTACATATTCACAATCAATCCATTCAGGGGAACAACATATTAAAAAATGGCATGAATCAGACCAGTGGTTCAAAAGTTAGTAAAAAGTATCTTTTGTACCCTGGCTGGCAGCATGGCTATCTGGCTCAAACAGGTTTTACAGAGCCCTCTATCCTGGACAATGGGGAAAGTAATCCAA
>OW240920.1:96398839-96480655 GCA_933207985.1 Pelobates cultripes | reverse complement strand
GGCAGGGGTTTAGTATAAGGGGAGCAGAGGTTTTGTAGAAGGGCGCAGGGGTTTAGTATAAGGGGAGCAGGGGTTTAGTATAAGGGAGCCGTGGTTTAGTATAAGGGGGGCAGGGGTTTAGTATAAGGGAGCAGGAGTTTAGTATAAGGGGGACTGGGGTTTAGTATAAGGGGAGCAGGGGTTTAGTATAAGGGGGGCAGGGTTTAGTATTAGGGGGTCAGGGGTTTAGTATAAGGGGGCAGGAGTTTAGTATAAGGGGGCAGGGGTTTAGTATAAGGGGGCAGGAGTTTAGTATAAGGGGGCAGAGGTTTAGTATAAGGGAGCAGGGATTTAGTATAAGGGGAGCAGGTGTTTAGTATAAGGAGAGCAGAGGTTTAGTATAAGGAGAGCAGAGGTTTATGTAGAAGGGGAGCAGGGGTTTAGTATAAAGGAGCAGGGGTTTAGTATAAGGGGAGCAGGGGTTTAGTATAAGGGGAGCAGGAGTTTAGTATAAGGGAGCAGGGGTTTAGTATAAGGGAGCAGGGGTTTAGTATACGGGGAGCAGGAGTTTAGTATAAGGGGAGCAGGGGTTTAGTATAAGGAGAGCAGAGGTTTAGTATAAGGAGAGCAGAGGTTTATGTAGAAGGGGAGCAGGGGTTTAGTATAAAGGAGCAGGGGTTTAGTATAGGAGTTTAGTATAAGGAAGCAGGAGTTTAGTTTAAGGGGCTTAGTATAAGGGGAGCAGGGGCTTAGTATAAGGGGGCAGAGGTTTAGTATAAGGGAGCAGGGGTTTAGTATAAGGGGAGCAGAGGTTTATATAGAAGGGGAGCAGGGGGTTAGTATAAGGGGAGCAGAGGTTTATATAGAAGGGGAGCAGAGGTTAGTATCAGGGAGCAGAGGTTTATGTAGAAGGGGAGCAGGGGTTTAGTATAAAGGAGCAGGGGTTTAGTATAAAGGAGCAGGGGTTTAGTATAAGGGGAGCAGAGGTTTATATAGAAGGGGAGCAGAGGTTTAGTATAAGGGGAGCAGAGGTTTAAATAGAAGGGGAGCAGAGGTTTAGTATAAGGGAGCAGAGGCTTATGTAGAAGGGGAGCAGGGGTTTAGTATAAAGGAGCAGGGGTTTAGTATAAGGGGAGCAGAGGTTTATGTAGAAGGAGAGCAGAGGTTTATGTAGAATGAGTGCAGGGCTTTTGTAGAGGGTGGCAGTGGTTTTGGTGGAGGGGAAGGTTTTTAGTGATATGTGTACATTACTGTATAGTAGATATATATAATGACAGCATGTGTTTTGTTAAAGGAGGAGAAGGAATTTTGTAGAACGGTGGGCAGGGCTTTTATTAAAGGGGGAGCAGGGGTTTTGTAGAAGGGGCAGGGGTTTTATTAAAGGGAGGCAGAGTTTTTGTAGAAAGGGGGCAGGGGTTTTGTGGAAGGGTTTTGTAGTAGGCGGAACAGGGCTATTGTTGAAGGGGCAAGGGTTTTGCTGCAGGGGGGGCACCACGTGTTGGGTTCGCACAGGGCGCCTGATTACCTAAGGCCGGCCCTGAGGGGAATAATAGTGCAATTTTAAGGAATACATCTCCTTTTATTTCTACATCTCTCAAAGATTCCAGTTATACTCTTTGACATATGATGTTGTGGGCCTGCATCTCCTCACTACTTTGTGGCTGGCCAGAACTCCCCTGCTGCTGCTCATGGTGCTGAGGCTCCATAATAAAAAAGCTCCTCTCCTCAACGAAATGTCAGTTCTGATTTACTTTTATTAGACAATGATGATCTCACAATGCTTCACTCGGATAAGTTTGTATTTTTAGTTTTATGTGTGTATCTAGGGTGCATGTATAAAATTTTATATTTACAAGTTTGCAACAATATGATTACAAATACCAGGATGCACAGAACATATCAATGCTTTTTTACACAATATTAGCATAATAAACGATAAACACAAAACAAAAGACACAGTGAAAGGGCTAGAATCGGTACATAAATCAGTAATACTGTTACCATTAATAGCCTACCAGGACAGGACACAAACCAGTAAACCCCCCAATGTTTCTATCCATTGTTTAGTAGAGTTTGTACTCATGAAAACTCATTTATCAACTGCTTTTATCTGTCGAATCCTATAAGCCTATTTCAAGGTTAAATAATTACCTAAAAAATGGTATTGAATCGTTAAATCAATATTTTCAATGTAAAGTTTGATGTATTTGCGATATTTCTTAAAATTCAATATTATTTGAACCAATTTTTTATGCCCTCAATAAGCCTTTAACTGCTTATATTAAAGGGACACTATAGTCACCCAGACCACCTCAGCTCAATGAAGTGGTCTGGGTGCCAGGTCCCTCAGGTTTTAACCCTTCAGATGCAATCATAGCAGTTTCAGAGAAACTTCTATATTTACATTTAGGGTTAATCCAGCCTCTATTGGCTGTCTTCCGGACAGCCACTAGAGGCGCATCTGCAATGCTGGATGCGAATTTCGCATCCATTGCGCAGAGTGTCCATAGCAAAGCATTGGGAAATGATTTCCTATGGACTTTAGAATGCGCATGCGCATTCTGTTCCGCTAGGGAGCTGACGTCGGACGGGGAGGAGAGATCACCAGCGCCGAGGGAGCCCAGCGCTGGAATAAGGTAAGCTGCGGAAGGGGTTTTAACCCCAGGCACCCTTAGGGCACCCTTCAGGCACCCTTAGGGCACTATAGTGTCAGGAAAACCGCTTTGTTTTCCTGACACTATAGTGATCCTTGTAATCCATCTAAATTGATAAAAGGCTTATCAGGAGCTGATAAATATAAATATCAGCTGATATTAAATTGAGGCCATTCTCTCTGGGTTAAGCAGGTTTTGTGAAATTTCTTTTAAAAATGAAAACATGCAATAAATATCCAGTTCTTTACCTTCCATGTGAAACATACTCGCAAATAGTGCCATTCAATTTTTGTATTTATTTTTTTGCACTAGGTCAGTAAATGGAGCTAGTTTATGTATCAGTAACATAAGAATTAACTTTTCAAGTGCAAGTGAAAATTTCTACTGTTGGTATGGGCACAAAACTATGCAATAAGTAAATATGGATTGGAAACAGATATTTTGCTTTCATACATATGGTGCAATTTCTACATTCTTTTTAAGCATTCTTAGAACGTTTTACAGCCGTTCATGGTTGAACGTAGTCTGCATAGAACTGTAGTTGTGGCAGAAGTAAAAACATAGAAGTTCATTAGGTTTATTTTTAATTGTTGTATTGGATTTATTGTTTCTCCTATCTGAGCAGAAACAATGACAGGAGATTTGGTTACAAAATTATGTTTCATACCAAGGTCTTGGGGTGAAAGGTGAATTCTAGAGCCCAATGAATAGAATTTATTTTTGTTTGTGAATGTAATTTATTCCCCTTGCTTGAAGTGACTACTCCACATTGATCAGACCAATGTCACCCGTCTTACTATTATATAACCCTCTGCTTGTTTGGTTAGGTCTAAGTCAATATTGACCACACATAGAGGGTGGCTGCATGGACATGAAGAATTATATTTTGCTAATAAGCAGTTAATTTGTCTAACATGTTTAGAATAGAAATGCAATGTGACATTCAAACCAGTCAGCATAAAGAAATAAAGGTGTTCTGTCCTTGATATAGAAAGAAAGAGGCGCAACGATTTACCTTTTGTATCAGATAAATAGTCACAAACACTTTAGACAAATACTTGTTGACATGTTTTAAGCTACAAAGTCACAAAATGTCACATAATCCAAGACAGTTATATTTCTTATATAGCACATTTTGAAGAAATAAACATGTATATACATAAAGCAATATGTGTTGTCATGGCATTAGACACAAAAGGAAATAAGATAAACGATCATTAAAATGTGTGAACAGTATAATTAGATTGTTTTTCAAAAAAATTTTTAAACTTGGTAAAAAACAAAAAACAGTGGGCCATTTGTATTATTTAAGCATCTGTATCTGTATTATTATTATAGGTAGCCCTACATTTCTCATATTTAAATATTTCAGAACACAAGATAAAATGCAGCACTATACTGTAGAACCAGATGGAAAACTGTATCAACCTCTATAAGGGGGCCTTGGTAACCATGTGGATGAATGTTGGCAGAATATAAGGGCCAAGAAGATAGATGGATATATATATATATCTACTGTGAAAGTCATTCAGCCATTCTCTTTTTTTTTTTGCAGCTGGAAAGAAGTGGATTCATAGATTTGTATAAAAAAAAAAAAAAAAAAACTCAGAAAGGTAAAAGGGTCAGCAATAAAATATGTAGAAGCAAAGCGGTTTTCCTGACACTATAGTGCCCTAAGGGTGCCCCCACCCTCAGGGTCCCCCTAAATCTCTCCTCCCCGTTCGACGTCAGTAGAGCCAAATGCGCATGCGCAGCAAGTGCCGCGCGTGCATTCAAAGTGTCCATAGGAAAGCATTTTTATCAATGCTTTCCTATGGATGCTCTGCGCGATGGAGGCGAAATTCGCCTCCAGTATTGCAGATGCGCCTCTAGTGGCTGTCCGGAAGACGGCCACTAGAGGTTGGATTAACCCCTAATGTAAACATAGCAGTTTCTCTGAAACAGCTATGTTTGCATCTGAAGGGTTAAAATCTGAGGGACCTGGCACCCAGACCACTTCATTGAGCTGAAGTGGTCTGGGTGACTACAGTGTCCCTTTAATGTATTATACATGTAAAGTAAAACTAAAAAAATAAATAGTGACTCATCTTTGAAATTATTACTGTTAGGGTTTCCAGAGTTCTGACAATTCAAATAAGCAGATGATACCTCTCAGACTGTTTTTAGTTGAAGTGCTGCACAAACCCCATTAACCCCTCCTCAGTAGAGGTTGATGAAGAATGTACTTCAACATTTAGCAACAGATCCATTCATTGGAAAATTAAGTCATGGGTTCATTAATGATGCTATATATTTGGTTTGGGCTCTTTTATAGTATCATAGCAGCTTGTTCCATTGGATAGATCCATATGCATTCACTATGAATTGGACAAGAAAAGAAAACACATTTGACTTTGTCTCCTTTCTTCCTGCTTTTGTGAGCCATTATTTTGTTTTTATGCTCACCAGACTAGTTTCTAAAGGGCCTAGCCAGATGATGTTAATCCTCTATTTCTATGGCACCTGCCATTTTGAATGTGGATAATATAATACGATGTAGGCATATATTTACATTTCAGGTATTTTGCAAGAACACTATAGGTTAAATCAGGGGATTCCCATATATTAGGCATGAGGACAGTCACAGGTTGTAGATGTAATGTAATAACCCCTCCACTCTCTGGCTCTCTCACATATACAGCACAGGGGAAATCCCAAAAGCTGACCTAGGCTGAAAATTCCACATGGTAGCTACTCCACCACATCACCATATATATGGTATGGTCTGAAAGTAAGGAAATAGTGTAGTAGGGCTTGGCTTAGTGTGATTGAACAGGAAAGTAAGGACACTATACCTCTGGAGTAGATATAATGGGAATGGGGAGTAAAGATTCCATGGAGTTGGGTGCATGAGGGCAAATTCGATGAATTGACTAAATGTGCACTTATGATTTATCTTATTAGCAATCTAGCGTCTGGTAAAAAAAACAAAAAATTAAAATGGTGTGTCTCCCTATTCAAATATCTGTTGCTTTTTCCTTCTTCAAAGGTGAGATAACCTATTTGTCTGCTATATCTGATTTGCTTTATTGAATGATCTAATGTGTTACACTCACCTTTTTGAAGAGGCAGGCTCTAATTTGATATTAAAATTACATTAGAAGATTGGTTCTCTTTCTCTTTATATTTAAAAGGTATCACTCAATGAAAAACTACATTAGAAAATAATTTCAATATAATAAATCAATGGTACATTACACCCGCTAGACTTTTTGAAGAGAATGTGATCAAACAGGTTCCTTATCACATATCTTCTGGAATTGTCCTAAAATGTTATTTTATTGGAAACCTGTAAGGAAACCAAGTACATTTAAACCTCAATCGGTAGTTTCCTCCCGAACCGCCAGAGCCCAGTGAAGATAGCCCTCCGTTCGGTAGTTATGGTAGACGAATCCCAGTGTAATTCCAATAGTGTCCTTGGATAATTCCCTCAGTAAAACACACGAACTCCCAAACAAACAGCATACGTAGTCAGAAGAAGGGTACAAAGATGAACTAAGGATTTATTGACAGGCATTCTCTTTTTATGGGATTCTGCCCATGCAAGGGAGCCTCCCATATAATTAACTGTACAACCAATCATAACAATATACATACTGTACATCTCCTCCCCTCAGATAACCATTTAACATAATAAAACGGAACATAATTTCCCCAAAGTCTGGATGTACCCCAAGGACTATGGGGGACCAACATATAAAAAAAATCAGTCCATTCGGTTCAGCCGTTCGGGAGATATGGGACTTAGAAGTTTTGACCGACTGCACGGGCAAAGTAGCCGAAAACAGTTCCATGAATTCTGGCCCTGCAGTCGGTCTTAGGTCGCATGAAAAACTTCCCGAACGGCCGGCCATCCAGCTACCATCCTTGGTTCGCTTGATTCCCCATCTGTTAGTGAGTCTTTCTACCGAACGCCCGGTCGTTCGGTAGTTTTAATGGGGTTTTACCGAAGGCATGGAGGATTCACCGGTGTTCGCCTATTTGAGTGTCCGTTTTCAGTTCCAGACACTCGACGGCAACACGGGAGCTAAAATGGCCGCAAACACGTGGAAGTCCCGAAATGGCGGCGGTGCATACCGTTCGTGCAGAACTTTTGTCGAACACAATCCAGCAAGCAGGGAGGTAAAGTATGCATAATGGGCAACAGGGTGGTCTTGATTCGGTAGTTTTACCTACCGAATGCCATAGGGAAAGCTAACATAACAGAAGGGAATACAAATTGTCAGTTTAAAGCAAAAGAGGGGAATTTCTTCACAAAACCCATACATCAATTAGTTAATACCATTACAGATACAATTGGAATTCTTTCACCTACACTTTACTTAAAAAAAATCCTGAAAACATTTCTTCTAATGAAAAAAATTATGCTTGGCCACCTACTGATTGCAACCACATCCATCTTTCTACGATACTGGAAAACTGATAATATTCCAAACATAAAAGAAGTCCTGAACTAGTATTAGAAAACAAAAGATGTGAATTAACATTTTGTAATCCATCCAAAAAATTTAATTTACTTAAACACAAATGGTCATTATGGGAAGACTGTATCAGGCATGAATACCACCTATAACTCAATTCTGCAACCGACCGAAAATACCCTTTTTTTTTCATTTTACAGTTTTTTTTCCTCTGTATTTGTAATGTATACAACTTAATTTAACTTTTTTCTCTGTATTAGTAACGTATAAAACTTAATGAAACTAACAGGCACGTGAATCTTGCATTGCATGCACTATTCATTGTTTTCCTATGTCATGTACTCATTTTATGATGTTTAATTATATATTATTTGTTAATATTACTATTTTAATTTTTTATTAATATTATTACTCTCAATATGTAATATCAAAAATCTTAATAAAACATATTTGACAAAATTATATAATGTTCTGTAGGATATAATCCCCACATAGGATTTCTTGGAGTCCAGGATGTTGAGAAAACCACCAGCGCAAACGTTAAGGAGCAGTCAGCCTGCTCCTGTCTTGTGAGTACCCATTTTATTTATTTTATTTCATCAATATTTTACTCAGTGTACACTGTTGGCTGTTTCTTTTTACCCGAGTGTTGAATATACCACTGACGGAGGAAGTTCATCTTATATCCCATAAGCGGGGATCAAACCGCTGTACGCCTTTCACACTAGAGCGAGTATAAGCTCTTATAAATGTGAGTTTTATTACAGCCTTTTATTATTTTTATCTTTTTTAAGCATACTACACTATTTGGCTCTCCACTTTTTTATCTTTTACATATGAGCGGACCCATACGGAGGAGAATAACAAGGACAATTGTTCTGGATCAAGCACGGATAGATTATACGACCTCAATAAGAATATTTTAGATAAGACTTTTCATTTCTTTTTATTCACTTATTTTATTTGGACTATTTGTTATATTTTTTATATCTAGTTTTCCTTGGCGCAGCCCTTACCTTTTATTTTAACTCTTGAGCCTTGCCTGATTGGTTACTTGCAAGGCTCAAGGATTACCTTTTAGAGCACTCTTACATATAGACAACCACATTGCACAGCATTGCAGGGGTTGACCAAGCTTGAAACATTGTTGCATGGGTTAAACAAGGTTGAAACAGTGTTACAGGGGTTAACCAAGGTTGAAACAGTGTTGCAGAGGCTAACCAAGACTCAAGGCAGAATTCAGGCAGAATTTGCGGGTTGCAAAGTCATTAAAAATCCCGGACCAAGTTGTCCAGGAGCTGTACGGTCATCTCATGCAGAAAACAGTTCCATAACATTCGCGGCTAAGCCCCGCTGAGGTGACCGGGAATCCCCGAAGTCCTCATGCCGAATTTAATTCCATGACGATCGCGGCTAAGTACCGCTGAGGACAATTTATGGGTTTCCTCATGCGAACGACCTCCAGGAGGGTAGTGTTCGGTTCCATTCGAATGAAGGGAAACTGCCGAACCAGTGGCACCTGATGGTGGCTGGGGAGGTTTAACTCCCAAACAGGGTCTTTGGATATGGCCCATAGTCCTCCAGTAGCTCATGGTATAGGCACATTTGCTACACTTGGCAACAGATCCTTTAAGTTCTGCAAGTTGTGAGGTCCTTCATGGATCAGATTTGTTGTTCCAGCACATCCCACCGATGCTCAATCGGATTAAGATCTGGGGAATTTGTCAACAGCTTGAACTTTATGTTCCTCAAAACATTCCTGAACACTTTTTTGCAGTGTGGTTGGGTATATTATCCTGCTGAAAGAGGCCACTGCTATCAGGGAACACAATGGCCATTATGGGGGGGGGGGCACATGGTCTGCAACAATCTCTAGCTGGGTGGTATGTGTCAAAGTAACATCCACATAAATTTCAGGACCCAAGGTTTCTCAGAACATTGCAAGAAATTAGCTGGTAGCTAGCTCGTGGCATAGACACGTTTGCTACACTTGGCAACAGATCCTTTAAGTCCTGCAAGTTGTGAGGTCCTACATGGATCAGATTTGTTGTTCCAGCACATCCCACTGATGATCAATCGGATTAAGATCTGGGGAATTTGGCATAGGCACATTTGCTACACTTGGCAACAGATCATTTATGTCCTGCAAGTTGTGAGGTCCTTCATGGATCAGATTTCTTGTTCCAGCACATCCCACTGATGCTCAATCGGATTAAGATCTGGGGAATTTGGCATAGGCACATTTGATACACTTGGCAACAGATCCTTTATGTCCTGCAAGTTGTGAGGTCCTTCATGGATCAGATTTCTTGTTCCAGCACATCCCACCAATGCTCAATCGGATTAAGATCTGGGGAATTTGGAGGATATGTCAACACCTTGAACTTTATGTTCCTCAAACCATTCCTGAACACTTTTTTTGCAGTGTGGCTGGGTATATTATCCTGCTGAAAGAGGCCACTGCCATCAGGGAACACAATGGCCATTATGGGGGGCACATGGTCTGCAACAATCTCTAGCTGGGTGGTATATGTCAAAGTAACATCCACATAAATTTCAGGACCCAAGGTTTCTCAGAACATTGCAAGAAACATAACACTACCTCAGACTGTCTGTTCTCTTTCCATAGTTCATCCTGCTGTCATCTCTGATTCATCAGACCAGATAACGATTGCTCAACTGCAGTTCTGAAGGTTACGTCCCTATTGAAGGTGCTCTAGGTGGTGGACAGGAGTCATCATGGGCATTCTGACTGCTCTGCAGCCCCCTGCTCAGCAAACTGTGATGCACGGTGTGTACATTTTTCAGCAAAATGATCTACAGTAGCTCTTCTGTATGATCGGACCAAACAGACTAGCCTTCGCTCCCCATGTGCATCAATGAGCCTTGGGTGCCCATGACCCTTATGCCAGTTCACCCGTTGTCCTTCCTTGCACCACGTTTGGTAGGTACAAACCACAACATACCGGGAACACCAAATAAGATTTGCCATTTTGGAGATGCTATGACCTAGTTGTCAGCCATCCCTTTTTGGCCCTTTACTTGCTCATTTTCCTGATTCCAACACATGATATTTGAGAACTAACTGTTCACTTGCTGCCTAATATACCCCACCTCTTGACAGGTGCTATTGTAATAGTATAATCAATGTTATTCTCTTCACCTGTCTGTGGTTTTAATGTTGTGGCTGATGAGTGAAGATAGGTTTGTATTTCTGTACCATTAAAACATAATTCATTAAAAAATAATACAGTATGTTTTCATAAACTAAGATACTGAAAACCAAAAAGGGGATTTCTTTTTCTATTTAGCGGAAGTAATGTCTTATCTAGAAAACTCCAGATGTTTAGCACTGATGTCAACATGCAGTGCTGAACCTTCAAGGATTCTGGCAATCATTTTATTGCTGTTAAGCTTCTTGTATGAAATTACAGAGCTTTTAGTTGAAGGGGAATTTATCCCAAGTTTTTATGTTTATTATATGAGAAGTGCTCACTTCCCTTGCTTTCCAAAATATATATATCTAATATCCTTATACTGCTTACCTCTCTTAATTTACTATTTTTACTTTAAGTGGTCTCCAATTTTGCTATTGAGTCCTTGAACATTTTCAGTTTCCTTGAAAGGGGATTTTTTAGTTTCACCGGAAAATTGGAATTCCTGTTTTATTTGGGTGTCCCTTTTACTAGGGTGGGAGTCTTTGAGATCTTATGTTTAATGGGATTGAAGTATTATTGAGCAGTACAACAAAATTGCTCAAGTTGTTGATCATTTCTCCAGGGCATTGACATTTTTTTAATCATCCCTTATAATATTAAGACACATTCAATGTTAATCGTAGCCTCCCCACTTACCTTCCTGATTAATGCAAGGCAGGCATATGAGTATCACTTGACACATCTTGGTAGAACATGTGCTACAATATGAGGTCTTATCCCACTGTCCTGATTTAGTTCCCTGGTATCCCACATCCAGATATATCAGGGAACTGTCCCAATAGATTGTCAACCCCAACTTGATTACTAAATAGTATGAGGGAGACAATGGGATATTCTCCCTAATTACATTAAATAAATTGCCCCCATTAAGGATGGACATCCCACTGAGTGATTTATAGTAATACAATTTATAGTGACCCCCATATTTCTTTTTTTATTACATTTTAATTTTTCCAGTAAATGCTGGCCAAGTGGCTAGCTAACCACATAAGTAAATCCTCATACCACACATGTTGCTTTTTTTATTATTTATTTTTTATTTTATTTTAATGATTTGCAGCATCAAATAGTTTGTAATTTTAAAATGCAAGCTCGCTACCAATCAAGTTTGGATTTCTGCCATCCAGCTGATTTTGGTCCAGCTAAAATCTGGATCAAATTCAGGTTCATTTTTATCCTACTATGCAATATCAGTATTTTGTTAAATCCTGTGAACTATATCCTGATTTCACAGTCTAAATCGCCCTGTACTTTATCTAATAATTTTAGAGCAACTCTGTAATTAGACAGAGGAGTTCCTATTACCACTGGCAGGTTAGTACCAAAATAAAAATTTGTAACTAAATCTTTGCGAATTGTTGATATTTGTTGGCTCAATTGTAATATGCGTTAGATTGAATATAGAAAATGCAATATTAACAATTAATTGCTGGGTGGGGAGCTAAACGGTCATCCCTCCATTAACAAAAATTTGGGCAGAATACTAGCCATTTTGGTACATATTCGTTCAATCACTTATGATCAGCAAATTGTTTCATTAGAGCCCCATAATTACTGAGATATTATGTAATAAATGAGGGGGTAGACTTCAAACTAATTCAAATGCTATGGTGGGACCTTAAGAGAGCTGAGCACAGTGGTGGAACTACTTAGGGCCACCCAGTAGGTATTGTTGTTTTATCGCCAAATAGAGGCCCAGCCGGGTTCCCATTTACATAAGGAGGAGGCACACATGGGCTGCATGAGGGGAGAGAGACAGGAGCTGCACACACTCTGCCCTGTTTTAGCAGCAGTAAGAAAGCCACCCTCCTGGAAATGAAAGTTATGTTAACAGGAGAGTGGCTGCAAATATTAACATTGACATTTATGTGTTTATGTCACATTGTATGTGTCTGAGAGTGTGTGTCTGTGTCACAGTGTGCATACACACTCCTGCATTCAAACTCCAAAATTATATACAAACACACTCCTTCACTCAAACACCAATACAAATGTACATCTGCATTTAAGAGCCAACATTGCATCCAAACACAACCCAGCAATCAAACGTAAACATTACATACAAACACATCCCTGTATTAAAACACTAAAATTATATAAAGCATCCCTTCAATCAAACACCAGCACTACACACAAAGAACACCTACTTCTAAAAGCCAACACTACATACAAACACACACACCCCTGCATTCAAATGCAAACACTACACACAAGTATACCACTGCATTTCAATGGCAACAGTACATACAAATACACCCCTACATGCACACATATACTCTATACAAAAAGATGCTTACATTCAAACGTACCGCACAAACAGTGTTTACAAATACAACCCTGCAAGCATGGGCAATGGTAGATCCCCAGCTGGTATAGAATCTTTTGAGTTGTACGACAGGGAGGGATCTACCTTTTGGCAAATCTTTGCTCTAGAAGGGAGTCCCAAAAATATTTCTTGCACCAGGGTCCTCTCTACGTTAGTTCTGCCACTGGCTGTGCATAAACAACTGCCAGCAAACCTCAATGAACTGAATCAGCAGTGTAAAGAAGAGTGGGTCAAAATTCTTCCACAACGATGTGAAAAACTGATAACGTCATACAGAAAATGATTATTTCAAGTTATTGTTGCTAAAGATGGTTATACAGGATATTGAATCATACAGTGTACTTTTTTAACACATGGATTCTCCAGTTTTGCTTTATTTTTGTTAAATATATCATGACACTGTGTAATATGTCATGTGTTCTTGATCATCTATCATGACACTGTAATGTGTCATGTGTTCTTGATCAACTGAGGTTGTATTTACCTAATTTTAAAACCTGCTAAGGAACAGGTGATTGTTATTATTTCCTAATATGTAAAAACACAGACCTCAAAGAGGGTGTATTTTCCTTTTCCTCACGTTTATGACATTACTGCAAACAAGTGGGTTGTACCTTCTGCTGTAGACAAGAAGCTCCCCCAAAATTTTAATATTTATTTGAGATCCCGCCTGCTGCCCTTATAATCCCTGTTCCTCCAAGGTTCCCCAGTTCTTCTTGTCCCGGCACATGGGACAGACAGGCTCCCTCAGGCATAGGTGAAGAAAAGATCGGCGTGGGCAGCATAGGCTGCTGGCCGGGGAGGTGAGTGCCCGAAAGCGCCCTAGGCGGGAGCTGAGCAACAGAGGCTTCTGTTCAGTTGCGTTATGGAACACAAAAAGAAGCCGGCTTATATGGCCAGATCCTGGGTGGTCCCGGGCAGGCCTCCCACTATTCAGGACAGACACATGCGCACAGCAGTGGAATGCATGCCTGGGATGCGTTGCGTTCCACTGAACTTCCATTTGCGCTTCTGCATGAACCCTGAGCCAGCTGCTTGCACGATACCCAGGGCAATGGGCCAGCTCCATTGTTCCTCCATCCTGCCACTTTAGCTAAAGGGCCTCAAATCCCAGGCGCCAGGGCAAAATTTATAGTTGCCATGGCGAGCTGGGGCCTGGGATTTGTCGAGCCCTGATGCAAACTCTCTCTGTATTTATGTGAGATATAACATAAAAACTACTTGATCTTGCCTGACCTAGCAAAGATCTATCAGCCTGAATGATTTTTCTGCCTAAAACGTTCATGTGGGTGGGCTAGCCTCATGTTTGAAATATCTGATATATTAGTATTTGTGTGGAATATCTTTGAAATTATGTAAGATCTAAAGTAGAAATTACTTGGATCTAGTTCTAACAAAGGTCTGTGAGCCAGAATGATTTTTTTGGTTAAAACTTTCATGTGGAGGGACTATTCTTCCTTGTTAGATAGTTACATAGTTGCATAGGCTGAAAAGAGTCTTCGTCCATCAAGTTCAGCCTTCCTCACATTTGTTTTTTGCTGTTGGTCCAAAAGAAGGCAAAAAAAAACAACAGTTTGAAGCACTTCCAATTTTGAAACAATCTAAGAAAAAATTCCCTCTTGACCCCAGAATGGCAGTTAGATTAATCCTTGGATCAAGAAGCTACTACCCTTCATTTAGATATTATATCCTTGAATATTCTGTTTTTGCAAGTATGCATCTAGTTGCTGTTTAAACATCTGTACGGACTCTGATAAAACCACTTCTTCAGGCAGATAATTTCATATCCTTATTATTCTTACGGTAAAAAAAAACCTTTTCTTTGCCTTAGACTAAATCTTCTTTCTTCCAGTCTAAACGCAAGACCTCGTGTCCTATGTAAAGTCCTGTTTGTGAATAGATTTTCACACAATGTTTTGTATTGGCCAACGATATATTTGTATAGTGTTTTCATATCCCCTCTGAGGCAACATCTTTCTAAACTAAAGAGGTTTAAATTTGTTAACCTTTTATCATAGCTCAAATGTTTAGTTATTTTATAAATTTTTTAGCCCGTCTTTAGTCTGCACTCTTTCTAGTGCCATAATATCCTTCTTTAGAACAGGTGTCCAAAATTGCACAGCATATTCAAGGGGTGGTCTTACCAGCGATTTATGAAGAGGCAAAATTATATTCTCATCCCGAGAATTAATGCCCTTTTTCATGCATGATACCTTACTGGCCTTAGCCACTGTTGATTGACATTGCACATTGTTGCATAATTTGTTGTCTGTAACAATTACCAAGTCATTCTCATGTGTTGTTATCTCTAATTCGCTTCCATTAAGGGTATAAGTTGTTTGTGCATTCTTGATGCCGAAGTGCATAACTTTGCATTTTTCTACAGAGGAAATACTGGTGGGAGTTGTTGAGGATTGGGCATGACGTCCCGTTAGCAGGTCACTTGGGAACACACCAGACATTACAGAGGGTAACTCAGATTTTTTTTCTGGTCTGGGGTATCCGATGATGTCCGGAGTTATTGCCAGACTTGTGAGGTCTGCCAAAGAGTGGGTAAGAGGGGAGACAACCCTAAGGCCAAAATGGTCCTGATGCCCATCATCGAGGAACCTTTCACGAGGGTAGCAGTGGACCTTGTAGGACCCCTAGCCAGGCCTAGCCACTCCGGTAAGCGCTATATACTTACTGTAGTGGACTACGCTACATGCTACCCGGAGGCAGTGGCCCTTCCTAACATTCATGCTGAGACGGTGGCTGATGCCCTGGTCAAGATTTTCTCTCGACTGGGATTTCCCAAGGAGATTTTATCAGACCAGGGTACACAGTTCACTGCCGAATTGACTCAGCAGCTATGGAAAGTCTGCAGGATTAAACTCCTGACTAGCTCCCCGTATCATCCCCAGACCAATGGTCTATGTGAACGCTTCAACGGCACGCTAAAGCAAATGCTGAAGAAGTTCACGGGGACCTACCGGGACTTGGAACCGTTCCTGCTGCACCTCTTCTTTGCGTACCGAGAGGTGCCCCAGGAATCCATGGGGTTTTCACCCTTTGAGCTCTTGTACGGGAGGATAGTGAGGGAGCCCCTAGACCTTATTAAAGACCATTGGGAGGGCCAGACAGAGGTTGAGGGGACCCGATCGTGCCCTGTGTGCTGGAGCTGAGGGACCGCATGGAGGAATTGGCTCAGATGGTGAGGGAGAATCTCCAGGCGGCCCAGCAGCACCAGAAAGTATGGTACGATCGGAGGGCCAGATACCGGAGCTTCCAGATTGGGCAAAAGGTCATGGTACTAAGGCCAGTCCAAACTGACAAACTCCAGGCTGCCTCGCAGGGCCCATACAAAGTTATAGGGCAGGTGAGTGACACCACCTACACAGTAGCGAGCTGCGAGAATGAGGATGTGAAACGGACCTTTCATATCAACATGCTCAAAGCATATAACGAAATGGCCGAGGAGGTGACGGCCCGCTGTGCCCCAGCCGGAGAGGACACAGAAACCTTACCCTTGCCAGATTTATTAGGAGGGGACAGGGAGACGAGGAGTATAGATTTGGTCCAGTTGGGGCCTCAAGAACGGGCACAAGCCCTCCACGTGCTAGAAGCCAAGCAGGACATATTCTCTCAAGAACCCGGGTATATCCATTTAGCAGTCCACAAGGTAGACACAGGGCCAGTTTAAGAGCCCTGGTGCTGACAATTATGATGGGGCCCAATTACAGAAACTTATCAACCAAAAACACTAAAACAGTCATACCTCACAGTCATGTATCTGATGGAGTTGGTGCTGGAGGGAAACTCAAAGGATGCAGCTATAAGAAAACACATACTCTATGCTAATCTCTTTATCTAATTAATGCTTTCATCTTTCAAGTAAATCCATACCCTATAACAGCAGTGTCCATGGGCGGGGTAAAAGCGTGCATCACTGAATGAATCACGTGACCAGAACTGCCAAAAGGGGCGAACATGCCCAAAATGGGGGCATGTCTGTCCAAAGAATTGGACAGTGTCAATGTCCTCATGTCGCCCAGTCCCCTAGTCTCCCATTGTCTGTGTCCCCATTTTTCCCAGTGTCCCCATGTCTCAGTGTGTCCCGTGTCACTAGGATACTAGGAGACACTGAGAGACACAGGGACACTGAGAGATATGGGGGCACTTGTGAATACAGACATGGGGACACTGGGAGGCATGAGGACACATACATTTGGGGACACTGGGAGAAATGAGGAGACAGACACTAGGGACACAGACACTAGGAGACATGGGGACACAGACACTAGGGACACTGGCTGGGAGGCATGGGGACACAGACACTTGGGGACACTGGGAGACATGGAGCACTTCTGGACATAGACATGGGGACACTGAGACATTTGGGGACACTGGGAGACAGGGGGACACTAAGGACACAGAGACACTGCTTGCACTTAGAGACCTGGCTGTCCCTCTGTGATAGCGCTACTCCTGCCTCTTTATGTTTTGTTGGGCTACAATTCTCTCACATTCCCAGACTCAACTGTAAAGGAGGCGGTGTAGGCATCTTTCTCTCCCCTCAATGTACCTTTCAACCAATCATAACTCCCCCTGCTCTATCCTTTTCTTCTTTTGAAGTTCACACTGTCCGCCTATTTAAACCCACACCTTTAAGAATTGCTGTCATCTACCGCCCCCCGGTTATCCTAGACTATTCATTGAGCACTTTTCTTCCTGGCTTCCCCACTTCCTCTCATCTAGCACTCCTTCCCTTATACTTGGGGATTTCAATATCCCAATCAATAACCCCAATTGCACTGATGCCTCTTGTCTGCTCTCTGTTACCTCCTCCTTTGGCCTTACGCAATGGTCTAATTTAGCAACCTATACAGCAGGAAACACTCTTGATCTTGCCTTCACCAACCTCTGTATTGCCTCCAATATTCCTTTTCCTCTATCTGACCACCATCTGCTGACTTTTGACATTGGCATACCTAAGACCCAATTGACACCACCGTCTGAACATCACTCTCACAGAAACTTCCAATGTCTTGACCTAGAGCATTTTTCCACTAATCTCCAAACTCTCCTGTCCTAGTTCTGCAACCTCCTTCTACATTTCCACCCTCTCCTCTCAACTAGACATCATGGCACCTTGTACATTTAAATGCCACAGGCCCCCCCAACAACAACCCGAGCACACCAAGCTCACTCGATACCTCCAAAAATGCTCCAGAACTGCTGAACGCTGTTGGAGAAAGTGTCACTGTGCGTCTGACTTTCTCCACTATAAATTCCCAGATTTTACTAGTAACATGACGTAAAGTCATGATTTTATTAAAGACACGGAGGCGAGTATTATGCATAACTCTTTCTTTATTTCCTCAGCAGCAAAGAAAGAGAAATATAAATATTATCAAAACTGAAGAAAAAACTGTATAGGCACAACAGGTAGCCAATCACAGGATATAGGAAGTAGCTATATAAGTCTTGTGTCTCCCACAATCCCCCTCTTTCTTGCGAACCGAAGACCAGGTAAGATGAACGATGTCCCACTTGGTCGAAACAGGGTAACGGGAAACGATGCGACAATTTCAAGCTAAAAAAGATAGAGAAATATGGTAATTTCTTAATACAGAACTGCAGACTTACCAAACATAAACTTGGGGAGACACAGGTAAAACAGAGTCCTGAAATATAAAACATCAGAATTAGTACACAACATAAAGGTACAACAACCCGTACAAAAGATGCAAATCAAACTGATAGAGTACAGACCAAACTGGAAAAAACATACCTGTAGAGCCACCAAGCATCTCTTGTCCCAACTCCACTCCGGGAGGGTGGGAGGGAATAATACTCGCCTCCGTGTCTTTAATAAAATCATGACTTTACGTCATGTTACTAGTAAAATCTGGGAATTTTATTAAAGACACGGAGGCTCATATTATGCAAGTTCAAAGCTGCGCTACCACACGAGATGCGATGTGCTCAATTGGTCTGAAGTAGAAGGTTCGGAAGGTCGATTCCCGAGACCAATCCGCCGCTCGCATGATGTCCTCTAGGCGACATCCGACTGAAGAGGCTTTCGAGGCCATCGCGCCCCTAACAGAATGAGGCGTAAATATTGAGGTGTCTATACCCGCGGAGGATAGCAGCCAGCGTACCCAACGTGCTAGGGTAGGAGTCGAAACCGGCCGGTGAGGTGATTTAAAGGATATGAACAGATCGTGCAGGTCTGCTATGCGAAGGGGACGTGTAACATCCAGATAGTCCTTGATGCAATCCACCGGGCAGAGCGTTGGACAGTCTGAAAACCTAGGGTATGTAAGTGACTTAGATGCAGACTTGGTCCTCCTGGAAATGTCGAAGGTGACGCCTTCTGGGGTGAATGCAACGGCGTCCCAGTCCAGGGCCCGAACGTCAGAGACTCTTCTGCAAGAAATCAGGCACAGTAACATAACCAATTTGGCAGACAATTGCTTGAGAGTCAGCTCCAAATTGGGGTACCATGATGATAGGAACTGTAGCATCACGTTGACGTCCCAAAAGGTGGCAAAACGAGGTCGAGGAGGACGAGCAAGGCGAATACCCTTGAGAAGTCGACAGATAAAAGGATGCTTGCCGACCGGAGAACCGTCTAGACCTTCGTGACCGGCTGAGATAGCTGAGCGGAAAAGGTTGATTGTGCGGTATGCCTTGCCCGAATCAAATAGGAACGTGAGGAACTCCAGAATCAAAGGCAGAGGGGCAGATACGGGATCCATTGCCCGTTCCATGCACCAACCAGACCATGATCTCCATGAATGTCGGTAAGCTGTCCGTGTACCCGGGGCCCAGGCGTTATCGAGGAGTCGGAGAGTTGACTGCGAAACGTCTGGGATAACCCAAGGTCCCCTGAAAGGAACCATGCTATGAGGGGTAGCTGGTGCTGCAACACCAGGTCGTGAGAGTTCCCATCCGGATCCAGAAGGAGGTCTTGGAATACCGGAAGTAAACGAGGGTAGTCTATGGACAGTTCCATCAGCCGAGGGAACCATGGTCGAGACCTCCATAGAGGGGTGATCAAAGCCATCCGACAATCGTGGCGGACCAGTTTCGAGATCGTGCGTGCGATCATGTTGAATGGGGGAAATGCGTACATCAGACCCGGTGGCCATTCCTGGAGGAAGGCATCTGTCGCTATTGCAGCCGGGTCCGGCCTCCAACTGTAGAACCTCGGTAGCTGAGTGTTCAGGCGTGATGCGAATAGGTCTAACTGGAACGGGCCCCACAACCTGTTCAGGCACTGGAACACTGAAGCATGTAGATGCCAGTCCCCGGAGTCCCGTAAGTGTCTGGAATTCCAATCCGCCCCCGAATTGTCCAGACCTGGGATGTGTTCCGCCGTCACCGAAACGTTGTTGTAGAGGCAGAACTGCCAAAAATCCTTTGCCAGAATCGCCAACATTTTGGATTTCGTGCCCCCTAGGTGATTTATGTAACGAACTGCTGATACGTTGTCCATCTTGAGGAGAACGCAACAATTCGCCCTCCCCGGAGCAAGGCTGCGGATCGCGAAGGCACCTGCCAGAAGTTCCAGGCAGTTGATGTGTAACGACTTCTCTGTGTCGGACCACCTGCCTCCTGTGGAGACGTTGCCACAACGAGCGCCCCAGCCGTGTAAGCTGGCATCGGACTCTATCACTACATCCGGGGTCGAACCGAAGATGGCTCTTCCGTTCCATGCCTCCATGTGTGCCAACCACCACGCCAGTTCGTCCCTGGACTCCTCGTCTAATGTAATCCGAGATTCGTATGAATGACCGGAGCGAAGTCGTGATCCCTTGAGCCGTTGGAGCGCTCGGTAATGTAGGGGGCCCGGGAAAATTGCTTGAATAGAGGCCGCGAGAAGGCCGATAATTCTCGCCAGTTGTCTGACCGACAAATCTGGAACACGGAGGGCCCTCCGAAGTTCCTTCTGGATGGCTTTCACCTTGGCATCCGGGAGGAACAGGAACTGCTGGATGGAATCCACTTGAAAACCCAGAAACTCTATGGACTGGGCAGGGACCAGGACCGACTTGCTCCAATTGATCAGAAATCCCAACTTCTGCAGGAGATCGGTCGTCCATCCCAGGTGTGTGAGGAGATCCTCTCGTGACTGGGATAAAATCAAGATATCGTCCAGGTAGATAATGAGGCGAACCCCTCGGGTTCGGAGGAATGTCACCACAGGCTTCATGAGCTTGGTGAAGCACCAAGGGGCCGAGGAGAGACCGAAAGGCAGGCAGGTGAAGCGCCAACGACGCCCATGCCAGGTGAAGTGGAGATAATCCCGGAACTCCACAGCGATGGGGACCGTAAAGTATGCGTCTTTCAGGTCTAGCTTGGCCAACCAGTCCGATTGACGTAGGAGGTCTCTGAGGCAGTGTATACCTTCCATCTGGAAGTGTTGGTATCGTAGAAAGGCGTTGAGTGGGCGAAGATTTATGACAGGGCGAACTCCGCCTCCTTTCTTGGGCACTAGGAATAAATTGCTCGTAAAGCCTGGGGCGGCGAACGGCAACTCCTCTATAGCGCCCTTGGACAGCATCTCCACCACTTCCGTGGAGATCATCTCGTCCTGTTCCTGAGGGAGGGACAATTCTCTGGGGAAGTAAAACTGGACAGGCATGGAAACAAACTCCAGACGAAAACCCCTTACACATTGTAAAACCCAAGCATCTGAGGTGATCTTTGCCCATTCTTGACAAAATAGGGCCAGTCTCCCCGCCACCCGAACTTGAGCGTGAGGGGAAGAAAGGGTACTCACCGTAAGGACGTCTGCCGGGGGTACCACCGCGGGGGTATCTGGATCCCCAGGCCCGACCTCTTGCCGGGAAGAAGGGAGGGGCCCTCTGTTCCTGAAATCCTCTCGAGGGAAAGAAGGAACCTCTGGTTGCGCGGAATGCGCCTCGGAAACCACGGCCGGGTGGACGGTTCCTGCTACGCCCGGCCCCTCCGAAAACCTTAGGCGCGAACACGCGCTTCATGTTCGCCTGTGCCTTGTCAATAGCCGTAAAGGTCTTGACATAAGCACCCATATCCTTAACGAAGGACGTGCCAAACAGGAGACCCTCCTCAGTTGGATCAGGCTCCGCCACAGTCATAGCGGCCAATTTAGGGTCGATCTTCAGGAGGATCGCCTTGCGTCTTTCTGTAGACATGGCCGTATTGGCGTTCCCCAGTAAGCAAATAGCTCTTTGGACCCAACCAACGGCCACATCCACGTCCAGGACGGAGTCCCCGGTCCTGGCAGCATCCAAAAGCTCGTAAAGCTTGGAAAGGGGACCTAGGGTATCCAGGATCTTGTCCTGGCAGCTTTTAAGGGAGTGGTCCAGGCCCTTCTTGGGCTTCCATCCTGACTTATTCAGGAATTGAGCAATTTGCGGGTCAATGTCCGGGGTTTTGCAAGCCGCGCCCGGGAGGGACGGGCGTGGGCACTCGGCGCGCAATTTATTGCGGCCTTCCCTAGAAAGTGGCGTGCGGATACGCTTAGCCACATATTGGGCGATGTGATCTGGGGGAACCCACTCGGCGGACCGAGGATGACGTAGGTCGTCTGGGTCAAACAGGGGGTTGCCCTGCGGGTCAAGGATCGAGGTGTCACCCCCCGGGGGAGCAAGTGAGGGGCCCCGGGTAATGGCGGAGGACCCGGAGGGGTTCACGCCCGTAAGGGGCACATCCTCGCCAGAATCATCATGATCAAAGGAGCTGTACTCCATAGCGTCGGACTCATCCTCCACACTCCGGTCGGTATCCGACCCAATATCATGGGCTTTAGCCCTTTTCCACAGTCTAGCCTTTTTAGCCCGGCCAGGGGCTCTTTTGCGCGTGGGGTGCGCGCTATCTGAGACCGCCTCAGGCGTGTCAGTCATGGCAGGTAGAACCTGCATCGAGGAGTGGGAGCCGACATGTTTGGATTTGGCCCTTGCCTTACGGGCTCCAGGCACGGTCTGAGCAGGGGAAGGGGCGGGGGTGGCCAGAGCAGGTAAAACTAGAGAGTGCAGGGATTGGGAAAAATTGGAAGAGACAGCTCCCATGGCAGAGGCAATAGCCTTTTGTATGGAGGAAGCCATAGTGGCCTCAAACATAGCTTGGAATTCCTGGGAGGCTATGGCACCATCAGTGCTGTCCAAATGGAAATCCCCAGGGGGACCAGCAGGCCCATCACCCCTATCCTGCATGTTAACACTGAAGTGTAATGAATGCAGAGCAAACTGAGTAGAAAATTTATATAAATGAGAATAATGAATATAAAAGTAAGTCTATCAAACTAAAGGGACTAGAGAAAAACTAGTGGAGAGGTGAAGGAGAGGGTTGATTAACCCACAAGAGCAATACAGACTGGCCGGCTGGTGTTCTCAGGGAGCAGGGTAACGAGGTGACCGGCCGCACGGCAGCACTGGGAGAAACAAAGGACCGCCCAAAATGGCCGCCGCACGAGGGAAGGCACACGCGGCGAGCACTCGGCGGGGGAAGGGGCTCGTGCACCCGCCCGCCGAGCCGGCTCGCGAGTGAGGGAAGGGGGGGGGGCGTGCGCACTGCCGCGGTCGGGAGAAGGGGCGGCTGCGGCACGACAAGCACGGGGACCCGTGCAGTAACCACGGGAGGGGAGTAGAGGGAGGGAAAAAACCACCGACAGGGGAGGGAAAACACCCGCGGACCCAGGGAAAACACCAGCCGCAGTAAAAATCAACAGTATGTTAGGCAAACCAGCCAAAACACATAGCAATAAAAACAGTGCAATAAAACAAACTACCAGTAAAAACAGAATGTACAGCAACACAGAGCAGAAAAAGTACTTATCTGTCTGAGGAAGCAGCAAAGAAAGAGGGGGATTGTGGGAGACACAAGACTTATTTAGCTACTTCCTATATCCTGTGATTGGCTACCTGTTGTGCCTATACAGTTTTTTCTTCAGTTTTGATAATATTTATATTTCTCTTTCTTTGCTGCTGAGGAAATAAAGAAAGAGTTATGCATAATATGAGCCTCCGTGTCTTTAATAAAATTTATGCTGAGCTCTTACAGCTTGGCTCCTTCCTCTGCAAAAGTTAATTACTTCAATACCCTCATAACCACACTCTCCCGCGAACCCAAACGACTATTTCACACATTTAACTCTCTTCTTCGCCCTGCTGTTCCTCCTCCACCTACTAACTTGACTGCCTCAGACTTTGCAACTCACTTCACTGACAAGAGCTCTACAATCAGAGAAGAGATCTCTCATCTTTCTTCTTCCCCTTACAATACTTCCCCTAACTTCACTCCCTCTGCTGTTCTATGTTCATTCGCACCCGCTACATTGGAAGAGGTTTCTGCTCTGCTCCAGTCCTCCCGCCCCACCACCTGCTCCCTAGATCCAATTCCCTCGCATTTCATCCATACTCTGTCTTCTTCTCTTTCTCCACCTCTCACTAAAATTCTCAATCTCTCTCTCTCCTCTGGTATATTTCCATCGCCCTTCAAACATGCAACTGTAACCCCAATTCTAAAGAAGCCCAATCTTGACCCTAACTCCCCATCCAACTATCGTCCTATCTCGCTACTGCCTTTTCCATCCAAGAGCCTTGAAAGAATTGTGTATGTGAGATTGACAGACTTCCTCGAGTCCAACTCTCTGCTAGACCCGCTTCAGTCTGGTTTCCGCACTAAGCACTCTGTGGAAACGGCACTGACCAAAGTATCCAATGATCTACTCGCTGCAAAATCTCGTGGCCACTACTCTATCCTAATTCTCTTTGACCTGTCTGCGGCTTTTGACACTGTTGATCATCAACAGCTTCTTCTCATCCTCCGCAATATCGGTCTCTCCTGGTGCTCCCCCTACCTCTCCCAGCACTCTTTCAGTGTTTCTTTCTCTGGCTCTGCTTCTTCTCCCCAACTCCTCTCTGTTGGTGTCCCTCAAGGTTCAGTGCTTGGTCCCCTACTGTTCTCCATCTATACTGTCTCCCTTGGTAAACTCTTTAGCTCCTTTGGCTTCCAATATCATTTCTATGCGGATGACACGCAAATCTACCTGTCCTCTCCTGATCTCTCCCCGTCCCTCTTGACTAGTGTCTCTGACTGCCTCTCTGCTGTTTCTAACTGGATGGCTGCCCACTTCCTTAACCCTTTGAGGACACATGACATGTGTGACATGTCATGATTCCCTTTTATTCCAGAAGTTTGGTCCTTAAGGGGTTAAACTAAACTTGACCAAAACTGAAATTCTGGTCCTTCCTCCCTCAAGTGTTTTTACTCCTGTGTCTGTCACCCTCCAAGTCAACGGTGCTACCATCAGCTCCACCATGCAGGCTCGCTACCTGGGTGTTCTCTTTGACTCCGACCTCTCCTTCAAGCCTCATGTTCAATCAATCGCCAAATCCTGTCATTTCCATCTCAAAAACATTGCGCGCATCCGCCCCTACTTAACGCCAGATGCTACTAAGGTGTTGGTCCATTCCACTGTCCTTTCTCGCCTTGACTACTCTAATCCGCTTCTCAGTGGTCTTACGTGCTCCCAGCTTACGCCATTACAGTCCATAATGAATGCGGCGGCGAGGCTCATCTTCCTGTCCGCCCGCACCTCCCATGCCTCACCCGTCTGTTTGTCCCTACATTGGCTTCCTATAAAATATAGAGCTCAATTTAAAATTCTGGTTCTTGCTTTCAAATCTCTACATAATGCTGCTCCCACCTATCTATCCTCCCTTATACACAAGTATGTCCCGTCTATGCCCTTACGATCTGCTGAAGACTTACGTCTATCTTCTCTCCGTACTCCCACCTCTGATGCTCACCTTCAAGATTTCTCGAGGGCTGCACCGTTCCTGTGGAACTCGCTTCCCTCCTCTGTTAGATGCTTAACCAGTCTCCACTCCTTCAAAAAAATCGTTAAAAACCCACTTCTTCATAAAAGCGTATGAATTAAACTGTTAATAGCTCCTGACTTATTCCTCTTCTGCAACTGTCACTAGTCTAATACTATCCTTACCTTTTTGTGTCATTTTACCCCACTCCCTCTAGCATGTAAGCTCATTGAGCAGGGCCCTCAACCCCTCTGTTCCTGTGTGTCCAACTTGTCTGGTTACAACTACATGTCTGTTCGTCCACCCATTGTAAAGCGCTGTGGAATTTGAGGGCGCTCTATAAATATCATAATAATAATAATAATAATGGGGACACAGACACTGGAAGACATGGGGACACTGAGACACCAGGGACACTGGCTGTGAGACATAGGGACACTTGGAGACATGGGGACATGGGGACATTGAGAGACATGGGTACACAGAGACATGGGTACACAGAGACATGGGTACACAGAGACATGGGTACACACAGACATGGGGACACACAGACATGGGGACACACAGACTTGGGGACACACAGACATGGGGACACAGACATGGGGACACAGACATGGGGACACACAGACATGGGGACACACAGACTTGGGGACACACAGACTTGGGGACACACAGACATGGGGACACACAGACATGGGGACACACAGACATGGGGACACAGACACTTGGGGACACAGACACTTGGGGACACAGACACTTGGGGCACTTGTGGACATAGACATGGGGACACAGACATTTGGGGGCACTGGGAGACATGGGGACACTAAAGACATAGAGACATGGGGACACAGAGAGACATGGGAACACTGAGACACTAGGGACACTGGCTGGGAAACATAGGGACACTGGGAGACATGGGGACACTGGCTGGGAGTCATGGGGACACTGGGAGACATAGGGACATTGAGAGACATGGGGACACAGATACTGGGAGACTAGGGGACACTGGGAGCCATGATGACACAGACATTTGGGGAAACTAAGACACTAGGGACACTGAAACACATAGGGACATAGACACTAGGGACACTGTCAATGTTCCTGGACACAGACACTTGGGGACACATGGGGCACTTGTGGACATAGACATGGGGACACTGGGAGACATGGGTACACAGACATTTGGGGACACTGGGAGACATGGGGACACTAAGGACACAGAGACATGGGGACACAGAGACACTGGCTGGGAGACATAGGGATACTGAGACACTGGCTGGGAGTCATGGGGACACTGGGAGACATGGGGACACATACCTGAGCTGTAGTCTGTCTCTGCAGGCTGGGAGCTGCTGTCTGGACTCTCTGTGCTGTGTAGCTGCTCCCTCATGGATCAGTGAGTAGAGAGAGGCAGGGAGATGCTGTAACTTCCTATCCCTGCCTCTCTCCACACACAGACTACTGGCTGGTGCTGGTATTGCAGAGTTATCTCAGTTTAT
Organism: Pelobates cultripes; assembly: GCA_933207985.1. NCBI lineage: Eukaryota > Metazoa > Chordata > Amphibia > Anura > Pelobatidae > Pelobates > Pelobates cultripes. Next base: position 96,453,728 of record OW240920.1, on the reverse strand, counting down.
ACGGAGAAAAATATTTGCATTTGTATTGCTGGTATTACTGCAGTACCATCATGGCCAGGCACAGTGGCGTACACATGACCCATGGGGCCCCGGTGCGAAAATTGATCCGTGGCCCCCCCCCCGCGCGCGGGCCGGGCCGCAACACATGGCGGTGGGCACCTGGTTGCAGGGGTTACAGGGCTGCGACCCCTGCGACCGCGGTATGTACGCCAGTGCATGCAGATGCACACACACTTAAAGGACCACTCTAAGCACCCAGACCACTTCAGCTTAATGAAGTGGTCTGGGTGCCAGGTCCAGCTAGGGTTAACCCATTTTTTCATAAACATAGCAGTTTCAGAGAAACTGCTATGTTTATGAATGGGTTAAGCCTTCCCCTATTTCCTCTAGTGGCTGTCTCATTGACAGCCACTAGAGGCGCTTGCGTGCTTCTCACTGTGATTTTTCACAGTGAGAGCACGCCAGCGTCCATAGGAAAGCATTATGAATGCTTTCCTATGTGACCGGCTGAATGCGCGCGCAGCTCTTGCCACGCATGCGCATACAGCCGACTCGGAGGAGGAGAGTTCTCTGCCCAGCGCTGGAAAAAGGTAAGTTTTACCCCTTTTCCCCTTTCCAGAGCTGGGCGGGAGGGGCCCCTGAGGGTTGGGGCACCCTCGGGGCACTATAGTGCCAGGAAAACGAGTATGTTTGCCTGGCACTATAGTGGTCCTTTAACCCCTTAAGGACACATGACATGTGTGACATGTCATGATTTCCTTTTATTCCAGAAGTTTGGTCCTTAAGGGGTTAAAGGACCACTACAGACACCCAGATCACATCAGCTCAATGAAGTTGTCTGGGTGTCAGGTCCCTCTAGTTTTAACCCTGCAGCTGAAAACATAGCAGTTTCAGAGAAACTGCTATGTTTCACTGAGGGTTAATCCAGCCTCTAGTGGCTGTCTCACTGACAGCCGCTAGAGGAGCACACTGAACGTCCATAGGAAAGCATTGAGTAATGCTTTCCTATGGGCGGTTTGAATGCGTGCGCGGTCGCATTCGGAGCTGAGAGGCTGAGGGATCCTCAGCGCCAAGGGAGTCCGGCGCTGGAGAAAGGTAAGTGCTGAAGACACACACTTACAGACGCATACACACTACTAACAGACACACACATTTACTGACAGAGACACACTCAGCGACAGACATACATACACACTCACTTACACAACATACACTCTCATTGACAAACACAAACTCACTAACATACATCAGACTCACTAACACACACTCAGTAAGACACACACAGTAACACACTCACTGACACTCACTAGCAGACACACACACTAACACTCACACTAACACTGACACACACACTAACACTCACTAGCAGACACACACACTAACACTCACACTAACACTCACTAGCAGACACACACACTAACACTCACACTAACACTCACTAGCAGACACACACACTAACACTCACACACACTCACACACACTCAAACACTAGTTTTTTTTTGTTTTTTGTTTTTTAGTTTAATCCCCCCAAACTCCTTACCTTTTGGAGTGCTGGGGGGATTCCCCAGGGTCCAGTGGTGCTGCTGGGCTCCTGGGCGGGTGGCCGGTCAGGCAGGCAGGCGCGCGAGGGAGGACTCAGTGCTTCCTCTTCAGCTCCCTCGCGTGCCGCGTGGGGATGCCGGAGCCGGAAAATGACGTCATCTTCCGGCTCCGGTATCAGTGCGGTGCGCGAGGGAGCTGAAGAGGAAGCAGTGAGTGCTCCCTCGCGCGCCCGCCCGCCTGCCTGCCTGACCGGCCACCCGCCCGCCAGGTATCAGCAGGGCCAGCCTCGGGGGGCCCTGGGGTGGTCGGCTCCTGGGCCCCCCAGGGGAAGAGGCTGGCCCTGTGGCTACATACCGGGTCGCAGGGGCGGCCGGGCCCGGTCGCAGCCGCGACCCCTGCGACCCTGGTATGTACGCCACTGGCCAGGCAGCCTCCAATACTAGCTGTGCCTTAAAATACCAGTCAGGTGCTAAACCTAAGAGTAGTCTGTAAAAAAAAAAAAAAAATATATATATATATATTTTAATTTTTTTAATTTTTTTTTACAATGGGCCTATCAGCCCCTATGTTAATCCGGCCCTGCCTGCTTTGTTCGCTTAACAATATTACAAATACATCTCCTGACTCTGTGATAAGCTGCAGCCTGATCAGGTAGAAGAGTTCCTGAGTGACCCCAGTCAAACAAGGAAGCGGAATTTGTGGAGGTACTTGGTCATAGTACGGGAGCTCTGTCACAGTGGGTTACCATGCAGCATACCAGGCTCACAAGAGTTGGAGAGAGGAGTTGCTGGAAACAGAAGATAGTGAGTGCTAGGTCCCAGCCGCCCCGTCTTTTATAGACAAGCTCCTGGCAGCCTGCACAAAGCCACTGGACCACCAAGGAGTGTAATGTCCCTAGTCCCCTTCCTGGCCACAGGTTAAAGACAGGGAGGGCAGAATAAATTTTATTTTTTTTAAATATATATATTAAATAATTGTATATAATTATTATTATTCATTTATTTTTTAACTTTTAGCCCACAAACTGGATTAGCCATAGAATCCGATCCTATATATTTGCACACACTGCATCCACTACAAATACACTGCATCCACCACGCAAACACACACACTGTATATACTATACACAGAAATATTCTTGAAAGCATAAACAATCTGACCGGCAAATATATTTTAAGCACTTAACACTAAATAAATTTTTTTTTACAAAAACAATAAGATCAAAACTATAAATTAACAGAATATCAGTAGCAGGTATCAGAAATTGGTCCCAAAGGCGACTGATTGTAAAAATTATATCGGTTGAACCCTAGTTTTAATGTTGTGGCTGACCAACTTACATTTATATATGAATATGGGCTTTAAGTGCAGTCTCTCTACTTTAATTTGATGGTATTCATATCCAAATTGGAGGAAGGGTTTAGGAAATACAGCTTTTTAATATATAGCCCCCTCTTTTTCAAGGAACCAAAATTAATAAGACAATTCGCTAAAAAGCTGTTTCATGGATTGGTGTAGGCTATTCCTTTGATTCTTCTTAATCATTTAAGCAGGTAAAAGGTCTGGAGTTGCCTTCACGTGTGGCATTTGCATTTGGAAGCTGTTCCTGTGTACCCACAACATGCTCTCAATGCAAGTGATACAGGCCATCCTTAGTCTGAAAAAAAAAAAATCCATTAAAGAGATAGCAGGAACATTTGGAGTGGCCATATCAATAGTTTGGTACATTCTGAGAAAAAAAGGCAGTGGTAAACTCTGCAACACAAAAAGGCCTGGACTTCCATGGAAAACAACAGTGGTCGATGATCTTAGGATCCTATCCGTGGTAAAGAAAAACCCCTTCACAACATCCAGCCAACTAAAGTACACTCCCCAGGAGGTAGGCATATCATTATCCAAGTGTACCAGAAAGAGAAGCAAATACAAAGGGTTCAAACCATTCATAAGCCTCAAGGATTGAAAGGCCAGATTAGAATGTTACAAAAAACATCTAAGTGCTTCAGCAGCACTCTCTCCATGGTCCTGATAGGCCGGAGCCGGCTAGCCTGCCTGTCACACTTTATGGGCATCGCTAGTGATGTGTGTCACACCACTGTTGATGCCCCCTCATTGCCCTGCCCTACCATTCCCAAATTGCTCCAATAAAATGTTGGGGAGGTATTCTCTACCATTTCACTGTGAGCATTGCATTAGCAGTCCATATTTATGTTAGAACTATGATTTAACTGTATTTATTGTGTGTGGACATTATGCTCAGTGTAGACATTCTTTTTACATGCTGTTGCCATGTCCAGTACCTTGTACTGCTAGTAATGCCTTCAGGCAAGGCCGGCACAACTATAAGCGGCACAAGTGGCCACCTTAGTGTGCACTGGCCAATGGGGAGCAAGATCCTTTTGAACGGCACAGTCCTCTCCTCCAGCCAGTCACTCCATATAGAATGGTAAGTGAATTGAAGTAGAGAAGCTTCTGTAAACTCTACCCAGTCTGACAGTAAGTGCTCACAGAGAGCATCTGACAGCTTCCTGTCAGACTGGGTAGAGGATATAGAAGCTCCTCTACCTCAGTCCACTCGGCCAACTACACAGGAAGGTGAGGAGCACAGGAAGGGAAGGGGGGGAGATAGCAAAGGATTGGGAGACAAAGACAGATGGGGGCTGGGGAAGAGGCAAATGAGACAGACAGGGGCTTAGGGAGAGAGACATCTGGGGGGCTGGAGGACACACAAAAACACCGGGAGACTGGAGAAGGGGCAAAAGGGACAGACAGGGACTAGAACAGGGGCAAAAGAGTCAAACCAGGGATGTTGGAGAGACACCCAGAGGGACTGGGGAACACACAAAAAGACATACAGAAAATGTTTGGTTTTTTTATGGATGAAGTGGCTTATCCGAAACAATTTTTTTTCACCGTGCACACATTTATTTCAGACCATGTGTGAAATATTGCAAGAAAAAGGATGTTGTATACTGTTTAAAGATGTTAATCCCTCTCCACCACCCCTCCAGTGCCCCCATGTTTCCCAGTGTCCCCAAGTGTCTGTGTGCCCCCATGTCTCCTAGTGTCTCAATGTTCCCAGGTCTCAGTGTCCCCATGTGTGTGTCCCCATGTCTCAGTGTCCCCATGTGTATCTGTGTCCCCGTATCTCAGCATCCCAAGAGGTCTCCCTGTGTCCCCATGTCTCACAGTGTCCCCTAGTGTCTCAGGGTCCCCATGTCTCCCTGCAACCTCTATCCCATCCCTCACTTCCGAGCTGCTGGCTGTCTCTGCAGGCTGGGAGCTGCTGTCTGCACTCTCTGTGCTGTGTAGCTGCTCCCTCGCGGATAGGTAAGTAGAGAGATGCAGGTATATGCTGTAACTTCCTATCCCTGCCTCTCTCTACACACAGTGACCCCTACTGGCCGGTGATGGTATTGCAGAGTAATCTCTGTTTATACTGAGAAAAATACCGGCATTTGCATTGCTGGTCTTACTGCAAAATCAGCACGGCCAGGCAGCCTCAAATAAATACTGGCCGGGTTGCAAACCTAAAAGTAGAGTGTAAGAAAAAAAAAAAAATGTAATTAATGGGCCTATTCCATGGGCCTGGAGCTGCAGCTCCATCCGCCCCAATGTTAATCTGCTTTGACTAAGAAGGGACTGGGAAGCCTATTTAGAGAGGAGACTGAATAGTTTGCACAAGGTACAGAGTGGAGAGTTGCTAGAACTATGGATATCGGTGAGGTTGCAACAAGTGGGGACACAGGAAGGTTGCTAAGATGCAAAAGGAGTACACAGGGAGAGTCTCAGGGTGGACATTGATAAGTGGAGAGGGACCTAATTTTGTTTAAGTGGTCCAAAATGTGTCCTTGTGGCATTTTGATTTAGATAAATGTAAAAAAATAACAAATGTAAGGAAAAAAAATGAGGAGCAGCAAAAAAATAAAATAAAAACATCTCCTTCTTGTTTTAAAGTGAATGCACTAGGCCAATAAATACATTCCCTAAACACATTTTTTCTCTCCATTTTGCTGAACATTATGAGTGAATCTCTCTTTTGTATATTTCTTTATTCACTAAACACCACATTCCAATAAATTGAAATTGAACCTCAAAATGTATCCAGTCACCGTTTGGCTAATTTAGTATACATTTTTATATATACATGTTATTCCTAAATCAATTTTCATCACTTCACATTATAAGTATCTATTAAATACATCTATATTTCTGCTCTGCAATGGCAGTTGGATTTCTTTGGGACAATTCAGCCGGTGTATTAAAATATGCAATCCCGTGGTCTTTTCTAGTTGATAAACAATTCTTTGGCATGTCAAGTGAATTTCTGAAATCTGTTTTCAAGTAGCCTTGAGATTGAGCAAACTGCTCTCCCATATCTGGGTCCACCACATTTTATCTCAAGAGGGCCAAGCCTCATAATTCTGACACGTTCTTAGCGTGTGCCTGGATTCTGTGTGGTCCCTCTCTTCCTCTACGTTCAACTCTAGTTATCTGTCCATCTGCCGTCATCTATCCACAAAACCCTGAACTCTGGAGAACTTATCGTGATAATACAATGCAGCACAATAAATTTAATAGTATGCTAGTGACCGTAACCTTGCAGCTCAGCATTCCTTGTATGCCAATCATGTCCAATCCGGGCCTCCAGAAGTAATCTTGTTTTTCTTAAATTGAAAATGGTTATACTTCTAAGGTCCAATTTTACTTCACCGGGGAACTTTAACATTGTTATATTAAAGGAATTCCATAACACTGAGTTGCAAGAATTCTATAATGCTGGTAGCTAAGTGCTCTGTGTACTCCCCACAATGAAAGTCCTTTGTTCTCCATTGTTATTCAGGTGCCCACCATTTCAAGGATAATTTTTAAATAGCTTTACATACAGAATTAGTTATGACTACAATAAAAAAGAAAAAACCTATAATACTAAGTGCTTGAACATAAAATAGCATTTTTCACATTAATACACTGTATGCATATAATAAATAGGCCATGTCTAAAACTTGCCAAAATGTAAAAGAGTTGGGTGAGGAAGGAGGAGTGTGATTTAAATATTCTATTAAAAATTCTATTGAACATAAATCATATTCATGAAATAGTTCACAGATGGATAAAACCTCTCTGGTCTATTGGAACGTTTGAATAATTGCTATCTGTTAAATTTCTATTGTGCTAGAACATTTATTTAACCCTTTAAGACCATGTTTAGGCAAATCCCAGGTTATGAAATTCCTCAATTATTATTTTTAGTCAGATAATATGATTGTAGTGGTTATGACCCAAAGAGTCTTTTGTTGTCTTCTCCCCACTTTTCACCAGTCCCTTTTTTTAAGCAGCTTGCTAAAAGCCACCTAACACTGGAATCCAAGGTTCAAAGAATACTATATACATTTACGTCAGCATTATACAGTAAGGGTAGGGCTTTAGATGCAGAAGTTCTGCAAACCACTTGCAGAGTTTGGGATAGCACTCACATGCACTTTGCACCATAGCTGTTACAATGAGCTTCAGTGGTTATGGTGTTTAGACTTAGATACAGAAGGGGCATTTTAACCTAAAATAAACTGATTATACCCACTCAGAAATCACATAATGATATGATCTAAATGCACACTAAGTAACCTTAATAAAATGAAATAATTTTATTTCAAGACACAGAGGCTTACAGCTGCAAAGACAAACCAAAACAACGATGTAAAAGATTAACCACCCACCCCTCATGAATAGTCTACCCCTAGTTATTACAACCCCCAACATATTAATTGTTTATTGTATTTAGGAATACATGCTCGGGACTCTTTGTGCTTTGAGCCCTCTCTAATGCCTCTCTCTCCTCCTGGGTCTCTTGCTTTTGGATATTTGTGCACCTTTTTTGCACTTGGTCCTGCTTTATTGGGTTCCCCTTGTGTTGATTGCCTTCCTTGTGCTCCTATCGCGGAGTGCCCTCTTGTGTTTTATGCGCCTTGCTATCATCCAGCCACCATCTGCCCAATTTGTCATTCCTGTGGTCTCTGCTCATTTCTGCTTCCCCAGAGTGTGAAAACCTCTGTGTTCTCTCTCACCCACAGATCTCCATTTGAAAGATGGCTCAGGTAATTGTCCTTCTGGCATCTTGAATCCAGGATGTATTCTCGGGTTCCCTGCACTACTGGGTGAAGATTACATTTCATTAGATGTGGAAGCCAGGGACAAACCTCACTAGTGGATCTAGAATGTGGATGTGTGAAATGGCAAGGCTGTCTTCAGACTGCAGCCAACAGTCTCCATCAAGTCAGCCATGAGTCTCCATGGCTGGAGTGCTCAATATTGTTCTGTGTCTACAAGTGGTCTTTCGAGGAATTTCACCTACACATGAACTGCCCCTGGCTGTAACTCCTAGGGTCACAATTCCTGGTATATCATCTACATCAGACTTTGAACCCATGCAGTTAGGGGCAACCAAACTAGCCAAAAACCAATATAGGAGAAAGGAGGGCTCTCTATTGCTTCTCCCTATCATCTTGTCTTGGGAAAAGAAGTCAATCATACAAGAGTTAATTTATTACGGAGCAACTGATAATTGTATAAACAAAAATTTTGTTAACAGATAAGAAAAAGGGGTAGCACCTTAATGTATTTCTTGATATAGAGGTGTTCTCAGAGGTAGTAAAAGAGTCATGGGCGTGAAGGGGTGCTGCCCAGAGACAGCACTATCCCATTAAACGTAGGAACCAATTTAGCAGAGAATAAATGCAAAAGACACAATGAGTAGTGCAAATAACGAAATATATATTAAAGAGAATCAGAGTACAAAAAGATAACAAAACAACATATAAATATATACAAAGTCACAGAACAAATGTATATAACAATATAGGATAAGCAAGAATGGTGCTGGCAGTGAATACTTAAATAGTCCTTTGGTATAAAGGCAGGATTGTGCAGGCACCACTAGTAATAGGTAGGGCACAGATCCAAAGTTCACAAGGCAGATATACCAGAAAGCAAGACTAGAGGCAAAATAAATGAACCAGGCTGCAGGGTCAGGATCACTGGCAATAAGACAGCTAACACGGTACCAGAACACAGGAGCAGGAGGACACAGGAACGAAGGACCAGGAAATGCAGGATACAGGACCAAGGAGTCAGGAGTCAAAATCACAGGGAACAAAGAACCAGGGAAACGGGAGACAAGAGACAATGATCTGACAAGGAGTGAGGGGAGAAACCAAACTATATAGGTGCTAAACAAGGACCAGGTGAAGTGCTAATGAAAAGAAATTAGAAACAGTGCCAAACAGAGATAGTGGTGTGAATGGGTACTGCACGAGGGAATATCAACTAAGGAGTGTGTCGTGACAAAAAATATATGGAGACAAAAATATACAGCAAAATATAGTGTAGTATACCCTGTTTCAGGTAAAAATATAACAATAGGAATTGTACTTACAGTTTGTAGAGCTAGGACATATCTATCTGGATGCACATTCGCGGTAAAATCACCATCTAGGGATAAATTATGTTTTCTCTTCTTAAAGTGCCGTGGCATCTCCAGGATTCATACTTAGAGCACATGAAAGGCTAGGGACAAAAGTAGGGGGGCAGTTATATATATGCACACACACGCACATACATACACAGGGCTCCACAAATTCCAGGTTGGCGACTAGACATTTCGCCCTGGCACCTGACATTTGTCAGCCCTTTGCTAAACCGTGCAGGAAACATTAAAGCCGGCCACCGCGGGGAGCATGGAGACGGCGCGTAAGGGAGCAGTAACCTTCCTGCAGTTCCTCTCTGCTCCCTTGGATTTAAATTAAAATAAAAATAGCAATTTGTGAGTGTGTGTGTGTGTGCATCTAGGGGTGAGTGTATGTGTATTTGGTTTGCATTGTGTGCTTATCAAGGAGCTGTATTTATTTTATATGCATACCATATATATATATATATATATATATATATTTATATATATTTATATATGAGATTTGGTGTGTAATGGGGTGGAGCATGTATGTTTGTATGTGTGTGGGGGTGAAAGAATGTGAGAAGAAGTGTGTTTTTGTGGGTAAAGAGATAATGTGTGTGAGGGATGTTCTGGGTGTGTATGCAAAGGTATACTCTATGTTGGTGGGAGTGTACTGTATGTGGGGGCTCACTGTCTGTGACGGTGTACTGTGTTAATGGGGAGTAGAGAGTGGGAAAGGAAAGAGCTTTACAATCTTAACTTTAATAATTGTTTACAAAACAATAATATTCCCCTTTCCCTCATCTTACCTTGCAGGGAGTGGGTGGCACAATCCGATATGTGGTGGTTGAGAAGACTGCCTATCCATCGAGTACATAGGAGGTCACGAGATGAGAGGTATCTCTCTTGGAGCTCAAATCCACAGACAGACCCATACACATACACAGACAGACCCCCCCCCTACACACACACACAGACTGCCCCACACACACAGACTGACACATACACACACACAGACTGCTCCACCACACAGACTGACCCATACATACACAGACTGACCTCCTACACACACACACACACACAGACTGACACACACACACACACACAGACTGACCCCCATGCACACAGACTGACCCAAACACACACAGACTAAACCCCTTCCAACACACAGACGTACCCATACATACACACAGACTAACCCCCATACACAAAGACTGACACATACACACACACAGACTGACCCACTCCACACAGAATGAACCCCCACCCCCCAGAAACAGACTGAACCCCCCACCACAGCACACATACTGATACACACACACCTCTACACATTTATACACACACAGACTGACCCCCCCAACAGACTGACCTCCCACACACACAGATTGACCCCCACACACACAGACTGAAATCCCCACCCCTAGACTGAACCCCCCACCTCAGCACACAGACTGATCCCCACACACACAGACTGACCCACCTCACACAAACTGACCCCAATACACACACGGACTGACCCCCCCACTCCCATACACACACAGACCGATCCCCACATACACAGACTGACCCCCCATACCCATACACACACAGGCTGACCCCTTCACATAGACTGGCCCATACACACACAGACTGAACTCCCACACATAGACTGACCCATAACACACAGACTGATCCACCCCACACAGACTGACCCATACATACAAATACACCCCCATACACATAGACTGAACCCAAACCCCAACACACAGACTGACCTATATGCACAGACTGACACTCCCCCCCACACACACACAGACTGAACCACACACACTGACTCATACTTACCAGCAGCTGCCTGGATCCTATCCAAGGGCTTTTTCAAAAAAGTTAAAGCTAAAAGACTTTAAGAATTTTTAGGCTACAAATTTGAATCTGATACATGGCATCATAGGTCATGTAATTAATAATGCAATTATCCAGTTAAGAAATGTGTCTTTAAAATAAACAAATAGCAAATGAAACAGATTATAAATAAAAGGCATAATTTCACTGTAGCAATATATTACAGAAAAAAGCATTAAAGTACAATAAAAATAAACTATATTAGGGGGCGGACTAAAAGAGCTCTGCTGTGGAGGGCTCCTTAAAGCAGCATAAACTGCATTCAAAGAGCATGAGTAGCTCCAAAATCACACTGCAACATGGCCAACATTGCACCAAGAAAGCAATGGAGGTAAAAAAACGGGTGACCTTCTTTGCAGCCCAGACCCCATAATCGAGGTTGGCAGATCCACAGGCTTAATATGGTGCTGACTCAGACATGGAGGAAGACCTCACAGGCAGCCAGCAAGCCGCCAATATGCAACCTGTTACAACAGAAGTCCTGCAGGAAATGTTGGACACACTAGCCAACAAAATGCAGACAACTATACACACAGATATCGCTGACTTCAAGAAAGATCTTACAGACCTGGGCAACCGTGCCTGCCATATAGAGGAAAGGATGGAGGAGTTCACTACAACACACAACACCATGGCAGATAGAATGGAAGAGCTGAAAGGTAGACTCCTAGCATATGAATCCAAAATAATGGACATGAAAGATCGCTCCCGCGTAACAATCTCTGCTTGCGCGGAGGTAGCCCCCACTGACCTACAAACCTACGCAACTGTTCTTCCACTCCCTGGTCCCTGACATACCGGTGGACATTCTCCCCCTGTACCGCATTCACCGAACAGCCAAACCTAAACACCTAGTCCAGGGTCCATACCTCTGTGGTGGATGTGAGCAGGTGGCTTTTCTGGAAGCTCAGATTGGAGATCTGGAGAGGCAAACTGCAACACTGAGGGAGATTGACAATCTTGAGAGGAGTCTGCTGCTCGCTGAGCAGAGTTTAGTGGGTGCAGGTAGTGGAGTGGGAGGAGATGAGACAGTTGGTAAGAAGGCACATAGCTGGGTAACAGTGGGGCAAGGAAGCAGGAGGAGAGGGAAGAGGAAAGGTTTAGCTAGTCCTGATCTTGTGCAGTCTAACAGATTTGCCCGTTTGAGTGAAGATGTTGGGAGCATCAGCTCAGGAGCAGCTGTACTGCAGGAAGCTGTTCCTTCTAACAGCCGTGGGAACAGCCCCTCTAGTACGGATGGGGTTGAGAGTGTAAGGAAGGCTAGACAGGTTGTGGTGCCACTCTGATCGTCTCAACCGGACAGTTTGCTGTCTCCCAGGTGCTCGGGTCTGGCATGTTGCCAACAGAGTGGAAGGATTATTGGGAGGGGCTGGGGATGACCAAGCTGTCATGGTCCATATTGGTACCAATGACAAAGTCAGAGCAAAATGGAAGGTCCTAAAGAATGTGTTTAGGGAACTAGGAATTAAGCTAAAGAAAAGGACCACCAAGGTAATATTTTCAGAAATATTACCTGTGCCGCACTACAGCAGAAAGGCAGCGGAAGATTAGAGAGGTCAATGCGTGGCTGAAGTCTAGGTGCAGGAAAGAGGGTTTTGAGTTTTTAGAGCACTGAGACAATTTTGTGCTTGGGTACAACCTTTATGATGGATTGCACCTAAACGGAAGAGGGTCTGCTGTGCTGGGGGATAGGATGGCTATAAGGTTGGAGGAGATTTTAAATTAGTTGCAGGTATTAAATATTGATACAAATTCACAAAAAGTACAAATGACTCATGATAATATTAAATGTATGCTTACTAATGTAATGAGCCTATATAACAAAACGGGGGAACTAGAGGCAATAGCATACACTAAACAATATGATATAATAGGCATAACAGAAACATGGTGGGATAAGACACATGACTGGGCAGTTAACTTAAATGGGTACACGTTATTTAAGAAGGATAGGAAAAGCAAGAAGGGTGATGGGGTATGTTTGTATGTCAACCATGAGTTAAAGTCAAATCTTAGGCATGTGGAGTGTGACGAGGAAAATGGGGAAGCTTTATGGGTAGATATTTGCTTGGGACAAACAAAGGAAAATCAATTATTGGTTGGGATATGTTATAAACCACCTAATGTAAATATTAATGAGCAAGAACAGCTGTTAGAGCAAATTGGAAAGCTGCAAATCTGGGTAACATGTTAATTATTGGAGGTTTTAATTACCTGGACATAAATTGGGATAGAGTGACTAGTACCTCAGCAAGGGTGTGACGGACCGCCTGGCACCGCGACCAGGTACCTCCATCAATTGCTGCTTCCTAGTACTTGCGAGCCCCATAAGTACTGTACTGCATTACCATAACTACTGTAAACCCCACAAATCGCTACAGTTAATTGGGGTCTCGCTGTCCTCCACCCACCCTGGACCTGAGACCAGGATCCAGCTTCCAGTGGGTAGACCTCTCCTAGTCCAGAGAGCGTATCAGGAACAGCTCTTATAAGAGCTAGTGATTATACTCAGGGGAGTATTGTGATGTAGCAATCCCCAGAGTGAATGTAGTTCCCCAATCCCCCAAACATGAGCCTAGACTTCATGAAGGTCTCTAACGGTCGGTCTCTCTGTCTGGAGTACAAAAGTACATACAGGGCTGTTGCAATCACATTGCCACACCCATATGATCTGTCATATGAACTAACGCCAGTGCTGCACACAGTGTGTGTTTACATTAAAAAGCCTGCAGGTACAAGCTATAGACACCGGAACCACTTCATCAAGCTGCAGTGGTTCTGGGGACTATAGTGTCCCTTTAATGTGAGGTAAATTAGAGATTAGTGTCACTAATAATATACTAGATTGCCTACTTACAACCAGATGAGGATGGTGATGGGCTCTGGCTGCAGTTTGGCTCCACTGGTCTGATGTAGAACAGGATCTCTGGAGGCTGTTTGTAACTGTGGTCACAAAATTCAATGTTCTGAGAGAACGGGAAGCAGCTCCATTTTTTGGGGTCCCTTACAAAGCTCAAGGACTGGGCCCTAGATCCTGACGGTGAGTATGCCCATAAGGCCCACCCATAAGTCCACTGTTAAGACCTGCAGTGGTTATGGTGCTGCGGTCTTTGGTTTCCTCTCCCAACAGCTGAGCATGAGATGAGTGATTATAGCTGCAGCAGGGCGTAGAGGAATAAGATAGATGAAAGGCAGTTCCAAGGTGATTCTTCCCAGCAAGTAGAATATCCCCCAAACATGAGCCTAGACTTCATGAAGGGTGTAACAAGAATGAATTTTATTGACACACACGGGCTTTTATGAGAAATCCTCCTGCAAGAGGGCCTCCCACAGCAAACAAAGACAATAACCAATCAACGTACAGATTTACAGTAATACACGCCTCCTCTCTGCCTGGGAGATATTGAGATAAGTTAAGGAATAAACCAATTATCTCCAGGCAGAGAGCACACAATTTCCCCAAAACTTAGAACACCTCTTTCCCCACAAGGTATCCCCACAAATTACATATCCCCTGATAGCCCCGATCTGGGGGACAAACATATCCAAATTTCACCCAGATCAGTTCAGGGGTTCTGAAAAAGTGTGGAGGGTCCCTTTTACCAACTACACACACGGCTCCTGCCCAAAACAGTTCCATGAATTCAGCGTGTGTGGTCGGTCCAGTCACAAAACTGTAAAAAACGAACAAAAGTCCCAAATGAATCCCCCTGGCCCATAGTAGCGATTGCTCCCCTTGTCCGTTCGAACAGAACTACCGAATGAGGCTTTCCTGGCTGTTCGGGAAATATGAGAAGCGGGCGTTCAGTAGTTTTCAGCAGTAGTTCGCGAGGTCGAGTGTCCAATTTTAGTTCCAGACACTCGACAACCAAGTCCCACTGGCTCTCCTCGTACGAACAAGATGGCCGCCGTTTTCTTTTCCACGTGGCGTTTGGTTGTACGAACAGCGGCCGCCCAGGGAGCACTTAATAGCTGGTTCCTTTGTAGTAAATGAGCCAGGAGGGTGGTCGGCGTTAACTACCGAACCAATCCATTCACTATACAAGTAATAACACGTAAAAAATACAGAATAAAAAGGGGAAAATGTCAGGTAAAAGTCCATTTTCTTCACATTACTCCCCTTTAGTTCCATGGGTCGGCATACCCGCCTAGACCCTGCCGGGTTGGCTAGGGGATGTTCGGGTAGCATAGTTAAACGTCCAAGTTGGTTTGACGGGAAAGCCCACCCGCATTGCCATTCTGCTTGCCCGGGCAATATTGTAGAGTAAAACTGTAGGGCTGCAATGCCAAACTCCAACGTAGCAACGGGGGGTTGTCTCCAAAGACTCGGTTGAGCCAAATGAGGGGGTTGTGGTCAGTCAGTAGGGTAAACGCACGGCCATAAAGATACGATTGCAGTTTCTATAATGCCCATACTAGCGCCAGGCATTCTTTTTCCTCGGTGGCATACCTGACCTCCCGAGGTAGCAACTTGCGACTGAGATATGCCACCGGGTGCTCCATGCCGTCTTCCCCCACCTGGCTCAGCATGGCTCCCAGCCCAAACATGGAGGCATCTGTATGGACGAGGAATGTTTTGTTAGGGTCTGAGGCCGCCAGTACTGGAGCTTTGCTCAATGCTGTTTTAAGTCTCTGGAACGCTGTTGCACACTCCGAGGACCACGCGACCTGCTTAGGTAGGGCCTTTTTGGTCAGGTCGGTAAGGGGTTTGGCTAGGGTGCTGTACTCAGGGACTAACTTTCTATAATACCCTGCGGTACCTAGGAAGGCCAATAACTGCGTCTTGGTGCGGGGCTGGAGCCAATTAGTGATGGCCTCTTCTTTAGCGGGTTCGGGGCGCTGTTTCCCAGACCCTACTCTATGCCCTTGGTATTGGACCTCGGCCATGCCCACATGGCATTTCTCGGGTTTCAGGGTGAGGCTGGCTTCCTGCAACTACCCAAATACCGTAGCTAAGTGCGACAGGTGTGACTCCTATGTGCTGCTATATCAATATCATCTAGATAGGCACATGCGAAGTCCTGCATTCCCTCCAGAAGTCGGTCCGCCATTCTTTGAAACGTAGCGGGGGGCATTCTTCATCACAAACGGCATAACCCGAAATTGGTATAGCCCGAATGGGGTAACGAATGCCGACTTAGGGATGGCGGCCGGATCTAGCGGGATCTGCCAGTATTCCTTGCACAAGTCTAGGGTAGTTAGGAAGTGCCCGCTGGCCATGCGATCGAGCAGTTCATCGATCCGTGGCATGGGGTAAGCGTCTGTGATAGTCCGGTCATTCAGTTTCCGGTAATCAATACTGAAGCGAATCGTACCTTCTCGCTTAGTTACTAGAACCACCGGAGACGCCCAGGGACTTTGGGAAGCCTCAATAACCCCTAGTTCTAACATCTCTTGAATTTCCTTCCACATGCTAGTCCGCACTGCTGTCGGTATACAGTACGGCTGCTGCCGTAAGGGGGTCTCCCCCTGTGTCTCCACCCAATGTACTGCGGCGGAGGTGTACCCGGGTAGGACCGAGAACAGCTCCCCGTATTCCCGCAGCAGTTGTTTTGCGTCTGCCTGCTGAGAGGTGTCTAATTTCTCTCCCAACCCGACCTGTTCTAAGGTACCTTGGTTAGATGTCAGCAGGTCGGGTAGGGGGAGCCCTTCACTGTCGTCAGAAGACGGGGCACAGATGGCAGCCACGTCCTCAGAGCGTTTGAAGTACGGCTTCAACATGTTCACATGAAAGGCCCGTCTGACCTTTTCATCGGAACATTTAGTCACAATATAGGTGGTGTCGCTGATTCGTTCTACCACCTTAAATAGGAGCTTGTCATTTTTGGAGGGTCTGAGGGCTAGTACCTTTTGCCCTACATCCAGGTTCCTGTCTCGGGGTGCCCGATCATACCATTGTTTCTGACGCTTCTGAGCTACCTGCAGGTTCTCTCGAACTGATTCGGTTAGGGCCCGCAAGCGGTCCCGAAACTCCAGCACGTATGGCAAATCTTTTCCCTGTAAGTCTCTGGGGTCACGGCATACCTGGCTAGCAGAATGTCTTTTACCCTGGCAAAGTCGTGTATGGCTGTGTCAGGAACTGCTCGGTACGCCTCCGCTGCTCGGCCAGTAAGCTTACTGCTTAAAATTGCGGCCCATTGCTCCGATTCCAGACCCTCCAATGCGCATTAACGCTCAAAATCCTGCAGATATGCATCAATTTCCATATCTCCATCCGAGAAACTTTTAAAAGCAGCATAGTTAATCTTTCTCCGCTGCCCTCCATTTATAGATCCAGCTAGGGAAGCGTTGTCTCCTTGGTTCACGCTTGCCTGCTGCGCTCTACGTTCTGCGCTCACTTGTGCCAGTACTTGCGTCACCATCTCAGGCGTGGGATTTGGCCTATATAAGTTTAGCCTCCATATCACCTTTTGTTGAAATTCCGCTTCCTCCTGGCTGACATTCGCCATGCTGCTGGTTTGGTCGCCCTCCATTAATTCCGCTATGAGGGTAGCTTTATTTTTGTTGCATGCCACTTGTCCCCGGGCTTCCAGCAGATCCTTTAGTGTCGTACTGCTGGGCCATTCACCAGTTGTCCTTATGCATTCCATTCAATCCCGTCGCTTGCCATCAGTTGTTAAGACCTGCAGTGGTTATGGTGATCCGGTCTTTGGTTCCCTCTCCCAACAGCTGAGCATGAGTGATTATAGCTGCAGCAGGGCATAGAGGAATAAGATAGATGAAAGGCAGTTCCAAGGTGATTCTTCCCAGCAAGTAGAATATCCCCCAAACATGAGCCTAGACTTCATGAAGGGTGTAACAGGAATTAATTTTATTGACAAACACGGGCTTTTATGAGAAATCCTCCTGCAAGAGGACCTCCCACAGCAAACAAAGACAATAACCAATCAACGTACAGATTTACAGTAATACACACCTCCTCTCTGCCTGGGAGATATTGAGATAAGTTAAGGAATAAACCAATTATCTCCAGGCAGAGAGCACACAATTTCCCCAAAACTTAGAACACCCCTTTCCCCACAAGGTATCCCCTGATAGCCCTGATCTGGGGGACAACCATATCCAAATTTCACCCAGATCGGTTCAGAGGTTCTGAAAAAGTGTGGAGGGTTCCTTTTACCGACCACACACACGGCTCCTGCCCAAAACAGTTCCACGAATTCAGCGTGTGGACGGTCCATTCACAAAACTGTAAAAAACGAACAAAAGTCCCAAATGGATCCCCCTGTCCCATAGTAGCGATTGCTCCCCTTGTCCGTTCGCACAGAACTACCGAATGAGGCTTTCCTGGCTGTTCAGGAAATATGAGAAGCCGGTGTTCGGTAGTTTTCAGCGGTAGTTCGCGAGGTCGAGTGTCCGATTTTAGTTCCAGACACTCGACGACCAAGACCCGCTGGCTCTCCTCGTGTGAACAAGATGGCTGCCATTTTCTTTTCCACGTGGCGTTCGGTTGTACGAACAGCGGCCGCCCAGGGAGCACTTAATAGCTGGTTCCTTTGTAGTAAATGAGCCAGGAGGGTGGTTGGTGTTCGGTAGTTTCAAACTACTGAACCAATCCATTCACTATACAAGTAATAACACATAAAAAATACCAAATAAAAATTGGAAAATGTCAGGTAAAAGTCAATTTTCTTCACATCCACCTATATGTTCCACCGATGAGATCACTCACAGGGAGTGGAGTGTGTAGGGGATGTGTTATGTGTTATTGTAGAGGAACTAATGTGTGGGCTTATGGAATGTAGTGTATAGGGATACCAGTTTGTGAAGGTGATGCAGTGTGTATGTGTGTAGTGGAAGCAGTGTGTATTTGTGTATAAGGGATGTATTGTGTGTTTCTGGTTGTGTGTAAGGGATGCATTGTGTGAATATGTGTTTGTATGCATAAGGGATGCAAGGTGTGTGTCTGTAAGTGTGTGCATTGAGTGTGTGTAAGAAATGCATTGTGTTTCTGTGTGTATGTAAGAGAAGCAGTGTGTGTGTGTGTTTGCATGTGTGTGTAAGGGATGCATTATGTGTTTCTGTGTATGTGTGCAAAGGATGCATTGTCTTTGTGTGTAAGGGTTTCATTGTGTGTGTAATGGATGCATTGTGTGTTTCTCTGTGTGTAAGTGAAGCATGTTGTGTTTCTGTGTGTGTAGGGGTGCATTGTGTGTTTTTGTGTTTGTATAGGGATACATTGTGTGTGTGTGTGCGCGTAGTGTGAAAGAGCTCCCTGGTCTACCCCCTGTCGTATAGAGCTCTCCCTTCTGTCCCTTAGAGTGCTCCCCTGCCCCTTAGTGGTCTCTCCTCTCTCCCCACCCTCCCCTAGCGGTGTTCGTCTCACTCCCCGTGTTCTTTCACTCCCCCGTGTTCTTCTCACCTCCCCGTATCTTCCTCACCTTCCCCTCCCTGTGTCTTCCTCACCTCCCCCCTTCCTGTGTCTTCCTCACCTCCCCTTCTCCTCACCCTCTCTCCCTGTGTTCTTCTCACTCCCCCCTCCCTGTGTTCTTCTTATCTCCCCCCCCTGTGTTCTTCTCACTAACCCCTCCCTGTGTTCTCCTCATCTCCCCTTCTCCTCACGCCCCCTCCCTGTGTTCTACTTACTCCCCCTCCCCTGTTTTCTTCTTACTCCCCAACCCCCTCTTCTTCTTACTCCCCCTCCCCCAGTTCTTCTCTTCCCCTGTTTTCTCTTGCTCACCCTTCCCTCCCAGTTCTTCTTATCCCCTGTTTCTTCTTACTCACCCCCCCCCCCAGTTCTTCTTATTTCCGCCTCCTCCTCCCTATTTTCTTTCTTACTCCTCTCCCTCTTCTTCTTACACCCCCCCAGTTTTTCTTACCCCCCCACCTCCCCCAGTTCTTCTTACTCCCTGTGTTCTCCTAAACTCCTCTTCCCTGTAGCGTGGCCGAGCTCCTCTTCGGTCCGTGGTACAGGAGTTTGTTTCCTGTATCCGGCCAGACTGATAGGAAGTGCACACTCAGTGGGCACTTCCTATCAGTCCGGCCGGGAACAGGAAACGGATGTTCCTGTACCGCGGACCGAAGAAGAGCTCGGCTATGCTACAGGTAAGGGGAGGTGAGGAGAGAGGCAGTGCTGCAGCTGCCTGATGCTTTCTATAGAGTGCTCAGGTGGCTGCAGCATTAAAAGGGCTGACGATGGGGGCGCAGGGCGCCCCCTCCTATTGGCGTCCTAGGCAGCTGCCTAGTTTGCCTTATAGGAAGTGCCAACCCTGAGTACATACCTCACATGAACAGAGCCTTTTCAAGTGCATTGGGCAAGGTATATTGCAGAACCCATAGTCCTGAGGCAAGAGGCTGGCCAGCAGGCCCCTCCAAGTACCCATGACGAAGTTCAGTTCGTCACATTTCTTCCCCCCCAAGGTAAGACTAACCAGGTACCTGACCTTCTGTCGGTCAGTACCTGAGTTAGTCAAGTAGCCCACCCATAAACAAGTACTGGACCTGGTGACTTCTGTTGTCCTGTATGTCTCAGGTTGCTGAGTGGGTGTCCGTCACCTCCGATGTCCCTTGTGCTCCCAGGCATGTTGTGAGTATTTGGTGCTCCCAGACCAAGTTGTGGGTATTTGGTGGGAAGAGTTCAGTGGCGCTCTGCCCTAAAGCCAGCATTACAGCTGGGTAGTACAGTGGGTTATCTGGTCCCAAAACACATGGAACGATAGGGCAGAGGTCAGCTGCGCTCTGCCTTGATGCCGGCTCCGTTGCTGGGTTGGCCTGCGGGTATTTATGCCCTGGACAAAGAGAAGGGGGCGGGCAGAGGCCTACTGCTCTCTGCCCGGGTGCCATTTCTTCTGCTGGGAAGATGTCAGGGGGCTTGTCTCTGGACGACAGCCCCAGCTGCTGGTGGGTGGGACCGACCGTCTCCACTCCCTGTATCTTTCCCTTCAGTTAGGGAGGGGGACCGACTGTCCCTTCCCAAGGTGTCTCTAGCTGCCGCTGGGGAGAGAGGGCAATAGGCTTCTCTCTCTGTAATGCACACTGCCGCTGGGAAGTCAGACCGACCGTCTTTACTCCCAATAACATGCCCTGCCGCTGGGGAGAGATTCCAGTTGTCTCCTCTCTCTGCAAGGTAAGCTGCCGCTGGGGAGTCGGACCGACTGTCTCACCTCCCAGTAACGCTGCCTTGTGCTCTCCACCCCCAGGGATGCTTGCTGCTGCTGGGATGAGGGAGCGACAACCTCCTCTCCCTGTGACGCTGCCCGGTGCTAGGTAGTGAGACCGACTATCTCCACTCCCAGGGCTACTTGCTGCTGCTGGGATGAGGGACCGGTAACACGTTCATCCGCTGAGGAGTGATAATGACCGTCTCCACTCCCTGTTACTCACCCTGCCGCTGGGACTGGAGGACGATACTCTCATCTTCCTGTGACTCTGTCTGCCGCTGGGGGGAGAGACTGACTGTCTTTTCTCCCAATAACACACTCTGCCGCTGGGGAGGAAGGATGACACCCTCCGCTCCCTGTACTGCACACTGCTGCTGGGGAGTGTTACCGATTGTCTCCACCCGCTGTAGGATACACTGCCGCTGGGGAGAGAGACCGACCGTCTCTTTTCCCAATAACATACTCTGCCACTTGGGAGTAGGACAGACTGTCTCTACTCATGGTAACTCCGGCTGTAGCTGGGGATCTGGGTCGGCCGCCCAGCGTCCCTGTTGGGCCGGTGGAGAGACCTCGGTCCCATCTCCACCTGCCTCCTGGGGGTCTTCCTAGGACCAGTCTATGAGGTCCCCTACTTCAGGTACCTCCGGCTGCTGCTGGGGAGAGAGGCTAACATCCTCTGATGTAAAGTCAATTAAATCAGTGGGAGTCTCTTCCCAGATCAGTTGCACCACCTCTGCCAATGGCCTGCTGCAAACCTCCTTTGGCTGGAGATTTCCTTCCCTCGTTTTAGCCATCAGGAACTCGTGGTCTCTCTTGGCTTGTCTCTCGATGGTCTTCTGGTTCCACATCGCCTAGAAGGTCTCCATCGACACATTAGCGTTGCCCTCAATATAATCCACACGTTACCGGTGTCTCCAGGATGCTTCTCCTCGCACTAGGAAGCCATCCCACAGCTGCCACCAATGTGACGGACCGCCTGGCACCCTGACCGGGTATTTCCATCCATCACTGCTTCCTAGTACTTGCGAGCACCATAAGCACTGTACTGCAACACAGTGGGTAGACCTCTCCTAGTCCAGAGAGCGTAGCAGGAACAGCTCTTATAAGAGCTAGTGATTATACTCAGGGGAGTATTGTGATGTAGCAATCCCCAGAGTGAATGTAGTTCCCCAATCCCCCAAACATGACCCTAGATTTCATGAAGGGTAAAACGAATCTGTTTAATGGCAGCCAACACTTGTCTTATATGGAAGTCCTCATGTAAGAGGCACTCCCACCTGGACTTTGTAGGGAACTGCAGCACCAAGTCACAGACCAATAACAACAATGGCTAAATGCATGACACTCCCATATACAAACACACAATCCCTCCCCTCTGTCTAGGAGATAATTGGATCAGGAACTGTACTAATCTAACCTGATAGCCCTGATCTGGGTGACCAACATATCCAAAAATCACCCGGATCAGTTCAGGGGTTCAGGAATTTTCTGGAAGTCTTATTTTTGACCGACTGTGCAAAACAGTTCCAGGGAATCAGGGCTTTTTGAATGTGTTAACCCCTTAAGACCGTAGGGCGTACTATTACGCCCTATTTTAGGCAGCTCTAAACGCCACCGGGCGTAATAGTATGCCCTCCATACAACCGACGATCGCGGTTGGTGGGACTCCCAGGGAGACCCCCGCGGCACGTCCGACCCCCTGGAAGCCCCCCCGGCCATGTGAGAGTGAGGTCCTTGCGAGGACCTCACAATCACATGGCCGGGATAGCTGGCTGCAGCATTGCCAGCAGGGGGGCTGCCTGTAATGACAGGTGTTCCCCCTGCTGGCTGGAAATAAAATAAATTAAATTAATAAAAGTTAAAAAGTGTAAAAAAAAAAATATATATATATACTTAGATCAAAAAATGTTTTTTTGCATTTTTCACACACAAACAAATACTAACGCTAACTTTGGCCAGTGTTTGTGACCAAATGGCTACTAAAAAGACTGGACATACCCCATTTGCAATACCTTGGGTTGTCTACTGTTGCAAATGATATGCCATTATGGGTGTAAATTTCTTTCCGGGGCTACTATAAAGTACCAAAGGCAACGTAACCAATCTGGGGAATTTCAATTTCAAATGTAACGTGCTATACTTGACCCTGTAACTTCCCAAAATTCCATAAAACCTGTACATAGGTGGTACTGTTTTACACGTGAGACTTTGCTGAATACAAATATGTGTATTTTATTGCAGTAATAGCAAACAGTATTATGACATTGACCGTTATAATGTCATGTAGAACAAAAAATCTTTTTTTAACAAACTCAAAAATGCAAAAGCACGTGCGGTATACTAAAACATATAATTTTTAAAAAGCAAATTGCAATAAGATTAGAGCAGCTCTACAGCATATTGACTGGCATAAACTCCTTAGTGAAAAAAACACTGTGGATAAATGGTAACTTTTCAAACAAATATTAGAAAGGTACATTTCTCAGTATGTACCATTGGGTAATACATATGTGGCTTAGAAGAGAAGTAAAACAAGAGATTATAAATAAGAAAAGGGCATTTAAAGCATTTAAATCTGACATATCAGAGGCATCCTATATAAAATAACAGGAAGTCAATAATGCTTGCAAAAAGGCAATTAAAGTGGCTAAACTAGAAAATAAGAAATTGATGGTCAAAGAATGCAAAACCAACCCCAATTTTTTTCCAAGTACATCAATTCTAAAAAAACAAAAAATGAAAGGAAACAGAGATGGGACTGTTAGTTAATGATGGCAAGGTAAGGCAGAAATTTTAAATAACTATTTTTCTTCAGTATATATTGAGGAACCTATGGCACGAGATATGCAAATGATTGCTGCAAAAAACTTGCAGATAACTTGTGATTGGATGACTTGAGACAAGGTGCTACAGCAGTTAAAGAAAATTAATGTAAATAATGCTCCGGGGCCTGACGGTATTCACCCACGAGTACTTAAAGAGCTAAGTGGGAAAATAAGTGAACCTCTTTATTTAATCTTTCAAGATTCTTTTATTTCAGGTATTGTACAGGAGGATTGGAGGAAGGCAGATGTTGTTCCTATTTTTGAATAGGGTTCAAAATCCTTGTCTGGGAAAATATTTGAAGTGCTATTAAGGGATAATATTCAGGAATTCATTGGGAAGAACCTTGTTATTAGCAATAATCAGCATGGTTTTATGAAACATAGCTCATGTTAAACTAACCTTGTTGCATTCTATGAAGAAGTAAGTAGAAGTATAGATCAGGGTGTTGCAGTAGATTTGATCTACTTGGATTTTGCCAAGGCATTTGATACGGTTCCTCACAATAGGTTAGTCTTCAAAATAAAAGAAATTGGTCTAGATGAATATCCTTGTTCTTGGGTAAAACATTGGCTTAAGGATAGAGTACAGCGAGTTTTCATTAATGGTAAATTGTCAAGCTGGTAAGTGGTGTCCCTCAGGGTTCTGAGACCGCTTCTATTTAACATATTTATAAATTATGTTGAAATAGGCATTGAAAGCCATGTTTCAGTGTTTGCAGATGACACAAAACTTTGTAAAGTAATATAATGTGAGCAGGATATTGCTTTGCTGCAGAGGGATTTAAGTAGATTGGGGCACTAAAATGGCAGATTAAATTTAATGTAGAGAAATGCAAAGTTATGCATTTCGGGGTTAAGAATGCACATGCAACTTACACCCTAAATGGTAGTGAATTAGGGATAGCAACACACGAGAAGGATTTGGGAATTGTTATAGACAACAAATTAGGCAGCAATATGCAATGTCAATCTGCAGTCGCTAAGGCCAGTAAGGTATTGTCATGTATATATAGGGAAATAAATTCTCGGGATGAAAATATAATTTTGCCTCTTTATAAATCGCTGGTAAGACCACACCTTGATATTGGGCTGTGCAATTTTGGGAACCTGTTCTAAAGAAGGATATCATGGCACTAGAAAAACTGCAGAGACGGCTACAAAATTGATAAAAGGAATGGAGCATTTTAGTTACGAAGAAAGGTTAAAAAATGTAAATCTCTTTCGTTTGGAAAAACGGCGCCTCAGAGGGGATATGATAACATTATACAAATATATTCGGGGCCAGTACAAGCCATTATCTGGAAATCTATTCATAAACAGGGCTATACATAGGACACAAGGTCACACATTTAGGTTGAATGGAGAAAAGGAGATTTAATCTAAGGCAAAGAAAAGGGTTTTTTTTACAGTAAGAGTAATAAGGATATGGAATTCTCTGCCTGAAGAGGTGGTTTTATCAGAGTCCATACAGATGTTGAAACAGCAATTGGATAAATACTGGCAAAAACATAACATGCAGGGATCGAATTTCTAATTACTGGAGTAATAGCTGCTTGATCAAAGGAGATATCTGACTGCTATTTAGGGTCAAGAAGGATTTTTTTCCTAGTTTGTTGCAAAATTGGAAGCGCTTCAGACTAGGTTTTTTGCCTTCTTTTGGATCAACAGCAAAAACATATGTGAGGAAGGCTGAACTTGATGGATGCAAGTCTCTTTTCAGCTGTGTAACTATGTAACCTACAACCCTCCACACTGAGAGATGTCCTGATGAGTACATTTTTACCACGTGAAGGAGCTAATTTTGCGGTCACACCGAGATAAAGCAAACATGCCTACGTTCCAGGAGATTCAAATCTGTATGGACTTATTACCACAAAATTCCCTACTGATGGGGCTACCCTGCAAAACTGCTCGTCTTGAAAGGAGGAAAATCCTGACACAAAAATGCATTCACAACCACTCTCCCACATCCTATATTCCCTATATTACACTACACGATATTCACACGGCACATGATAGCCCTAACTTCCTTTATCCCTTATGTGCACATCCACAAGCCCTTGATATGGCATAGAGTACAATATCTTTCCCCAAGGTACAATGGCAATGGGAATAACCGTGCACCAACCATAGAACCCCAGTTTATAACCCCAGCTACCCAAACATTGTTCGGTTCCACGCAAACAGTATATAAAAAAGAAGTATACTGGCAACTCTTACCTAGCCAGCTGGTGTGAGTGGATGAGCCTCTCCAGCAGAAACCGGCAACACAATGTTATATGCCAAAAGACACAAGGTTAAGACAAAACACCCGTACCCAGAGAGGGCAGACTTCGTGGGTAGCTGCCTGGACACACAACAGGGGAACTTTACAACAGACCCCTGAGCCGAGGGTTAACTGAGGCATCATGGACGGCTTTCAACTATATCAAGAACTGACAACTATATCAACTCATGCAGGACCTCTGAAACTACAATACCCAGACCGCACTGTTGTGAACTTTGGGTCCACTCATAGTCAACTGCCCCCATAAGCGGCACCACCTTACCCTCGAATACCATCCGATATGAAGGAAATACCGCACCCTGGCACCCATATCTACCCCTACCAGACTTAAAGCTCACCAACATCCCATGGACAACTACCCAACAGGTTACAATGGCTAATGCACCAAGACAGTGCTGACACCGAACAGAGCCTCCCCGCGGCAGGCCATCCCCCCCAGACTATGCCTCGATCTGCCCACTTTACCCCCACCTAGAAAGTGATCTTGGTACTACTCCTGATTAACTTTGATCTACAGCTTTACAAATGTACATGCTATGTTTTTTCAAGTATGTTTTATGTTCAGTTTGTTATGTTTCAAAGATGCTTTCCTCCACAGCAGGTGATACCATGTCCCTATAACTGTCTGCCCCCCACGAAGAGAGTCCTTTTAAGGTCCAGTACCACTTAACACACCACAAAATGTGGATAGTGCTGACCCAGGATGACCACAACATTAATAGTCCTAGAGTTAACCATGCACACCCTTGCATGGAGGTAACCTCCCTCAACTACACTCGGCAGGCCCCCAACCCATGGGGGCAACAAGCCTTTAACATAAGCATCACACGGATTCCACCTACAAAATATGAGATTATATACACGTAATGTAAGGGGACTGAAAGCCCCCCAAAAACGCACTACCCTTCTTAAATGAACTTATACAATCCCAACCTGACATCATCTGTCACTTTAAAACCAACACATCACCTACCCTAAGCAACAGGATGTACTGACACCAATTCCACACCACATCGCCCACAAAAAGTAGAGATGTATCCATTCTAATAAGCAGACATCTCACCTTTGACAAAATAGCTCTCAAGATGGATCCCCAGGGCGGGTACATAATTCTAGTGTGCACTGTTAACAACTCCACATACATTATAGTTAATGGGTATGTACCAAACACAAACCAACCAAACTACCTCCACAACCTCCTGAACCAAGTAACTCATTACCAAACATGAACCACGATTGTATGCAGAGATTTCAATCACATCCTAGACCCAACCACTGACTCAACAGCTGCTTTTACCTCCAGTAGAACAAGAACACTACACAAGCAATGCAACTTGATACTCAAGACATTAAATTTGGTCTTTATGACATCTGGCACACACTACACCTAAACAATAGAGAATACACTCACTACTCACAAGTGCACAACACTTATTCCAGAATCGATGGTTTCCTAATGCAGAGCGCACACTTAAATAGGGTTCTGTCCTGCGATATAGGCACATCAACATGGTCGGTCGACAACCTGCTTATACTATCCCTGAACTATCACTACCAATACAGAAAGCATAGCCCAGGGCGTCTAAATTAGAGCCTCCTTTACGATCCTCAATTTGCTAGCTCTTTACAATCAGAGCTGTCCCAATACTTCGAAACCACGACAGACATAGACCCGATGACCCTGTGGATGGCCCACAAGCTGGTAATCAGAGGCCTGCTAATCAGAAGAGTCTCATACATTAAAAAAAACAAAACACCACACTTCTCTCATACAAAATATTACACTCCGACAATACTTACACAGAGCAAACCAAATCTCTCCCGCTGACGCTATAAAAGATAAAATACAAGAAACCCAGACGCTTATCAACAATATAAAATTCCACAAAGCTAGTTTTGCACTTAGAAAACTGAAAGCTATCTTTTTTTCTACTAGGTAACAAAGCCACTAAAATACTAGCACAGAGACTTAGAGATCAACAGGCGCAGACTAGGATCCCGTACCTTCAGAACAGGACAAAAAATCTATGAACCAAAGAAAATATGCAATGAATTTGCAAGCTATTATAGCACACTATACAACCTAAAGGATAATATAGACCTCACACAACCTACACAGACCTCTATGGCTGCATACCTGCACAACATACCTACCCACATTGAGCTTCCTTGTTGATGCCTGTGACAAATGGAACCTTGTCACAGGTTCTTGGATGGACCCTTTAAAAAAACATGTGAACAGACTTAGTTTGTGCGATTTTATATTTTGTTCGGGTCCGGTGCAGTGCTTATGGTACTCAAGGATTACTAGGAAGCAGCGATTGGTGGAGGTACCTGTTCGGAGGGCGATAAAAGCCTATTGTATCGAATATTTGTTGAGGAATATGAGGTAAAATCTGTCCTTGACTCTTGATTTCTTAGCGACCATCTTCAGTATCTTGTCCATTGAAAGGTGTATGGTCCTGAAGAACGTCTTTATACAGTTCAAAACTGCGTGATGTTGCGACGTCACATCCACCCTTAAATTGCCCATATCATCTAGGCAACCCCATTTTCTTACTTTTTGGAGTCAGAACATGTGTAAGCCTATATAATGATTATTGGGGGCCCGTATTCAGTTTCTGCCTTGATACACGTATAGTGTTATAGTATATTTGACTTTAAGGCCCGGTAATGCATCTATATGAGAACCTTTGTTTGTGGGGTTCCCCATTTCCTGTAAGTTAAGGTAATTCCCTGTGACAGAGCCTCCGCAAAAATTTTGATTTTGAATTTATGACAGACACCATTCTTTGTTACAGATGGAGGTGAGTATTGTCACCCTCATGCTACTGATTTGTCTTAGGTTTCCCCCCCTTTGCTTGTTGGTTGTCTGTTCCCTTTCTGAGACCTTGTTTCCTGTCCTTGATTCCTTCTCTTGTAGATTTTTTCCTTATTAGCTCTGTTTATCATCAGGATACTGTTTTCCTTGTTTTTCTATGTTGAGGTTCTGGGATAATGGTGTTGTGGGTTGTTCCATGCATGTTCTCTATTATGTTTAAAGGACCACTATAGTGAAAACAAACTTGTTTTCCTGGCACTCTAGTAGTAATAGGTCCCCCCCACCCTCATGGCCCCCCTCCCGAGGAGGAAGGGGTTAAAATCTTACCTTTCTCCAGCGCCGGGCTCCCTCGGCGCTGGGGACTCTCCTCCTCCTTCGGTCGTCATCGGCTGAATGCTCATGCGTGACAAGAGCCACGCGCGCATTCAGTCAGTCCATAGGAAAGCATTTTCAATGCTTTCCTATGGACGCTGGCGTCTTCTCACAGTGAGAAGCGCGGAAGCGCCTCTAGCGGCTGTCGATGAGACAACCACTATAGGCTGGATTAACCCAGATGTAAACAAAGCAGTTTATCCGAAACTGCTATGTTTACAGCAGGCAGGGTTAACCCTAGATGGACCTGGCACCCAAACCACTTCATTAAGCTGAAGTGGTTTGGGTGCCTATAGTGGTAATTTAAAGGACCCTATAGGGTTAAAACCACCATCTAGCCACCCTGGTCCCCTCATGCCTCTAAAAAAAAGTTAAATCTTACTTGAATTCAAGCCTGCAGCTGCATTGTTTGTCCATGTTTCCTTTAAAACTGCCCACTGCTTGCTGACATCAGCAGAAGTGGTAGCCTGATCCAATCACAATACTTCCCCATAGGATTGGCTGAGACTGACAAAGAGGCAGATCAGGGGCAGAGCCAGCATGATTCAAACACAGCCCTGGCCAATCAGCATCTCCTCAATGAATCTCTATGAGGAAAGTTCAGTGTCTGCATGCAGAGGGAGGAGACACTGAATGTTCGGATGCATTTTAGGCAGCCATGACCCATGAAGGATCTCTAACAGCTATCTGAGGAGTGGCCAGTGAAGCTATCACTAGGCTGTAATGTAAACACTGCATTTTCTCTGAAAAGACAGTGTTTACAGCAAAAGGCCTGAAGGTAATGATTCTACTCACCAGAACAAATTCAATAAGCTGTAGTTGTTCTGGTGACTATAGTTTCTCTTTAATGTTGGCATACATTGTATGAGGTTAATTACTGAGCTCCTATCACTTGTGTCATTCATTCATTCATTCATGGTGCCCTGTTTCATTCATTTATGCTGTCTAATTAGGTCATGCACTGTCTTGTGTTTTCTCAGCATGATGTTACTGTTGGTTAATATGTGATCAGGACTCTCCCACCATTGGACCATCCTTTGTTTCAGACGGTTTTGGCGCTTGTTTTTACTGATGGTGCAGTCAGATGCCCTTCTACCAGTTGATTACTGCATTTGTTGGCTGATTCACTGTTCTTGGATTGGTAATTCTTCATAATGAAAAAAAATAGTTTGTGTGTAGTTTAGGTTTATATAGGGGTAATCTATTCATGAGGGGTGCAGTATGGGAGATTACTATTTTGCATACTTTTTCCTATTGGTTTGCCTTTGCTGCAAAAGAAAGTACTCACCTCCATTTCTTTGATTTAATCATTTTATTTTAATTTTTTTGTCGTGAAATAGTATAATCATGTAATTTGTTTATTATCATCAATTTAAGAAAATAAAAAATTGTCATTAAACAAGAGTAGGGTGCTGTGAAACAGTCACAGAAGATAGTGATGATAGTATAGACTGCGTTCAGATCAAACCTTGTTCAATATCATACACATAACAGTGTTTTCTAAGCAAAATATGATTTATTACAATCTTGTGCAATGAGGGTACCAGTGATCCTTTTTCATTTAAACAGTTAGAAAATATTGAGTTAAACTTAATTTTTAGCTAAATCAGGAAATACAAAAATAGATTATTTGGATGACAAATTTAATTTCACATCACTCTTTACTTGTCTCTATCTCTAAGTGGATATAATGTGAAATATGACAGGGCTGCCTAGTGGCTGTCCCTGACATTTGCTTTCATGC
Organism: Pelobates cultripes; assembly: GCA_933207985.1. Lineage (NCBI taxonomy): Eukaryota > Metazoa > Chordata > Amphibia > Anura > Pelobatidae > Pelobates > Pelobates cultripes. The sequence goes on along the minus strand of OW240920.1, from coordinate 96,422,712 downwards.
TAATACTTGGAGCTTCACTATCTACAAATCTGATTACAATCATTGACGTCTGGGTTAAACGGTGTGAGATTCCACAAGTAATTAACAATTACTCATGTGAACTACAACTCCCTGACTCTGCCACCATTACCATTTTTTTTACACCTGTTCTTATTGATTTGAAAAACACAAAAAAACAAAAACCAGGTTGTGACAATATAGCAGTTAGAGCAGAAAGTGTAAATAACACGAAATAGTATAAATCAGCCAAATAAAATAACAATGAGTCCTTATGAATATAAATATACTTAAAATAAAAAGCAGCCCCGAGGCAGATTTTCTACCCTTTTAAAGAAAACTCAGATGAAACTTATTATTAACACTTGAATTTGTTGGTACACATAAAATAGAACAGAAATAGGGGAAAGCCGGTGGTGCAGTACATTTTTTTAATGTATTTATTTATTACTGGTATATATAAAGCACCAACAGATTCCACAGCGCTGTACAATTCGGGATTATTCTAACCTTAGTGACCGAATAATCTAAATTTTATTAAAGACAGGAGGTGAATATTTGCTTTACTTTCTTTACTGTAACTCCCAGCAGCAAAGAAACAGTTAACAGTAAGTAAAAAATTTAACCAATCAGAGTGTACAATAGAGTATATCCAGTCATCAGGCTCCTCCCAATTCCTCTTTCTTGATGCAGCTGACAGCCGCAGAGTCAACCATGTAAACGTAAACGGTGGAACAATAAAGGCCTCAAAATGTAGTCAACCATGTAAACGATGTGGGAACGTAGGTAATTCCTCGAGATGTAGTGAAGGGTTTCCACACTAGGAAAAAAGGAGAGAGAGAGGTCGTGAAAGTATGGTTTCTTGGGTAAGAGAAAAACAATACTTAATTACTTTATCTGATATGTTTCCAACCGAGGTGTACAGCCCTATTCTGACAAATCTTAAGTTATGAGTTAATGAGTGTAGTATCCGTAAAGGTAGTTGCAAGGAGAGGCCTGAAACGTAGATTATAAAACATTGGTTTAGTCAACAGAGGTGTTGTGGAATACCTACCTAGTTGGATTGGGTGCATGTATTAGCAGGCGGGAAAATATTCGCCTCCTGTCACTAAGGTTAGAATAATCCCGAATTTTATGGCAAGACGGGAGGCTTCATATTGCTGTTTTAAAGCGATGATATGATGGAATTAGATACATGAGGGGATTGTCTAAAATAGAAGGTTCTGAAGGTGGATTCTCTGGACCAATCTGCAGAGGTGAGGATCTCTGTTAGGGAGCCCCCAGATGTAAATGCAGACGAGGCAGCCGCGCCTCTTACTGAGTGAGCACCAAAACATGGGTCGATGCCAGCTAGGGCTAGAAGCCATTTGATCCAACGAGCAATTGTGGGACATGACACTGGCTTGTGAGGTCAAACGTAGGACACCAGTAGGGGGCCTGTTTGTGGTCAAAGATCCTTGGTGCAGAGGATGTAGTGTCGGACGCAATTAGCTACGCAGAGCATGGGTTTATCATGAAAGTAAGGGTAGCTTACTGTAGATTAATTGGTTTTGGTGCGTCGGGTAATGGAGAAGTGTACTCCCTCAAGGGTAAAGTCCACCGCATGGACGTCAAATGCTCTGATGTCCGAGACTCTTCTAAACGATACCAAACAGAGCAGTAGTGCCAGTTTGGCCGACAGTTGTCGAAGAGAAAGTTCTCCATTAGGGGGCCACTTCTCCAAAAAGGATAATACCATAGTAACATCCCAAAATTGATTATATTTGGGAGCCGGGGGTTGCGAGTCGCATGCCTCGCAGACGTCTACATATGGAGGGGTGTTTACCAACCACGGAGTTGTCAACGAGGCTATGGGCTGCCGAAATGGCTGAACGGAAAATGTTAATTGACCGATAGGACTTACCCTGGAAGTTCATAATGTTAATCAGAGAGGCTGAAAAGGGATCAACGTCCCTCTCCAAGCACCAGCTATTCCAACGTTGCCACGCTAAGAGATAAGAACGTCTTGTTCCTGGGGCCCCAAGAGTCCCATAGTAGTCCTCAAGCAGCAGTCAAAAGGCCTGAGACGTTCCAGGATCCCCTGAAATGGTCCAGGCCACTAACCGAAGGTGGCCTTGTAGTGCTAGTGGATGGAAGTTGCCTGAAGGGTCCCTGAGGAGGTTGTATGAGGTGGGTAGGAATAAGGGGTAGTCCACTGACATCTCCAGGAGATAAGGGAACCATGGTTAGGTTTGCCACAGTGGGGTTACCAGAGTTATGGTGACGCCCTGTGTTCTGAGGTATTGTATCGTACGTGGAATCATGGAGAATGGGGGAAAGGCATATGCTCCGGATGTTGGCCACGGTTGAAGAAAGGCATCCACTGCCAGGTACGCTGGGTCTGGGAGCCAGCTGAAGAATGTGTCCGTCTGACGGTCCAGGCGAATTGCAAACAGGTCCAGGTTGAATGGCTCTCTCAGGGCCTGTAGATGGTGAAAAATTTGTGGGTCCAGTTGCCAGTCGCTGGAATCCTTCCAGTGGCGTGAGAACCAATCCGCAACGAGATTGTCGGAGCCCGGGAGATATTCCGCATGAAGGGAGATATTCCTGTCCAGGCAGAATTGGTACAATTCCTTCGTCAGATCTGATATCATCTTTGATCGTGAGCCACCTAGGCGGTTCACATATTGTACTGCTGAGACATTGTCCATCCTCAGGATGAGGCTGCAGTTGTAGGCTTCTTTGGCAAAACTGCAGATCGCGAACGAACCAGCAATCAGTTCGAGGCAATTGAATGTGCCTGTTCTGATGGGGACCAGAGGCCTCCTGTAGAACGTTCTGAGCAGGTGGCATCCCATCCGAGGAGACTGGCATTCGATTCCAGAATGAAGTCGGGTTGCCGGCCGAAGATAGCCACCAGTGGAGTTCTAATTGGACTTCGTCTGTGAGAAAGATCTGTTGGTCGTAAGATGGTGAGCGATGTAAGTAGTGTGTTCTCAAACCTTGCATCGCCCGATAGTGTAGCGGGGCTGGGAATATTGCCTGGATTGAGGCGGAGAGTAATCCGATTGTGCGGGCTAAATCCCTGAGTCGGAGGTATGGCGAGGTCAGCAATCTCCGGATGTCCTTTTTTATGGTTTTGATTTTCGTAGCAGGTAGTTGCAGCACTGCTTCAATCGAATCTATCTGAAATCCCAGAAACTGTACCGTCTGAGATGGAGTTAGAGATGATTTTTGGAGGTTGATGATGAAACCCAGATTCTGGAGGAGGGCCGAAGTCATATCCGTATGGAGACATAGAGTCTCTTTGTCTTGCGCCATAAGGAGGATATCGTCCAAGTATATGATGGACCGAATTCCTTGTGAACGGAGGAGCGCCATCACCGGTTTCATTAGTTTGGTGAAACACCAAGGTGCAGAGCACAGTCCGAAGGGGAGACAGGTGAACTGCCATAGTGTCTTGCCCCAATTGAATTGGAGGAAAGTGCGATGTTCTGGCGTGATTGGTATCGTGAGGTATGCATCTTTGAGGTCGAAGTGGGAAAACCAATCTCCCTCGCAGAGGAGGTCTTGTAATAGGTTGATGCCTTCCATCTTGAAGTATCTGTATTTGATGAATTTGTTTAGTTCTCTCAGATTGATGACTGGTCAGAATTCTCCCGACTTTTTCTTGACTAAAAACATATTGCTCACGAAACCTCGTTGGGTGAGGGCCCGTTCGATGGCACCCTTGTTGACTAGGTCATCGAGTTTGGCTTGAAGGGCCATGTCGTCCATTTGAGACATCTTAAGAGGGGTAGGCAAGGACACCTGGATTGGATCCTCTGTAAAGTCTAGGTGGAAGCCGGATATGGTCTGAAGGATCCACGGATCCTGCGTGAGTCGGTACCACTTTTGGGAAAAATTTATTAATCGGCCTGCTATAGTTACATGAGAAAAATGAGAGTCCCTTACCTGTAGGAGTGCGACCGCGGAGGGAAGCAGATCCACGTCCTCTAATGGATCCACAAGAGGGGAAGAAGTGCTTGTGGTGGAAACAGGGATTGCCCGAGTTCCAATGTTCAGAAGGTCAAGGCCTATAGCCTGTAGAGGCAGCTCTGCCAGCCGTCCGGCCTCTGTAATGGCTGGCTCTCCCAGAAAAACATTGGGACCTAAAGATTGTGCTTTTGTAATCGTAGTAAACACAGCCACGTGTTTACTTAATTCTTTAAGAAATTTGTCTCCAAAACACCTTGTGTCTCAGGGCCAAGCTCTTTAGTGCCTAATTCGGCAAGCTTTGAATCGATCTTATATAAGGCGGCTTTCCGTTTTTCAGTTGACATGGCAACATTTGCGTTGCCTAGTAGGCATAATGCCCTCTGTGCCCATTCTCGCACCATATGTGCGTCCAAAGTGCCACTTGCCAAAGCCTCATCTGCTATAGTGAAAATCTGGATAAGCAGTCCCGCCATATCCATCATTTTATCTTGTGTGGCCTTCAGGCCTTGTTCCAAACCCTTACGGGGGTCTTTTCCTGTCTTGTACAGGAAGGGATCAAATTCTGGGGTAACCGCCACCTTGTCTGGGATAACAGGTCGTGGGCATTCTGCCCTTAATTTAGCTCTCACCTCTTTTTCCAATGGATTACGGATCCACATCCTGCAGAACTTAGCTATGTGGTCTGGGGGGCTCCACTCGGCACAGCGTGGATGTTTGATATATCTAGGGTCGAACATGGGGCGGCCAGGGGTATCTAGTAAAATATCCTCAGATATGTTTTGGTTAGGATCAGAGGTTTGGAATTCATCTTGGTGGGGTTCATGGGAGGGAAGTTGGAAGTTGAACCCTCTAATGGGTCAAAGTTATAATTGTGGGTATCATCCCGAGTACCTGAAAGGGATAATCTAGGTGCTTTTGCTGGTGCCTTGCCCTTACCGGCGATAGCACTATTGCCCTTCCAAGGGCATTTGCGTTTTGGGCATTCGTCATGGTCTGAGCCTTTTGACTCTTCAGAGTCTGAGAGGTGAACAACAGGAGCCCTAGGGGCAGACTTTGAGTGTTCGTTAAAAGCTGCCAAAGCTTTTGGAATGGAGTCTGCAATGGCGTTATACAGCCAAGCTTTGAGCTCCGTAGAGACTGGTGGTTCAGGCAAATCAGACATATTGAGAGAAGTGGGGTCACCACAAGTATAAATATATATGTATAATTGTTTTTTTTGTTGTTGTTTTTTTTATAATATAAAACTCAAAAGGCAGTGGACTTGATCAAAACGCAAAGCGTGTATATAAAAACTTTGAATTGCTAATTAAGCGTGGGGGTCACCCACAGTTATCGCAGCAGAAACGGTATAACAGAATTAATACTATGTAATGAGGGGGTCACCCTCAGGAGATAGTAAAAGGGGGTCACACTTTATATTAGGCAGAATTGTATAATATACAGGGAGTGCAGAATTATTAGGCAAATGAGTATTTTGACCACATCATCCTCTTTATGCATGTTGTCTTACTCCAAGCTGTATAGGCTCGAAAGCCTACTACCAATTAAGCATATTAGGTGATGTGCATCTCTGTAATGAGAAGGGGTGTGGTCTAATGACATCAACACCCTATATCAGGTGTGCATAATTATTAGGCAACTTCCTTTCCTTTGGCAAAATGGGTCAAAAGAAGGACTTGACAGGCTCAGAAAAGTCAAAAATAGTGAGATATCTTGCAGAGGGATGCAGCACTCTTAAAATTGCAAAGCTTCTGAAGCGTGATCATCGAACAATCAAGCGTTTCATTCAAAATAGTCAACAGGGTCGCAAGAAGCGTGTGGAAAAACCAAGGCGCAAAATAACTGCCCATGAACTGAGAAAAGTCAAGCGTGCAGCTGCCACGATGCCACTTGCCACCAGTTTGGCCATATTTCAGAGCTGCAACATCACTGAGTGCCCAAAAGCACAAGGTGTGCAATACTCAGAGACATGGCCAAGGTAAGAAAGGCTGAAAGACGACCACCACTGAACAAGACACACAAGCTGAAACGTCAAGACTGGGCCAAGAAATATCTCAAGACTGATTTTTCTAAGGTTTTATGGACTGATGAAATGAGAGTGAGTCTTGATGGGCCAGATGGATGGGCCCGTGGCTGGATTGGTAAAGGGCAGAGAGCTCCAGTCCGACTCAGACGCCAGCAAGGTGGAGGTGGAGTACTGGTTTGGGCTGGTATCATCAAAGATGAGCTTGTGGGGCCTTTTCGGGTTGAGGATGGAGTCAAGCTCAACTCCCAGTCCTACTGCCAGTTCCTGGAAGACACCTTCTTCAAGCAGTGGTACAGGAAGAAGTCTGCATCCTTCAAGAAAAACATGATTTTCATGCAGGACAATGCTCCATCACACGCGTCCAAGTACTCCACAGCGTGGCTGGCAAGAAAGGGTATAAAAGAAGAAAATCTAATGACATGGCCTCCTTGTTCACCTGATCTGAACCCCATTGAGAACCTGTGGTCCATCATCAAATGTGAGATTTACAAGGAGGGAAAACAGTACACCTCTCTGAACAGTGTCTGGGAGGCTGTGGTTGCTGCTGCACGCAATGTTGATGGTGAACAGATCAAAACACTGACAGAATCCATGGATGGCAGGCTTTTGAGTGTCCTTGCAAAGAAAGGTGGCTATATTGGTCACTGATTTGTTTTTGTTTTGTTTTTGAATGTCAGAAATGTATATTTGTGAATGTTGAGATGTTATATTGGTTTCACTGGTAATAATAAATAATTGAAATGGGTATATATTTGTTTTTTGTTAAGTTGCCTAATAATTATGCACAGTAATAGTCACCTGCACACACAGATATCCCCCTAACATAGCTATAACTAAAAACAAACTAAAAACTACTTCCAAAAATATTCAGCTTTGATATTAATGAGTTTTTTGGGTTCATTGAGAACATGGTTGTTGTTCAATAATAAAATTAATCCTCAAAAATACAACTTGCCTAATAATTCTGCACTCCCTGTAGAGGGGGTCACCCTCTTCAGTGAGACAACTATTAAATTAATAGAGAGGGGGTCACCCTCAGTAATGAGCCAAACAGCTTTCTTGAGGTATAGATAGGTATAGGTAACCCTCTTAAGCAAGGGCTTAGTGTAATCTGTAATAAAACAGAGTAGATACACTTTAATAATACTGATTAAAAGTTCAGTGTTAAATTGCTGTCAGAAAAAAAACGTTGAATGCACTTACCTGAAACTACCAATAGAGGCGCTGGAGAGCCGTTGTGATCACTAGCCGTCCAGACGTTCCGGTCTAGTGGAGGAGGAAAAGAGCGCGAAAAAAGCCCGCCGAGAAATGGCCGCAGGAGGAAGGAGTCGTCGCTATGGTGAAAGGGAAGGGGCTGGGATTGCTCTCACAGATGGAGGCGGTGATATCGCCGAGGTTGTCAACCGGCCAGAAGCCGATCAGATCTCGGCTTCTGGCCGCATGAAAGGGGTTTGTGCGAAGTGCCTCTGAGTCTGAGGCAGAAGGTAGCACACACATTGGGCAGACCGTGGGGATTAAATGAAACCCACAGAGGGCATAGAAAGAAATCTACCAAAAAAGACACAGTCCATTTAAAAGGGAAAGGTCTAAAGTAAAAATACTGTTAAAATATCACCAAGTTTATACATTAGGTCAAAACAATAAGATATATTAAATCAATATAGATCTATCAATACTAGACTGTAATTGGAATAGACTCACCTGGGAGGCTAAGCAGCAAAGAAAGAGGAATTGGGAGGAGCCTGATAACTGGACATACTCTATTAAACACTCTGATTGGTTAAATTTTTTACTTACTGTTAACTGTTTCTTTGCTCCTGGGTGTTACAGTAAAGAAAGTAAAGCAAATATGAAGCCTCCTGTCTTGCCATAAAATTAGTGGAGGACGTACAATATACACAGACAAATACAAAAGGTAGAGAGGTCCCTGCCCGTAAACTGATATCTAGCCATTGAAGCACTTTTATACAAAGTGCTTAGCTAGATAGCCTGTGAGCGTACAATCTTAAACAGGGGTCCTCAAACTCCGGCCCCCCAGATGTTGCTGAACTACAACTCCCACGATTCTTTGAATTACATAGATAGCCAGAGAATCATGGGAGTTGTAGTTCAGCAACATCTGGGGGGCGGGAGTTTGAGGACCCCTGATCTAAAGGATACAGTGGAGATTTGAGACAAGAGGCAGCAGGGTAAAATTGGAAGTGATGGCTAAAAGAAGTTCACAGAGAGTTGCAGCTATTGGTAAAATGTAAAGGGACTGAAGAGGTAATTGACTGAGAATCTCAACAACAGCTGGAGGAGAATGCTATATATTTAGGGGAGGAAAAATGCAGAGCTCGAGTATTATTTGTCCTGGAAAAGTGTGAGGAGAGGCCTGAAGAACAGAGATAGAGATGGAACAGTTATTTGACGGTATTTACAGCCAGGAGGAGCATAGGAAAAAGGGGGAGGGGAGAGAGTAGAGTAGCCATGTGTTGTATACAATTGAAAAGTTTAGCAACCAAATTCTAACACCCAAAATATCAATAACTGTGTACATGAAATATTAGTCAGAAACAATAAATGACAATAATACAAACTGCATGCACAGAAAATTACAGTGGCAAACTACAGGTATAAATGGTAGCAATTCTATAATAACACATGATAATATAGTAGCAATGCAAAAATAAATGAGGTGAAGTATCTTGCAAGCTTCAGTCAGTACCTAGGAGTTGTGGGATTTGCTGCAGGATGTTAAATGCAGAGTTCGAGTATTGTTGGTTCTGGAAATGTCTGAGGTGAGGCCATCAACTTAAGTTGGACACACACAACACACAAGTCTATCGGACCCCCAAAGTCCACAGTCCAAGTCCTTGGAGGTCCAATGTGACTGGACAAGTTGGTACAAGACAGTCCCTGGTCTCTGATGTCCATTTGTGAGTGTGGGCAAAATGGAAGCCATTCCCCCCAACCAACTCCCCTCTGTCAGGGCAGAATCCATCCAAGGGAACAAAAATGGGTACACCACAACAGTGCAACTCTTGAAGGGATCTCCCATATTTGTAGGGATCACATCTTCAGAGATGGATCAGGGAATGGCAAGGTCGCCCACCAACACAACCTCCGAAGGTATAAACAAAAGGCAATTCGCCATGGCCCCCATCCACCAGCAGGAAATCATCCCCAGGGACAACAAATGGAGTAGCATCCTTGCTGATCTCCACTTCAGACAGTTGGGGCTTGGGGTGGGATCCTGAGAAGCAATAATGGGGGCTCTGACCGGTCTCCCCCTTGCTCAATTATGGATAGCCATGCCAAAAACAACTTCTTTGCCCCCTCCCCAACAAGTTGCAGAGCTGGGACCACGTTCTCCATGATGATTTCCAGAACAAATTCTGCTGGCCACACAATACCGGCTAGCACAGCACTCAGCGACGGGAACTCTGTCTAGTACAACGCTCCTCTATGCCTCTCTGAAAGCAATGCAGAGCTGGGATCACATCCTTGTGGATGGGCCCCCTGAACAAAGCTCTGTTTGTCTGATGCTGTATGTGTGTATTTGAATATCTAACTCTGTGCCTGTATGGAAATGTCTGATTATGTGTGTGTGTATCTGAGCGCTTAACTTTGTATGATTATGTGAATGTAAGCCTCTGCGTTGCTAAGTGCCGTGGCTATATTGGAGTCAGTCCTGATTATATCTGCTGTTTACATTTTCATCTTTATTGATGCCAGGAGATTCTGCTGTGAAGCTGGGCAACAAGTGTAGCTTGGAGGAAAGAGGAGACGGGGGGATATGATAGATACATTTAAATACATAAAGGGAATCAACATATTAAAGGAGGAGACTATATTTAAAAGAAGAAAAACTACCACATCAAGAGGATATAGTCTTAAATTAGAGGGGCTAAGGTTTAAAAATAAAATCAGGAAGTATTTCTTTACTGAGAGGGTAGTGGATGCATGGAATAGCCTTCCAGCTGCAGTTGTAGAGGTTAACATTGTAACGGAGTTTAAGCATGTGTGGCTTTCAAATTAGTTTTTTGCATTTTTCAAACACAAACAAATATTAACGCTAACTTTGGCTAGTGTTTGTGACCAAGTGGCTACTAAAAAAGACTGGACATACCCCATTTGAAATGCCTTGGGTTGTCTACTATTGCAAATGGTATGCCATTATGGGGGTAATTCTCATTCTTGGGCTACCATATGGTCTCAAAGGCAACGTAACCAATCTGGTGAATTTCAATGTGAAAAAAATGAAAACTGTAACATGCTATATTTGACCCTATAACTTCCCAAAACACCAAAAAAACTGTATATAGGGGGTATTGTTTTACATGTGAGACATCGCTGAATACAAATATTTGTATTTTATTGCATTAAAAACTAACAGTATTATGACATTTACAGTTAAAATGTCACATAGAACTAAGAATTTTTTAAACATTCTTATTTTCTCCCATTGTTTAATATTTTATTCATATTACGTTATGTTTCATACCTAAATATTTGATGTTAAATGAAAGCCCTGTTTCTCCTGAATAAAATGATATATAAGTGTGGGTGCACATAATAAGAAAGAGGCGAATTACGCCTGAACAGACATATAGCGCAAATTCAAGTTTTTGTTTACATTTTGATCACGTGTACATTTGGCTCAGTCCTTAAGGGGTTAAATGAAAGCTCTGTTTCCCCTGAATAAAATGATGTATACTAAGTGTTGGGTGCACATAATATAAAAGAGGTGAATTACGCCTGAACAGACCTATAGCGCAAATTCAAGGTTTTGTTTACGTTTTGTTTTGATCGCAATGTGTACATTTGGCTCAGTCCTTAAGGGGTTAATATTACTTTAAATGCATAAAATCATAGAGATATCAGTAAACACATTGTCAATAAAATGAAAATGTAACTTCACTTTACCTGTCTGCTCTGTTTGCTGACAGAATGGAGTTGTGTTCACTTTGTCTAGTGCTAGGAGGCCGATGCATCATACCATCGAGGATCCAAAGCAGTACCAATGAGGTTAATGCTGTGTGATTTTGTTCTAATACTGAGACATTTTTTTTCTCAAATATTTTGTTTGAATACCGAATTGTTCAAGTAAGGATGCGTTCAAGAACCGAGGTTCCACAGTACATATTAAAAATAGCACAAGAAATAGAAGAAATATAGAAGAAATATAGAAAACACAGAGGATCTTTTCAGACTAAGACCCTATGAGGAGACACTCATCTCTTGTGTCTATGCTTTCCCTAGCTTGTGCTTATCCACTTCGTTACCTCCTTCACATGCTACATCTCACTTACTCTGGGTCACTTACTGTCCCCCTCTGTTTGCCAGGCAACTCTTACTCACTCACTGGGATTCAGCTTGTCTGCTCCCATATATCTATGCCTCCCATGTCCAAAAGTAGTTGGGGCCTTCCTGATGTTAAACGCCGTTAATATAGGCAGCACTTCTCTGACTGACTAGGCTCCCTGCACCATCGTCACTTTATTAGAGAACTCTAGTAAGGCCTCAGGGCCCACATCTTTGGGTGCACCAGATGCGTACCTTGCTCTTACGATGTCTTGCTTCCTATGAGGCCAGTACAGGTACGTTGTTGGAGCTGCTGGGACATTGATTCTACTTATGAGTGAGTCTCTGTAAGTGTAGACTCTCTATTTCCCTCTTGATCTTCCACTGCACTGACACACACCGCAAGGCCATTCATGTCAGACCGTACAACATCCAAATCCATTTTTCAGACCTTCCGTAGGTAAAGCAATAATCTTTTGATGTCCCCCTTGGTAGACAGGGAGTAGACGGAGTCGGAATCCATCCTACAGTACGGACATCAGCAGAGTCCTAGCTTACAGAGTACAGAGGTCTCTGTGAGCCCTCTGTGCTGTGTGATTGTGGCATGATGGGGAGAGCTTCCTCTCATGATGCTGCACCAGCATACAGATATCGAGGCTGTTCAGCTGGAAAAGCCCAGCTCCCATCACTGACTAACGAGCATGCAGGGAGACATCCTTGGGGATATATTGTCACATGGTCCTTGTTAATCAGACATCCAATCCTGTTACTTCCTGTTTGTTAAACTCAGTGGAGCTCAACTGAGGAAGCAGGGGATGCCAAGCGCACCTGCTCTGCATTGACTACTCATTGAGCTGCATTGGTTAGTCTGTGAGTCTGTGATTGGACAGCCACAGAATGGATTAGGAGGAGAGGGTTGCAATGTTTAAGACAAGATCTCCAGCTTTTTCCGGATTGTAGTGGAGCGGAAATATTAAATCCCACAATCTCCGCTGGTAAAGAAGGTAATCCACAGTCAGCGCTGAAAAGTAAGGCAATATCCCAAATCCCCCAGTAACCGGACCAGACACAGTTCTGGGAGTCAACTGAGGTTTTTATTCACAGCATCCAGTATTTATGCAAGTCCCCATGCAAGGGGTTTCCCTAATGACATGGCAGGGGTAACACCGTAGGGGACTACATGGGGGACTTAACATTCTGGGCATTTCTACCATCAGGCACTGCTGCACGAGAGGGATACTCCCACTGGAATACACCGTTAAGTGGATTATCCCTCCGTGCAGCAGAACCGGCATTTTACATTAAAATGTATAACTTTTACACTGTTCAGTTTATTTAAACGAATGGACGTTCGGTAGATAGCTGGGGTCTGAGTGCACAGTTCGTGAGAATACGTGTCAGATCCCAGCTAAAACAACCGAACGCCGCATGAAATACACTTTGCCATTGAGTTCGCCCCAAAGTACCGAACACCGATGGGGGAACTCTAATAGCGAAAGACCGGAGCTCCCGAACGGCCTGGAAGTCCAGCGGTGTTCGCGCCGTCGAGTAGCCGTTTTCAGTTCCACGCGCTCGACGACCAAACACCGCTGGGGAGACAAAGGATCCAAGATGGCTGACCGCCGCGTGGTCGGAAGCCGAACGACGGCCACCTAGGAAAGCCTCTAATTACGAGCGCCACACGTTCTCTCTGTGTGGGCTATTAGGGGGTAGCTCATTCGGTTCACGAACAGCCTGTAAAGTGGCTGTTCGTGAAACGAAACACATGAATGCTAGCGGCTTTCGGCTGCTAGCATACGAATGCAATATACACATACAGTAATACACATGTTACAGCCAAGTTACACCAGACAGTACAAGGATTATTATAGGCAACCTTTTCTGTGCATAGTCCAGAATATTATAAGTGGCTAGGTTTGCCACAATGCTCCCCCAGAACCAAGCCGGCATACACAGTCTGATCCCAACGGATCGGCTTGGGGATGTCCGGAGGAGTGCACACAGATCACTTCTCAAGTTCAGTCTGTCTAGATAACCCATCGGCGTTACCGTTTTGTTTTCCCGGCTGATAATGGATTGTAAAGTCAAAAGGCTGCAGAGCCAAATGCCCGAAGGGCATGACCCGAAACTGGTACAGGCCAAACGGGGTGACAAACGCCGACTTAGGGATGGCATCCTCGGCTAGTGGAATTTGCCAGTATCCCTTACATAGATCTATGGTAGTGAGATACCGGCCTTGTGCCATCTTATCTAGCAGCTCGTCTATCTGGGGCATCGGATAGGCATCAGACACCGTTTTGTCGTTTAGCCTCCGGTAGTCAACACAAAAGCGTGTTGTGCCATCCTTCTTAGGTACCAGCACTACCGGCGATCCCAGGGGCTATCGGAATGTTCAATAACCCATAGCTGCAACATCTCCTCAATCTCTTTCCTCATATGTTCCCTGACTGCTTCAGGGATACGATATGAGGTCTGCCGCATAGGTAGCTGTCCAGGGGTCTCGACTCGGTGAGTGGCTAGTGGAGTGTACCCAGGCAAATTGGAGAAGGTGGCTCCTTTAGCCGCTATCAACTCTTGTACCTGAGCTCGCTCTTGAGGGCTTAGCCGCTTCCCCAGTTGAATCCGCTTGGATTGCTCTGTCTGGTCGTCCTGTTCTAATAGGTCAGGTAGCAGCAGGTTCTCCTGATCTTCAGAGGCGGAGGCGCATATTGCTGCCACGTCCTCTATCCTCTCATGATAGGGTTTGAGCATGTTCACGTGGAGCATGCGTCTCTTCCCTACCCCGGAGCAGGGGCCAATCACATAGGTGGTGTCACATCTCTGTTCCACCACCTGGTATGGGCCTTGCCAGATGGCCTGCAGCTTGTTGGTGCGGACAGGTTTTAAAATCAACACTTTCTGTCCCACTTGAAAGCTGCGGTCTCTGGCTCCCCTATCGTACCAGTGGCGCTGGCGCTGTTGGGCTGCCTGGAGGTTGGTGCGCACGGTCTGGGTTAGGGCCTCCAGGCGGTCCCTGAACTCCAACACGTAAGGTACAATGGGGGTCCCATCTGGGCTACTCTCTCCCTCCCAATGCTCCCTAATTAAATCTAACGGCCCTTGCACTCTTCTCCCAAATAACAATTTGAAAGGGGAAAACCCTGTCGACTCCTGGGGTACCTCTCTATAGGCGAAGAGCAGATGGGGTAAAAATCGCTCCCAGTTCTTATGGGCCTCTCCAAACGTACAGAGCATCTGCTTCAGGGTACCATTAAACCTCTCGCATAAACCATTGGACTGGGGGTGATATGCTGAATTTACTATCGGCTTAATGCCACATATCCTCCACAGTTGTTGGGTGACCTCGGCGGTGAACTGGGTACCCCTATCAGATATGATCTCCAGGGGGAACCCTGGAGAATATTTTCATTAAGGCCTCGGCCACAGTTTCTGCATGAATATTAGAGAGGGCGATGGCCTCAGGGTACCGGGTGGCGTAGTCCACTATGGTCAAAATATATTTCTTACCTGAGGGACTAGGCTTGGGCAAGGGTCCCACTATGTCTACTGCCACTCTACTAAACGGTTCCTCAATAATGGGAAGGGGGCACAATTTAGCTTTGTGGCGGTCACCCCACTTCCCCACTCGCTGGCAAATGTCACATGAGTTGCAGTAATGCCTCACATCTTTGGAAATCCCTGGCCAGAAAAAGGCGTGCGTCAGCCTATACCGGGTACGTGTCATTCCCAGATGCCCAGACAAGGGAATATCATGCGCAATCCTAAGCAGTTCTTGCCTATACTTTTGGGGAACTACTAACTGTCTAGTCATTACTGTGACTGATCCCCCTACTACTCTTTCTGCAATACGATACAGTAGCCCTTTCTCCCATGTATACCGCTCCCCCTCTAACCCGGCCTGATCTGTGCTCACCCTCTCTCTGTAGACCTGCAATGTGGGGTCTAACTTAACCTCTGCCTCAAAGGTAGTCGGGGTATCCCAGGTCATACATGTCGTATGGGGGTCATTGTCTCTTACCTGAGCCTCAGAGTGTGTTGGTGGAACCGTGGTGCGAGCTTGCTGCCGGGTGGTCACTGGATGGGCTTCCTGAAGTGGTGCCTGCGGTATAAAAGCAGAGGTCATCCGGCCCAAGTCATTTCTGAGTACAACATCTGCAGGTAACTTCTGCATGATGCCCACTTCTACCATCCCCTTCCCAGCACCCCAGTTCAAATGTAATTTGGCAGTGGGTAGTCGATACACTGCTCCCCCTGCCACTGGTACCGCCACAGATCCGCCAGTGTGTGCTGTACCTGGAACCAAATGGGGTGCGACCAAAGTTAGGGTGGCTCCTGAATCACTTCTTTTCCCTCCAACGTCACCAGCTAGCGATGATGTTGCCGGTTGTCAGTGGCTTGTACTGACATCACCTCATGTAGTATTCCCAGGGGTTCCTCTGCCTGAGTGCTCAATAACTCCTGGGTGACTGGTACTGTTTGGTAGTGATGGACAGCGGCCCTAGGTGCAGGGTTCTGTCGAACTTGGTTCCAGGCTTGTCGGCTCCTATTCTGCGTGCACTCTCGAGACATATGTCCCCACTGCCTGCAGGTATGGCATTGGATGTTCGCCCAGCCACTGGATCATGAGGGTGGAGGTTGGTTCCCCTGGGTCGGTCTAAAGGTGGTGGTGGTGGAAGTCGTAGGCGTGACTGTACTGGGTTGCACAGTGGGTCGAAGGTAATTCCGATTCAAGGGCCCGTGGTGCCTCCTTGCGTCAAAATGTTGATCTGCTAATCGGGCTGCTTCAGTTAGGGTGAGGGGTTTGCGGTCTCTCACCCATTCTTGTGCCTCTGGGGACAAACCATTGATCTAACAACATTAATTGTCGCAACTCCTCCATCGTGGTGGCTTGACTTGCCTGTATCCACCCCTGTGATGCTTGATCTAGCTTGTGCATGAGAATCTTTCACCGGTTTGTGCATGAGAATCTTTTCACTCCGCATGAGAACCTTTCACCGGTTTGCGCAATCCTCTGAATTTGCTCCTGTATGCCTCCGGAGTAATGGCATATCTGTCCAGTATGGCTCTTTTTACCTTCGCATAATCTTTGCTGTCCTCTCTGGGTACAGCGCGATAGGCTTCTGCTGCCCGACCTGCCAGTTTGCCTGCCAGAAACGGCACCCATACTGCCTGTAAGTCATGTAAGTCACATAGCCTTTCAAAATCTTGCAAATATCCATCAATCTCATCCTTCTCCTCACAAAACATTTTAAAGGCATAGTATGGGATTTTGGGTTTTACCTGGCTGTATACGGCGGCAGTAATGGATTCTGCCCTGGACGGTGTCTCCTGCGGACTGTGTGCCATCACGTACTCCTGCACATCCGCCATCAGCACGGTCAATATTTCCAAGGGTACTGGCTGTGGTAAAAACTCCATCCTGGTTCTCATCTCCTTTTGGTATAGAGTTTCCCCCATGGCTGGTGGGGGTGTAACGCTGTGGGCTCTGTCTCCCTCCATCAGCTCAGCGATCAGCACTGCTTTCAGCTTGTTGCTGGCTATCTTTCCCCTGGCTTCCAGCAGTTCCTTTAGTGTCTGCCTTTTCAATGCAGTGTAATCCGTCCCCATTCACTTTTCTCTTTCGGTTGTCTGCTGCATACGAATCGCCATTCCCTTTTCTCGTTCGGTAGTTTCCCTTTATCCAAACGGCGCTTTTCGGCTGTTAGGTTGGATCCCTTCGCTTGCCACCAATTGTAGCGGAGGAGCAATATTAAATCCCACGATCTCCGCTGCTAAAGAAGGTAATCCACAGTCAGCGCTGAAAAGTAAGGCAATATCCCAAATCCCCCAGTAACGACGAGACGAGACACAGTTCTGGGAGTCAACTGAGGTTTTTATTCACAGCATCCAATATTTTGCAAGTCCCCATGCAAGGGGTTTTCCTACTGACATGGCAGGGGTAACACAGTAGGCGACTACATGGGGGACTTAACATTCTGGGCATTTCTCCCATCAGGCACTGCTGCACGAGAGGAATACTCCCACTGGAATACACCGTTAAGTGGATTATCCCTCCGTGCAGCAGAACCGGCATTTTACATTAAAACGTATAACTTTTACACTGTTCGGTTTATTTAAACGAATGGACGTTCGGTAGATAGCTGGGGTCTGAGTGCACAGTTCGTGAGAATTCCGCTCAGATCCCAGCTAAAACAACCAAACCCCGCATTAAATACACTTTGCCATTGAGTTTGCCCCAAAGTACCGAACACCGATGGGGGAACCCTAATAGCAATAGACCGGAGCTCCCGAACGGCCTGGAAGTCCAGTGGTGTTCGCGCCGTCGAGTAGCCATTTTCAGTTCCACGCGCTCAAAGACCAAACACCGCTGGGGAGACAAAGGATCCAAGATTGCCGACCGCTGCGTGGTCGGTAGCCGAACGACTGCCATCTGGAAAGCCTCTAATTACCGATTGCAACATTGTTGCAATCGGTTAACGAGCGCCACACGTCCCTCTCTGTGTGGGCTATTAGGGGGTAGCTCATTCGGTTCACGAACAGCCTGTAAAGTGGCTGTTCGTGAAACGAAACACATGAATGCTAGCGGTTTTCGGCTTCTAGCATACGAATGCAATAAACACATACAGTAATACACGTTACAGCCAAGTTACACCAGACAGTACAAGGATTATTATAGGCAACCTTTTCTGTGCATAGTCCAGAATATTAAAAGTGGCTAGGTTTGCCACAAGGATGTTTTTAGATATATCCCCAATAAAAAAATTATAATTAAATGCATGCATGTTCTATATCTAATAAACATGCATTTGTACTTGTTTTGTATTTGGGCAGTGAAGTTTCTTTTTAATGTGATATAGTACTAAACTTTCTGTTAACATTGTATGGGTTTGTCATTTAAAATGTGTTATCTAAGCATAATGACTAACATCACATGAAAAATAACAGAAAATGGATGCCCTTGTAGACCCGTTGTTTAAATTACCGCTGCTATAGCCTATTCTTAAAAATACTGTAAACAGCAAAGTACTTATGTCGCTAGTACTTATGTCGCTTTTTGTGATTATTAGTATTTATATAGCACCAAGAAATTCCACAGCACTTTACAATTATAGAATGGGGATATTTGACAACAAGTAATTGACGTGATATTGAATTTAATATTAACAGAGACAAATGAGCTTACAATCTATTAACAAGCTTACTACTGACTTATTAAAGCAAAACTCCAAGTACCAAACCCAGAACCAGGGCTGTCTTTAAAGCGGGGCCCCGCTGCCTCAACTATTTGTTTACCCCATGCAAGTGCTGCCGCTAGCACACACTAAGGAGGCCCACCAGTTGACCCATGCAATAAGGGCCACTCGTTGGGCATTAGTAAACAGAGGCCCGGTCGAACACTGTGGCCCTTTAACAGTGCTACCAGCCCCTTTCTTTTCAACGTCAAGGGAGAACGTGATAGCTGTGAGTCACTTCCTCCCACAAAGAGAAGGGGTACTGAGCCGGAAGAGTCAGTCTCTAACTCCCAACAGCCTCAGTCACCACTCAGGACATCAGGGAAGCCAACCTCCAAGATAGGAAACTGGAGGGTGTACTTAAAAGTGTAAATTGTGCATGTGTGTGTGTAAATGTGTGCCAGTATATCTGTCAATGTATATGTGTTTTAGAATCTCTGTTAGTGTATGTGTCTGTGTGAGTTTGTCTGTCAGTATGTATGTGTGTGTCAGTATGTGTATGTGTCAGTATATGTTTCAGTATGTGTGTCAGTGTGTGTGTGTGTGTGTGTTTGTGTGTGTGCTTGTATATACTACTAAATGAGGAGCACAACCATAAAAAGAAAACACTTTATTAATTGGGTTCACAATAACAGGTATCACAAAAGTGCATATCAGAAGTTCATAACATAAATGTCACTATAATAGGACAAGATACTCTGCAGTTACTCATCCATACATGAATCTTAGCAAAAGGAAATTACACATGTGCTGTTACTACTCTAAATGCATGATGATACCAGCAACACAGAAAGTAATACTGTGACGAGACCAATCTCGCCACATTGCATTGGAGAAGACTGGTTGCTCGCCTGCTGCCTTTGGACTATGGCCCCCTGTTAAAAGACATATTTTTTACCTGCAGAAAAGCTTCATTCGTGCTTTTCTGCCTAGGGTTCGGTAGATTTGTTTGAATGTGTTATACCCCAGATAGGAATCCCATGGAGCCCATTCGTATGAAACTGACTGTAAAGACTTTGGTTCCATGGCGATTAAACTGTATTCGTGTGATCTGAGCGCCATTCACTTAATAATGTGCGCTCAGACCTGAGCTATCTGGGGATATGTTAAATGTATAGTTTTAATGTAAGGTGTCTTACCTGATGTATTTTAAAGTGTTTTACTGTCTTTGTGTCCCCATGTGCTCAATGGAGTCTGCCTCTATCCCTGGATAATTGGATTACTTTCCCCATTGTCCAGGATAGAGGGCTCTGTAAAACCTGTTTGAGCCAGATAGCCATGCTGCCAGCCAGGGTACAAAAGATACTTTTTACTAACTTTTGAACCCCTGGTCTGATTCATGCCATTTTTTAATATGTTGTTCCCCTGAATGGATTGATTGTGAATATGTAATTTTATGTGAATGTGATGTATGGTTTTAGAGTTATGAAAGTTGGGTAGAAAGTATGTTTTAACTGTATGTGTAATTGAGTTTCCTCTCAGGATAAGGGGAGGGAATATGTGGGATGTAACTGTGATGTGATTGGTTGTTTTATACCTCCCTGTGGGCGGTCCTGTATTTGCAAGACTGTAATAAAAACCAGGCTGGGTGTGCCAGCACCTCAGACCACTGCTTGACCCTCAACACGGAGCTCTGTCTCGTTCTTGGGGGGATTCGCTGTATGCTGCTAAGGACTGATTCCCAGGAGTTTAAGCTGCTTGGGAGCTTTTCCTGTTCGTCTGTTAGCAGCTATTCATGAGGTTCCAGTTCGGGAGTTTGGAGCGCTACCTTATTCCCTTGTATGCAGTTCGGGAGTTTGGTGCATTCACTTGTATTCAATTTGTGAGTTTTGGTGATTCTACAGTAGCTGTGCCTGTCTCTAAAAGGGGATTATCGTCTAAGTGGTTTTTACCACTTTTGTGCAAAACGGTCCGTTACAATTGGTGGCAGAAGTGGTATCGTTCCTACAGCCAGAAGGACAGTTACAGGAGACACCATTTCTTTGGATTTACAAGTGGGGGCAACGCATGTCCCAGTACAGCGACCCTAAAAGCAACAGAATGGAACCAGCAGTGTTATACAAGGAGGAGGACCTGGGTGGCCGGGATGCATTAAGGAAAGGCATCTGGTACCAGGCCCTGGATAATGTACAATACCAGCAGGGTGAGAGTCTCCCCAGTGAAGAGCAGCGGTTGCAGAAGCAAGTGGCCCTGCAGATGCCCTTCCTGGGAGAGCAGCCCCTGGAGGAATGGGTGAAGGAACTAGAGCATCGGGTATGGCAGGAGCTATGGCTGGAGGATGCCTACCAGGCGCTCTGGTGGTATATGGCACAGTATATACCCTGGACAGCTGAGCATGACAAGCCAGAGGGAGAGGAGTTTGATGGTCCTGGCTTGTTATGGGAGTCCTTTGCAGAGCCTGACTTCGGGAGCCCTGTGTAGAACAGACTTCAGGAAATTTTTCTACGAGAGGGAGGCTAGGCATGACTGGGATGACCCCCATGAGGTAGAGCAAGACCTGGCTCACCTAGCAACCCTGGAGTGGGAACTGGAGCAGGACTACCGAGATCTCTTCCACTCCATTGGGAAGGTTCCGCAGGACAGCAGAGTGACAGATCCAGTCTCAGACCCATTCAGCTGGGAAGATATTGTTGAAATTTACTGGGAGGAACCCCAGGCGGCAGGTGGAGAGGGGACCGAGGTCTCTCCACCGGTATTGCAGGGAATTGGGAGCCCGAGCTCCATATCCCAGCGGGAGATATTGCAGGGAATTGGGAGCCCAAGCTCCATTCCCCAGCGGCAGGCTGAGTTACAGGGGGCAGAGGTAGTTGTTCCTGCCCCCCAGCAGCAGAGTGATATGCCGGAAAGGCAGTGTGAAGTGCAGGGAGAGGGGAGCAGCGTCCTCCCTCCCCAGCAGCAGGCTGAGTTACAGGGGGCAGAGGTAGTTGTTCCTGCCCTCCAGCAGCAGAGTGATATGCCGGGAAGGCAGTGTGAAGTGCAGGGAGAGGAGAGCAGTGTCCTCCCTCCCCAGCGACAGGCTGAGTTACAGGGGGCAGAGGTAGTTGTTCCTGCCCCCCAGCGGCCAAGTGATATGCCGGGAAGGCAGTGTGAAGTCCAGGGAGAGGAGAGCAGTGTCCTCCCTCCCCAGCGGCAGCGTGATTTTTTGGGAATTGGGAGCCCAGTCTCCATTCCCCAGCGGCAGTATGATGTTTGGGGAATTGGGAGCCCAGTCTCCATTCCCCAGCGGCAGCACAGATTATTGGGAATTGGGAGCCCCGTCTCCATTCCCCAGCGGCAGAGTGTCCTACCGGGAATAGAGAGCCCAGTCTCCTTTCCCCAGCAGCAGGACTCTGTATTGGGAGCAGAGACAGTCGGTCTCCCTTCCCAGCAGCTGGAAGTATGTATGAGAGAGGAGCATGTTACCCCCTCTCCCCAGCGGCAGCTTAATGTATCAGGGGGAGACAGTAAGCCCCACAACTGTGCAGATGGGACCGTAGTCTCTACACTGCCAGCACAGGGGGTAGGGACGGTCGGTCCTGCCCCCAGCGACAGGGCTGTTTAGCCAAAGGGGAGACAGTCGGTCTCCCCCTCCAGCAGCAGAGATGGGTAACCAAAGGGGAGACGGTCGGTCTCCAGCAGCAGGACTGTGCATCTAAAGGGGAGACAGTCAGTCTCCAGCAGCAGCAGCAGAGCGGTGTATTTAAAGGGGAGACAGTCAGTCTCCAGCAGCAGCAGCAGAGCGGTGTATTTAAAGGGGAGACAGTCGGTCTCCCCCTCCAACAACCAGGCTTCCACCAGGCTACCCTCCCAGTAGCGCTGGCAACAGGGCAGAGTGCAGCTGGTCTCTGCCCACGCAGCAACCCACCAAGTCAGCGTACCCGTACCCAGCACAGCCGTGGTGAGGCACCTGGACATGGACAAGCTTCTCCTTTACCCAGGTGTAGTAACCATTTATTGTGGGTGGGCTGTGCTGTTGATTATTTGTTGTGGGTGGGCTGCTGGACTAACAAGGGCACTGAGCGGCAGGAGGTCAGATACCCTGTTAGTCTGTTTGGAAAAGGGGAGAGATGTGACGAGACCAATCTCGCCACATTGCATTGGAGAAGCCTGGTTGCTCGCCTGCTGCCTTTGGACTATGGCCCCCCTTTTAAAGACTTTATTTTTGCCTGCAGAAAAGCTGTATTCGTGCTTTTCTGCCTGGGGTTCAGTAGATTTGTTTGAATGTGTTATACCCCAGATAGGAATCCCATGGAGCCCATTCGTATGAAACTGACTGTAAAGACTTTAGCTCCATGGCGATTAAACTGTATTCCTGTGGTCTGAGCGCCATTCACTTAATAATGTGCGCTCGGACCTGAGCTATCTGGGGATATGTTACATGTCTGTGTTTTATGTAATAAATGTGACTTTATGTATTTTAAAGTGTTTTGTGTCTCTTTGCAACCATGTGCTTAATGGAGTCTTGTGTCTGTCCTGGGGGATAATTGAATTACTTATCTCCAGGATAGAAGACTCTGAAACTGGTTTGGGCCAGAAAGCCATGCTTCATTTAGTCACAAAGGACTTTCCCTTAACTTTTGAACCCCTGGTCTGATTCATGCCATTTTTTAATATGTTGTTCCCCTGAATGGATTGATTGTGAATATGTATTTTTAGGCGAATGTGATGTATATTTTGGGAGTTATGAATGTTGTGTAAAAACTGTATTTTCCCTACCTATGATAATTGTATTTTCCTGTGTGTACAGATAATTAATTTACAGGTAGAGGGGAGGGCTATGTGTGGGATGTAACTATTGTGTGATTGGTTAATGTACGTTACTGTGTGTGTCCCTCCCCTTCATGGGAGTACCTAATAAAAAGGGCTGCAAGCTAGCAGCCAGAGAGTTCTATTTTTACCCTCAACTTGAGTCCTGTCTCTTATTGGGGGAATCTGCTACAAGGGATTGCTATGCTAGGCATATTCCCTAGCTATAATCACTGAGCTCTTGTAAGAGCTTGTTCCTGCTTTGTTCTGAAGGGAGATAGCTGCAGCCTGCGGTGCTTATGGTGTCTGGTGGAGTGCTTGGAGTCCTCTGGAAGCGCTAGGAGCATCTTTCAACGGAGGTACCCAGTCGGGGTGCCAGGTGATCCGTTACATAAACTAATAGAAAAGACTGTAACATTATGTAAATATGTTACTTTACTCCACTGGGGCAGCAAAGAAGAGGAAGGAGGTTGGGGGTCATTCTCTATATAGACTATGCTGGATGCTGATTGGCTGCTGAATATTCCATTTCAGTTATTTCACAGTTTTTTCTTATATTGTTTCACTAAACTTTATTGAAATTTCTTTGCTGCTGGAGTTAAGTAAAGAACGTTTATGCATAATACTCGCCTCCTGTCTTGTTATAAAGT
>OW240920.1:96365234-96394374 GCA_933207985.1 Pelobates cultripes | reverse complement strand
CACAGAGCAGAATAGAGACTGTTCTCCTACATAGGGTCACTTGGCAGATATGGATTGACACCTGTCCTAGGGATCCCTGATACACACTGACACAGAGCAGAATAGGGACTGTTCATCCTACATAGGGTCACTTGGCAGATATGGATTGACACCTGTCCTAAGGATCCCTGATACACACTGACACAGAGCAGAATGGGGACTGTTCCTCCTACATAGGGTCACTTGGCAGATATGGATTGACACCTGTCCTGGGATCCTGATACACACTGACACAGAGCAGAATGGGGAATGTTACCCCAACATCGGGTCACTTGGCAGATATGGATTGACACCTGTCCTAAGGATCCCTGATACACACTGACACAGAGCAGAATAGGGAATGTTACCCCAACATCGGGTCACTTGGCAGATATGGATTGACACCTGTCCTGAGGATCCCTGATACACACTGACACAGAGCAGAATAGGGAATGTTACCCCAACATCGGGTCACTTGGCAGATATGGATTGACACCTGTCCTAAGGATCCCTGATACACACTGACACAGAGCAGAATAGGGACTGTTCCTCCTACATAGGGTCACTTGGGAGATATGGATTGACACCTGTCCTCAGAGACGATGATACACACTGACACAGAGCAGAATAGAGACTGTTCCCCCTACATAGGGTCACTTGGCAGATATGGATTGACACCTGTCCTCAGAAACCATGATACACACTGACACAGAGCAGAATAGGGACTGTTCCCCCTACATCAGGTCACTTGGCAGATATGGATTGACACCTTGTTACAAACTGCTATTTGTAACTGGCCCTTTAAATGGCAAATTGCCCTGATTCCCTGGGTTGTGGAGAAGCCTATTTGCCAGCCTCCTCCCGCATGACTATGGCCCCTGGGAGATTGTGAAAATGTATGCACTTTTATTTGGTGTGTATGGCCCTTTAAGACTGTCGGTGGGCATATTGGGGCTTATGGACTCTTTATGTGACTGGTGCTGGCCCTTTAAACACCTTTTTTGGGACATCAGGAAGATTGGGACACTGCCCCTTTAAGGCCGTGTCCCAAGACTTGTTGGGGACACTGCCCCTTTAAGACGGGGTCCCCTGTGTCCTCAGACCTGGTGCAAACCCTTTGTGCCTGTCTGGCTATTTCCCACTTGGTTCAGTAAATGGGGCTTACTGAACCAAGTACCACACAGGCAGACCACCCAAAAGTGGAAGTGTGCAGGCAATTTACCTCCCAGAAGCTGCGGTTAACCGCAGCTTAATTGACAATGCTGGGAGGTCTTTGTTCGTTTGCCGAACACGTGGCGGCGGCCATCTTTGATCATTCAACGAGGTCAGCGGTATGTGAAGCCAAATTCATGGAACTAAAATCGGCTACACATTTCCGCGAACACCACTGAGCTCTACCTTCTCCCCTACTGGTTTTATGGCGATAGGACTTAGTCGTTTTTTCAGCCTGAAATAGACCGACCGCACAGCCCAAATCTATGGAACTGTTTTGGGCAGGAAAATGTGCTTGCGGTCGGTCATAAAGGGACCTCCAGCTAACTTTTTAACCCCTGGATGGATTTGGCTGATTTTTGGTTATGTTTTATGTTTTAAGTGTGCTGATTCCAAATATGTAATTATGAAGATGGGATGTGTAGTTTTAAAGTTACAGGGTATGGCTAAAAACTGTATTTTTACTGCCTGTGTTTAATTATGTTAATCTCTTCCCAAACGTCATTTCGTTCAAAGTGGAGTGAATGTTAAAAAAATATATTTTTGTTCGGAGTGTGAGAAATGCTTTTCGGCCGCTTCTAATCTTAAGCATCATTTGAGGAGCCATACAGGAGAGAAACCTTATTTGTGGTGTGTTTAGTATTGTTCTGATCAGTTTAATACCTTCCGCGTCTCCTATCAATTATGGGCGTGTATGGCAGCCATTTTAGGAACCGCGCACCTGGGACCGAGCAAGGTCCACCTGGATTCAACGAAACAACATTTGTCCCTGGAGAAACTATCCTGGACATTCTGTACAATTTGTATGGATATGGCAGTGATTTCCATATGGCTGGGAGATGGAAGAGGTCTTGAGTGGGTCCTCTTACTGCAAATTTGGGGCACTGCGCGGTCAAGCTAATGTGACACCAGATAGGAGTGGTGTGTTTAGTACTATTTTTATCAGTTTAATACCTTCCGCGTCTCCTATCAGTGGACGTGTATATGGCAGTGATTTCAGTAACAGGATGATGGAAGAAGATGCTTGGTCGGTCCTCTTACTGCAAATTTGGGGCACTGCACGGTCAAGCTAATGTGACACCAGATATACACAGTGGACGTGTATATGGCAGCCATTTTAGGAACCGTACACCTGGGACCCGAGCAAGGTCACCTCGTTCAACAGGCTTGCAGCGTATCCTCCAGGAAGAAGAGCCTGAACCATTACCGGCTGCACGTGTCTTACCTGTACATGGAAAGCTGCTCTGGTTCCTTGATGAGCCAACTGCCTGTGAGTTAACATGTCCCGTGGAGAAGCACTCTGTCCTGTAAAGCCTCACCAAAAAAAAAGGAGTGGTGTGTTTAGTATTGTTCTGATCAGTTTAATACCTTTCGCGTCTCCTATCAGTGTATATGGCAGCCATTTTAGGAACCGCACACCTGGGACCCGAGCAAGGTCACCTCGTTCAACAGGCGACAACATTTGTGTGGCGAAACCAACCTCGCCACTGTGAACTGGAGAAGCCTGGCTGCTCGCCTGCTCCCTTTGGACTATGGCCCTGCAGGTTAAACTGTTTATTTCCCCTGCAGAAAGGCTTATTTGTGTGATCTGAGTGCCATTCATCTAATAATGTGCACTCAGATCCCAGCTATCTGGGGATATGTGAAATGTCTGTGTGTTATGTGTAAAATGTGACTTTATGTATTTTAAAGTGTTTTGTGTCTTTTTGCAACCATGTGCTTAATGGAGTCTTGTGTCTGTCCTGGGAGATAATTGAATTACTCTCCAGGATAGAAGACTCTGAAACTGGTTTGGGCCAGAAAGCCATGCTTCATTTAGTCACAAAGGACTTTCCCTTAACTTTTGAACCCCTGCTCTGATTCGTGCCATTTTTTAATATGTTGTTCCCCTGAATGGATTGATTATGAAAATTTATGTTTTATGTTTGTGACATGTATATTTTAGAAGTTATAAATATTGTGTAAAAACTGTATTCCTCTGCCGGTGATAATGAGATTATCCATTGTGTTCAGTAATCATATCACCTGCAGAGGGGAGGATTTTGTGTGGGAGTGTCTGGGTGTATTGTACGGATTGATTGGTTGTTTTGTAACGCCCTGTGGGCTGTACTATGTTTGTGGATTGGGAATAAAAGAGACTGTATGTGACAGTACAGGAGATTCTGCTTGACCCTCAAACCGATGTGTCGTCTCGTTTTTGGGGGGAATTGGATTGTATGCTGACTGCCAGGAGTGTAAGCGGATTGTATGCTTTTCCTGTTCGGCTGATTCCAGTGTTCGTGTGTTTCCAGTTCGGGAGTTGGTGAATTCGTACAGTTTGCAGTTCGGGAGTTTGGTGCGTGCAGTAGCTGCTGGTCTATGGGAAAGGGGATTATCGCCTAAATGGTTTTTATCCTCTTGTGAGAGAAACGGTCCGTTACAATTTGTCCCTGGAAAACTATCCTGGACATTCTGTACAATTTGTATGGATATGGCAGTGATTTCTGTAACAGGGAGATGGAAGAAGATGCTTGGTTGGTCCTCTTACTGCAAATTTGGGGCACTGCGCGGTCAAGCTAATGTGACACCAGATAGGAGTGGTGTGTTTAGTACTATTTTTATCAGTTTAATACCTTCCGCGTCTCCTATCAGTGGACGTGTACATGGCAGTGATTTCTGTAACAGGGAGATGGAAGAAGATGCTTGGTCGGTCCTCCTAACTGGAGACTGTGTTGCTGTACGGGTGGCAGGTGGAGCCATTTATAAAGTACCCACTGCTTTGCAGACCAGGTATCAGTGGTCAGATGGACCCTTGCCCCAACACTGTGTGCCAGACATGCCATTACTTCCTTTTGCACAGTCGAGTACAGGTTGGGGATTGCCTTTTGCGCAAATAAATTTTGGCCGGGTACCTTCCACTGCGGTGTCCCAATAGCTACAAATTTTTTGAACGCCTCAGACTCCACCAGATTGTATGGTAAAAGCTGGCGGGCTAATAGTTCAGACAAGCCAGGTGTCAGACGCCGGGCAAGGGGGTGACTTTCTGACGCTTGCAGACAACTAACTGCTATTCAATCTATAACAGTGAAAAAAGTTTTGAAGCCACAGTGCAGCACCAGAGGGCCTAAAAATTAGGCATGTGCACATGCCTGAAAAATTCGGTATTGTTGCAGACGCTGCTGTAGCAGCGGCCAGAAAAATTGATGTTTGTTTCACAGGCAGAAAGTGCCCTACAACATGGCGGCTTGAACCCTAGTTGGTGGCGGATAAGTCACGCAAGTCAACCGGCATTCAGAGCTAAAATACAGCAGCGTGTGGACCATTTTTAGCCCAAGGCAGCTCATCTCATCAGGCCTTTTTTAATCTAATGTATCGCCCAGTGTCAGTCCCTTCGGGATCCATCCCTCATTCATCTTAATAAAGGTGAGGTAATCTAGACTTTTTTGACCTAGGCGACTTCTCTTCTCAGTGACAATACCTCCTGCTGCACTGAAGGTCCTTTCTGACAGGACACTTGAAGCGGGGCAGGCCAGAAGTTCTATCGCAAATTGGGATAGCTCAGGCCACAGGTCAAGCCTGCACACCCAGTAGTCAAGGGGTTCACCCTCAGAGTGTCGATATCTGCAGTTAAGGCGAGGTAGTCTACTACCTGTCGGTCGAGTCGCTCTCTGAGGGTGGATCCCGAAGGGCTGTGGCGATGCGTAGGACTTAAAAAGGTCCGCATGTCCTCCATCAACAACACGTCTTTAAAGCGTCCTGTCCTTGCCGGCGTGGTCGTGGGAGGAGGAGGAGGACTTCCACCTCTCCCCCTGTTAGATTCCTGTTGTGCTGTGACATCACCCTTATACGCTGTGTAAAGCATACTTTTCAATTTATTTTGCAAATGCTGCATCCTTTCATACTTGTTGTAATTCGGTAACATTTCCGCCACTTTCTGCTTATACCGGGGGTCTAGTAGCGTGGACACCCAGTACAGGTCGTTCTCCTTCAGCCTTTTTATACGAGGGTCCCTCAACAGGCACGACAGCATGAAAGACCCCATTTGCACAAGGTTGGATGCCGAGCTACTCATTTCCCGTTCCTCCTCCTCACTGATGTCAATGAAGGTATGTTCTTCCCCCCAGCCACGTACAACACCAATGGTACCAGATAGGTGACAACGAGCACCCTGGGATGCCTGTTGTGGTTGGTCTTGCTCCTCCTCTTCCTCCTCCTCAAAGCCACATTCCTCCTCTGACTCCTCTTCCTCACAATCCTCTTCCAGCGTTGCCGCAGGTCCAGCAAGCGATGCTGATAAGGCTGTTTCTGGAGGTGATGGTGACCACAACTCTTCCTCTTCCTCTTCACGCTCATCTACGGCCTGATCCAGCACTCTTCGCAGGGCACGCTCCAGGAAGAAAACAAATGGTATGATGTCGCTGATGGTGCCTTCGGTGCGACTGACTAAATTTGTCACCTCCTCAAAAGGACGCATGAGCCTACAGGCATTGCGCATGAGCGTCCAGTAACGTGGCAAAAAAATTCCCAGCTCCCCAGAGGCTGTCCTAGCACCCCGGTCATACAAATATTCATTAACGGCTTTTTCTTGTTGGAGCAGGCGGTTGAACATTAGGAGTGTTGAATTCCAACGTGTCGGGCTGTCGCAAATCAAGCGCCTCACTGGCATGTTGTTTCGCCGCTGGATATCGGCAAAGTGAGCCATGGCCGTGTAGGAACACCTGAAATGGCCACACACCTTCCTGGCCTGCTTCAGGACGTCCTGTAAGCCTGTGTACTTATGTACAGGTTGGGGATTGCCTTTTGTGAAAATAAATTTCGGCCGGGTACCTTCCACTGCGGTGTCCCAATAGCTAAAAATTTGTGGTTGGTCTTGCTCCAGACGCTGGGCAAGGGGGTGACTTTCTGACATTGGCTTCTTACGCTCAAACATGTCCTTGACAGACACATGACTGTGGGCAGATGAGCAGGAACTGCTCAAGGCGGGAGACGGAGTGGCGGATGGTTGAGAGGGGGCAAGGAGGACAGCAGTGGTTGACGTGGCTGAAGATGCTGGACCAGGAGGAGGATGGCGGCTTAGAGTAGGCGTGCTTCTTGTACTCATGTGTTGATCCCATAGGCGTTTGTGATGTGAGATCATGTGCCTACGCAAAGCAGTTGTACCTAGGTGGGTGTTGGACTTCCCACGACTCAGTTTCTTTTGGCACAGGTTGCAAATGGCATCGCTGTTGTCAGAGGCAGACACACAAAAAAAATTCCACACTGCTGAGCTCTGCAATGGCGGCATTCTGGTGGTGGACACAGCATGCGTTGATTGGCGTGCTGTCGGGCTGACCCCGGGTGTCGATGCATGCTGTCTGACTGTGCCACTAGCTCCTTGCGACGACCTCCCCCTGCTTCCAACTCGTCTCCTCCTCCTCCTCTCTGTCTCCCCATCTGAACTTTCCCCTGTTCTTCTTCTCTTCTA
This sequence comes from Pelobates cultripes, assembly GCA_933207985.1. Classification (NCBI taxonomy): domain Eukaryota; kingdom Metazoa; phylum Chordata; class Amphibia; order Anura; family Pelobatidae; genus Pelobates; species Pelobates cultripes. The sequence continues at coordinate 96,387,701 of OW240920.1, read as the reverse complement.
GCGGGCACCCACGTGACATCCACGGACGCATCGGCATCATCAACCGCTTCACTTGTATCTGACAACTCAGCAAAGGAAGCAGCAGCGGGTACAACATCATCATCATCATCACACCGTACGTCCATGTGTGTAATGCTGCCTGCCTGAGACATATCCCTGTTATCTACATCCTCTGGCAATAATGGTTGCGCATCACTCATTTCTTCAAGCGGATGTGTGAATAACTCCTCTGACATACCAACCGAAGCGGCTGTGGTGCTAGTTTTGGTGGTGGCGGCAGGCGGGTGAGTGGTATCTTGAGAGGTGCCTGAAGCTAAACTGGAGGAGGATGGTGCGTCAAGGTTCTGAGCGGAGGCTGTAGAAGATTGGGTGTCCTGTGTTAGCCAGTCAACTATGTCCTCAGAACTTTTCAAGTTCAGGGTACGTGGCCTCTGAAAACTGGGCATTATTATAGGGCCAAAGGGAATCACAGCACCACGACCACGATGGCCCCTGCGGGGTGGCCTGCCTCTGCCTGTCATTTTTTGGGGGATTAGTGGTACTATGCGTGCAAGCTACTGTGAGACCAGATATGAGTGGCAATGTGCACTGGCACAGTTGTGCAGGGCAAAGGCTGTAGGCCTGACACAGCCGCTTGAAGGACACTGACTGCTATTCAATCTATAACAGTGAAAAAAGTTTTTTGTTTTTAAATGCAAGCTATTGTAACACCAGATATGAGTGGTTGCACTGACTGGGCAAATGGGCACCGTATCCACTGTGAGTCTGACACACCCGCTTTAAGGACACTGACTGCTATTCAATCTATAACAGTGAAAAAAGTTTTTTCTTTTTAAATGCAAGCTATTGTGACACCAGATATGAGTGGTGGCACTGGGCACCGTATCCACTGTGAGCTTAACACACCCGCTTTAAGGACACTGACTGCTATTCAATCTATAACAGTGAAAAAAGTTTTTTGTTTTTAAATGCAAGCTATTGTGACACCAGATATGAGTGGTGGCACTGACTGGGCAAATGGGCACCGTATCCACTGTGAGCCTGACACACCCGCTTTAAGGACACTGACTGCTATTGAATCTATAACAGTGAAAAAAGTTTTTTGTTTTTAAATGCAAACTATTGTGACACCAGATATGAGTGAGTGGTGGCACTGACTGGGCAAATGGGCACCGTATCCACTGTGAGCCTGACACACCCGCTTTAAGAACACTGACTGCTATTCAATCTATAACAGTGAAAAAAGTTTTTTGTTTTTAAATGCAAGCTATTGTGACACCAGATATAAGTGGTGCCACTGACTGGGCAAATGGGCACAGTATCCACTGTGAGCCTGACACAGAAGCTGGCAGCAGTGGCAGACAACTAACTGCAATTACATTACACAGAAAAAAAAAATCCAAAAAAAGCATACCCTTATCCCTAACCTAGCTATGCATTTCCCTATCTAATCAACAGCAGCTACACTTTCCCTCCTCTCACTAAGCATGCAGCTTGAGAATGAATGTAAAATGGATGCCTTCCAGTAGGTGGGAGGGTCTGCTAGGGAGGGTGTGCTGCTAATTGACTGGAATGTGTCTGCTGACTGTGAGGTACAGGGTCAAAGTTTACTCAATGATGACGAATAGGGGGCGGATCGAACCGCGCATGCGTTCGCCATCCGCGCATGCGTTCGCGAACACGCTAGGTTCGCCACGAACTGTTCGCCGGCGAACCGTTCGGTGCATCACTACAAATCACCTGAGATTGAATGACATTCGTAAGTATGTTTTGAAAATCATTGTCCAAGAGGAATATGGAAGCGCCTGGGATGGTGCGGATGTTAAGCTGCATACATTTCCTTGCATCAGTCAGTTTTCAGAGGACTGAGGGTGTGGTGAGTGGAACATCTCAGTCCACATTGTCTCCAGAATGCTGACACATTTCCTCACATCCCTTAGGATCTGTCACAGGAGTCTTACCCCAACACACAGGAAAGTGGAAACACACAAAAAGGTGTTTCCGAAAGACGTATTACCGAGCATAGGATGGCGGGACTTAGAGTATTTATACAGCAAGAAACAAAGTCAAGGTAAATCAAGGTCAGGATTACAGAAATACTCAGAGTCAAGACAAAGTCAGCTCAGGATATCAGAAAATCACAAAGACCAATACGAAGCCAGGTCAGGATACCAGAAATCACAAGGTCAATACGAAGCCGAGTCAGAATACCAGAAATCACGAAGTCAATACGAAGCCAAGGTCAAACACAGAAAATCATTAGGGAATCACAAAAATACACAAAGCGATATACAGAAACCATGATAGGGCAAATAATATTGGCCAAAGCAAGCCTTAAATAGGCTTATCTGTGTACTGATTAGTCCACGTCATCATTGCGACTCAAAATAGATTAGAATCGCAATGATGACATGGTCACTTTAAGATCAAGTGTGACGTCATGCCTACATTCTATATAAGGCTGTCGATTGGCTAGACTGCGCGGCAGAAGGAGGTGAGTGCACGAGAGTATGCCGCATGGTCAGACCTGCCCGGCAGGAGGTGGGCTGCGCGGCTCGAGGGACGTGAGTACCATTTACGCGGCAGGAGGAGGGCGGTGCGGCTAGAGGGAGGTAAGTACATGCCACAGGATCAGATGTTTGTTTCCTTTTCCTTAACCAATGAATTGGGACATTTGGTGAAGAGGGGCTTCTAAAGACAGGCATGATTGTCTTATGTCCTGGGAGCCAATGGATTGCACCCACATGGCTTTCAGCCCCCCTCCCTAAAAATGAAAAGACACTATATAGGAACCTCTATCACTTCTGCTTTCTCAGTGTGCAAGTTGTTTGCAATCATTCCATGCTCATAAAGAATATTTATTCCGCATTCCCTGGAAACACTCATGACTCATTTATCCTGATGGGATATTATTATTTATAAAGTGCCAACAAATTTTGTAGTAGTAATATCCCTGTACAATACGTGGACTAAGAGACGAATATTTGCAACAAGACAAGTTGGACGCACAGGAACAGAGGCTGTCGAGGACCCTACTCAAATGAGCTTGTATTCAAAGGGGATGGGATGGAAGACTCCCATCACTACTGTATATAATAATAACAATAATTTACGCACTGATTGTCTAGTGTTGTAAATCAGCCTACATAGCCTACATGTCCCTTATACCTATATACACTCACCCACACCCATCCACATTAACTATAACAAAAGTCCAATCACTGCAGAGTGAATTGAGTTTACTTTGTGCTAGAATAATTACATTAAGAAATAATTCAGGCCAAAGTAGCCAATCTTTAAGAATACATGACAGGTGAATGTTTCCATTCAGCTTTTTTGGACAAAAATATGAAAATAAATTGACAAATCCTGTTATTTTAACTGTTGATAAATTTGAGTGTAAAAAAGATTACCATGGGTTATAGTTAAAGAAATAGGTGATGTATTGAGCACACACTAAATACTGAATAAAATTATTAAAATATACTTTATTATAAAATCAAAGTATTATTTCCTTTAAAGTTAATCAAAACTTAACATGAAAATGTATGTCAAATAAATTAAAACATTTATACACACATACTATAACAAATATAGTTTAAAATGTAAATGTATATTGCGCAATTACAGTAAGCTGTTGACGGTCAGACAATATATTTTCCATATATTAGAGCATGTAGCCAAATATTGTTATGCCAGGGGACTACTGGCATGATATCCACTAATACACACTGTAGTGGTATGGTGCTTAGAGAGCTTCACTAATGAATAGACCCATAGGGAAAAATGCAACTAAGTCTATGTATTTATTATGTTCTCAAAAAATGTTGTGAATATATGTATTTTTATTCACATAAATAAAAAAGAAAACACAAAATTACACAAGATCTATCTATAAAATTGAACACGTACATTGCTTCACGGTGTGCACCGAGAGTAAATACCCATGTAAACGTACAAAAATACTATTAAAGAAAATTGTGTTATACTTCATTTTCTTTCCCTGAATATTATACATGGCAGCATTTACTTATGGATTAGCTAACCCCCTCACAGCAGAAAGGACAAGAAATAGAACACTAAAATTAGTATAAATAGATGCACCCCTTCCCCAACAGGCAGTCTTTGTAACTAGCTTCACAACTCATGTATAATGATCAGGAAAATAAAATTATGGTAAGTATGAAAACACTTTCCATATTCCTGCCCAAACATGGCAGCATTTACTTACCCAAGCAGTATATATGGTGTGAGGGACATGGTTCAAATACAACTAATAGTTATAAAACTATTATTGAGCTGCAGAAACCTAATAAAGCAAAACAAGTAATCAATAAAGTACAGGAGCCTCATGATAATATTAAATATTTGCTTACTAATGCAAGGAGCCTAAATAGCAAAATGGGGAAACTAGAAGCAATAGCATACAATAAGAAACAATAACAAAATAGGATGAAACAAGACTGGGCAGCTAACTTAAATGGTTACATATTATTCAGGAAGCACAGAAAAAAATCTGAAAAGGTGGTAGGGTATGTTTGTAGGTCAACCACAAGTTAAAGCCAAATATTAAGCAAGTAGAATGTGACGAGAAAAATGTAGAATATTAATGGGTAAATATTTGTTTGGGACAAAAGAAGGAAAATCAATTATTGGCTGTGGTATGTTATAAACCACCAAGTGTTAATATTGATGAGGAAGAACAGCTGTAAGAGCAAATTGGGAAATCTCTATATTAATTACTGGATATTTTAATTACCCGGACATTGGGATAGAGGGACTAGTAGTTCAGAAAGGAGAATCAAGTTTTTGAATGTGTTAAATGTAGGGATGTGCATGGGCAAAAAATTGGGTTCGGTTCGGAAATTGGCGTAAGAAAAAAAAAATTTGTCTGCTTCGTCAATTCTGACCAATGGCATTCGGTTCGATTCAGTACTTTGGAACTTCCAAATGGCATTCGGTTCGGACATTTGGAATTTGGGCATTCATTTCAGGCATTCGGCAGTTCGGCATGTCATTTGTTTCAGGCATTCGGCAGTTCGGAATGTCGTTTGTTTTGAAAAATATTTTTTTTCCCTTAAACAGCAATGTTTTACATTGCATAGTGGACCACAGCAGCACCCAGACCACTTAATCTTAAAGAGGTAGTCTGGGATTAGTTAATAATTAGTAGTGTTAGTTTAGTATATATACTGTAATGAAATCCCTGTTTGAGCAGACTCAGAGAAACAGCCTTTCGGCTATTTATTCGTATGTATGGCTATTTCGTGCAGTTTCAAAGAACAAACTTCATCTACCCACACAGAGATGGTGGCGCCCTGAATATAGATCGGGGCAGAAAATAAAGATTAAAAATAGGTAATATGGGGGGCTATGGTGTCAGTTAGATGTAGTGGAGTCGGGAGGGGGGTTAAAAAAAACGGGATTCGAACAGCAGACCCAGCCACCAAGCAAGACTTGCAGCAGATGCAGACTATGCTGCAGGATATACAACGCCTGCTAGCAGCAGACCTACCAGCACTCAAAATGAGCATGCAACAGATCACAGAAAAGTGACCACCACTGAAAACCAATCCAAGGAGAAATCTCCACGCTGCAAGACTCACTCCACCAACTACAACACGACCATCAGCGCATGGCAATCCAATTAGCGGCGCAGGAGGATAAAAACCGGCGCAACCACATCAAAATCAGAGGCATCCCGGCCTCGGTGAGCAAAGAGGACCCACCGCCCTACGTGAGGCGACTCACGCAATCATTACTCCCTTCAGCAGTAACAAAGAAACTCACCTTTGCAGGGATTTACCGCCTACCTACACCACCTAGGGCAGAACAAAACCAGGATACACCACTGGACTGAGGCCCCCACACTCCTCACAAAACTGGGCCACCCAGGGCATACCTCACGTCTGGAACTCGGACACCTTGGAAACATTTGTGCTGAGAGGGCAGAGAAAGGACACGCAAGCCGCCTGACGGACAGGGGGAGAGAGGTCACTTAACCCTGCCCGCTCAATGGCAAAACTAATATGCCTTGTCTAATACAACCTGTTTTCCCCCCCACATTCAATGCATTATAACTCTGATGTTTTACTTTATTACTTACATTATTACCTGCTTATCGCACGCTAGAAGAGTCTGGCGGCGAGGAAGCTGGCGCGCTGCCGCATCAACAGACCACAAGCCGCAGTCTAAGTTAAAACCTACCCACCCCCAACAGCCCCTAGGTTAGGGCCACCACCCCCCATGAGTAGTTTTCAATGAAGCTAGACCACTATGCCACACAGAGTGTAGAGATGAGCACATGTGCTACTCACCCGACTAGCTGACCGACAAAACAGCACTCAGTGCACCCACGCGGGCCATAGCGTCACACCACAACTTCACACAACTATTTGCCAACACCTATAGGGTCAGGCCTCCGACACTGACCCATGACTTTGCAAGCCCATTCCTTCAGTGAGAAAGCCTCATCCTCTGCAAAGCCTGATTCCCCAACTTTGCAAGCCCATTCCTTCAGTGAGCAAGCCTGATTGTCTGCAAAGCCTGATTCCCCAACTTTGCAAGCCCATTCCTTCAGTGAGCAAGCCTGATCGTCTGCAAAGCCTGATTCCCCAACTTTGCAAGCCCATTCCTTCAGTGAGCAAGCCTGATCGTCTGCAAAGGTAGCCTTCTGGAAGACCACACTAAGACTCTATACTGCACACCTTCATTTATCTTTAACTCATGGGTCGTCAACCTGGTCCCTATCACCCACTAGTGGGCGTTTCGGGATTCCAGGTGGGCGGTAGGGACTTTGGAGGTTAAAACCTCCTTTTGAGTGAGAGGGCGCGAGCGAGCGGGTGTGAGCGTGAGTGAGCGCACACATCAAGAAACCAACGTGCGTGAGAATGCGTGCGGTAGGATTTTCGGAAGTTAAAACCTCCTTTTGAGCGAGTGGGCTGGCGGCGCAGGCGGGCACGAGCGCACACATCAATCAACCTCCTTTTGTGCGAGAAGGGGTCGGGCAAATACGTGGGAAGAGGAAGGGGAGGAGTGGAAACTGATAGCAGGGACAGGCAGAAACGGAGCAGAGCAGTTGCAAAAGAAAAGTTATAGGCAGGAGAAAGAGAATTGTTGGCTAATAATAATAAGTTGGCGTACTAGCTCAGCCTTACTTTTGTACCTCAGAAAGGTAAAAGAAAGGAGATAAAAAGGAAAAGATAAAAAAAAAAATAACAAAAAAAGGAAGAAAAATAGAGAAAAGGGGATAAAATAAAGGAGGAGAGTAAGCAGTGTTTAGCCTGGCTCATAAATTAAGTTTTGTTATCTTATAAAATAAAAGAAAAAAATAAGTAAGGGAAGGAGAAAATAAAAAAAAGGAAAAAGAGATCCTTGATATAGTGATATACTATAAGGAAGGTAAAGAAGCAGACAGGAAAAGGAATTTCTTTTGATGGTGACATTTAATAAAAATTGGCACCTAATACAGCATTGTTTTTGGTGTTAGTAATAAAAGGGAAAAGAGGAGGGAAAAAAGCACTGTGTGGAGTGCAGATCAAAACGTAAGAGTAAAAGTAGTAATTACTTTTGTAATTTTGTAATTTTGGCAGTTGTGGATACCAAAAACTCTGGCAAAATAAAAAAAATGCCTGCGTTATATCCAAATATGTGGAAAATGATATTCAATTTATTGATACCTTTCCCTACCACATATCTTGTAGAATCAGGCTTTAGTGCTGTTAATCATATTATGAGCAAACAGAGAAACCGTCTGAATATCACCGAAAGAGGAGATCTTCGTTTGTTCCTTACGAAAATCGAACCAGATATCAAATATTTAGTCTCGCAGCATCACCTCAAGGATCTCATTAATCACTAGTAGAGGTAATTTCAATTTACTTTATTGTTTTCTCATTAAACTTCATAAAGTTAAAAACATTATAAACATGCATTAAGTAGAAATAAAAAGATAAATGTACGTACATTTATTTTTTTTTAAACACCCTCCTTTCTAAAAAATATTCCGCGCTTGCGTGAAAACTGGTGGGCGGTAAGGAAATGTTTCCATCAAGAAAGATGCATTAGTGGGCGGTAGGTAGAAAAAGGTTGACTACCACTGCTTTAACTTAACCACCCTGTACATTTATTTTATTTTTATTTAATATATCCTGTGTACATTGTATATTTTCTTGTTTTCTCGTATTTATATCTTGTATTTTATGCTAAAGTGTAGTTTTGCTAGCCCTGTATGTAATTGTTTTATTCACCTATATGCATTCCTCTATTTCCCCTCTGATTTGTGACTGACCTCTGACCCCTCCCTTTTCTTATTGATATGTTTGTTTTTATTTGAATACCCATCTCTTCATCTCTGTACCTAGATACATTTCCCCCTCCCTTACCTTTATTGCAAGCTCTCTGACCCTCACATCTCTTTATTCAACAGCCTGATTCCCCAACTTTGCAAGCCCATTCCTTCAGTGAGCAAGCCTGATGCCCTCCCCTTCCCCCCCCCTCCCACTGTGCATCTGATTTTCTCCACTATAAATTTATGCTGTGCTCATACAGCTTGGCTCTTTCCTCTGCAAAAGTTAATTACTTATCCTCATAACCACACTCTCACACCCAAACGACTATTTCACACATTTAACTCTCTTCTTCACCCTGCTGTTCCTCCTCCACCTACTAACTTGACCGCCTCAAAACACCTGAAAAGCAATGCCTTCTGTGTATACTACTCCATAACTAGATTCTCTTTAATGGAGAGGGGATAGACTCTATGCATAGGTGGCATAGTACCAGGCAGCAGGTTTATGGCGCAATCATAGATTCCGTGGGGAGGGGGACAGTCAGCCTCAGTCTTGTCAAATACTCTTTTCAGGTCATAGTATTGGGAAGCAATTTCAATAGAAAGTGGAGGAGCAATAGTGTTCAGATGTAAAATGGGTTTAACCTTAGATAACCAGTTAGCTGGTCAGTTACCCAGTCAATGCGTGGATTATGTAGATGCAACAAATGCAAAAACATCAGAGTAACCCTTTAATAAGGCAAAAGTATTATATTTGGGGGGGCGGGACTTCCGGTCCAACTGAACGGTCGCATGCTGTGAGTGCTCTGTGACCGGATCGGCCTAAACAGCGGCATACACAGCGGCAAACAGCCTACCCCACTCCACAAACGACGCCAGAGGTAAGGGGAACACCCCCCCCACCCCAACATGGCCCCTCCAAAAGCGCAACGATCGTCTGACTTTTTCCGGCAAGGAAAAAAAGACCGGCTCCGTTCCGACCAAGATGGGGTTGGTCTGTGACAGGCGTTTAGGCCCCACCGAATGCTGAAGAACCCCCCCCCAAAGTTCTCTTAGGACACCACCCGCCACTGCAGCCCCCCCTCAGAGCAGTAGAGGATGCGCGCTCGGCGGTGGGGTCCTCCACATAATGCTTCTTAGCTATTTGCTCTGTATATACTTTGATTATGTTGTATATTTTTGTTCTCACCGTTATCAGCTATGTTATTTCCCATGCCCCGACCCTACCTCTGAGATGCTCCCTTTCTACCATAAGATGAGCCAGAGACATCCCTAAGCCTCACTGCGCTAAATCCGCGAGACAACCTCTCTCACCCAGAAGTGCCTATGAGGCGCCCAACCCCCAATGCAATGAACCCCCCTAGCAAGTTTCTCTTGGTGTCCCTGAATGCCCATGGCCTAAATACCCCACAAAAACGTAGACTGGCATTGTCTCAATTAAAGACCCTGAAGGCTTCGGTCGCATGTATACAAGAAACCCACTTTTCCGCTACGAACCCCCCAAAGTTTTCGGCCTCCTCATATCCGCTAGCGTATCACGCCCTAGCGCCTAACAAGACAAGAGGGGTCAGCACACTATTCCACTCAGATTGGCATTTCCAATGTGAAAGGGAATATAAAAGCCCTGACGGTAGGCTCCTGATCCTGGTGGGCCTCCTCAATGACGCACAGGTGACTATAGCAAACCTTTACACCCCCAACGTCAACCAGTATGACTTCCTAAGAAAGGCACTGAGAAGGGTTGACAAACTAAAGAAGGGACAGACAATGATATGCGGGGACTTTAACTGTGTGTTAGATCCTGACCTAGATAGGTCAGGGGCACCGGGCTCCCACCCAAGAGACAGGCTCCTAGGGGACAAACTGACGACGCTCCTCCATCTCCATAATTTGCACGACACCTGGCGGGCACTCTACCCAGCTTCTAGGGACTATACTTTTTACTCCAGAGTCCATGACCAATATTCCCGCATCGACATGTGCTGGGTCGACACTAAAACCCTGGATACCCTAGCGGAGGTCGCTATTGCCCCGATAACCTGGTCGGACCATGCCCCCCTCACATCGTCATTCTCCACACTACACCCAGTCCGAGGGCGGTGACAGTGGAGGCTCAACGAGTCTCTCATAGACGACCCCGAGAGGGCCTAACACACTACTTCAAAGTCAATCACTACACTTACACAAGCGTTACCACGACTTGGCTGGCCCACAAGGCAGTCACTCGTGGAGCACTCATACAGATGGGGGCAAAACTGAAGCGCCAATTATCTGAGAAAAGTGACTCCCTACTGAAGGAGTTACAGTTAGCCGAAACACGACACAAAGCCTCACCCACTGAACCCCATAGACTCGAAGTCCAAAACATCAGGTCCACATTAGAAACACTACAAATGCAACGGGTCGAGCGAGCCATTAGGAAGATGAAAACAACTTACTATAGGCAGGGGAACAGGGCGGGTAAACTGCTGGCCTCTCAGCTCAAGGCGAGAATCTCCCAGGTAAAAATCCCCTATGTCAAGAATGATCATGGAACCAAAGTCATGAACCCCAAAGCGATTGTAGACGAATTTGCTACGTTTTACGCAAAATTATACAATCTCTCCGGGGATTCCACCCAGCACCAGCCCACTCCTCAGAACATCGCCACCTTCCTAGAGGGTATACACCTTCCCCAGCTCTCCACCGCGCAGGCCACAGCGCTGACAACTCCGATACTACCCGCCGAGATCACCAGGGCACTACGGGACACCCCGAGGCATAAAGCCCCAGGACCGGACGGCTACTCCGTACACTATTATAAGGTGTTTGAGGACCAGCTAATCCCCCATCTCACGGCACTATTTAACCACATTCTAGACACGGGTAACATACCCCCGGAGATGTTAGAAGCCACAATTGTCACAATTCCCAAACCGGGCAAACTCACAGACCTATGTGCAAACTACCGCCCGATCTCGCTCCTTAATACTGACACCAAACTGTTTGCCAAGGTCCTAGCAAACCGTATCCGACCCCTTCTAAGCCAACTTGTCTCACCTGAGCAGTCGGGCTTTGTTCCGGGTCGCCAGGTTGAGGACAACACCAGACGAGCCCTGGACATAATGGAACTCATGGACTCTGACCGTTTACAAGGCCTTATGATTGCCCTAGATGCGGAGAAAGCCTTCGACAGGCTCCACTGGGGCTACATGTCAGAGGTCCTGCGCAGGTTTAACTTTCCACCCAAATTCTTGACTGGACTCTTATCCCTGTACACTTCCCCTCGAGCGACTGTCATGAGCTCCGGATTCGTCTCTAGATGCTTTGATCTGACGAACGGCACACGACAGGGCTGCCCACTCTCGCCCCTCATTTTTATCCTCGCAATGGAGCCCCTAATCCACAAAATCAAGGCAAACCCTAACATCACGGGGGTCCCCTCCCCAACTGGACAACACAAATTAGCAGTGTTTGCGGACGACATTCTCCTCTTTCTCACCAGCCCCTCAGACTCCCTCCCCGCTTTACTGCACCTTTTGCACGACTACGGCCGGGTATCTTACTATAAAAACAATGTAGCAAAGACGCAGGTGCTGCCCATGAACCTGCCCAGATCCCACCTTGAGTCTCTAAAAGCACTTCACCCCTTCGAATGGAGGAAGGATACCCTCTCTTATTTAGGCACACAGTTGACGCCCTCAAAAACCAAACTCATAAGACATAACCATAGGAAACTGATGGGAGACATAGAGCGACGATTGGATAGCTGGGGCATCAAAAACACATCTTGGTTAGGACGAATAAATGCCATCAAAATGGTCATCCTTCCACAAATACTATTCCTTTTCAGGGCCCTACCGATTACCCTCCATAAGTACACCCTCCGGGCTTTCCAAAGCCTTATTAATGCGCACATATGGAAAAGAAAACCACCAAGGGTATCTCTGGCGAACATTAGTATGGTCATGGGAGGGGGCGGGGTGGGAGTGCCCCACATAACCAAATACTATCTAGCGACACACCTGTCCCAGATGGCATGCCTCCTGACTTCCTCAGACTACCCAATGTGGTACCATCTGGAGAGCGCATTCAGCGCACCTCTATCCCTCGGTGACTTACTGTGGATTCCGACAAAGGCCCAACCCCACCATCCCAAGATACTCTTGACATCGAAGGGATCACTTCAGGTGTGGCTCAGATGGGCCCCAAAAATGACTGGTGGGAATATAGAAGCCCTTGCCCCGTTGACTAGTCTCCAGCGACACACTCACGACCTCCCCCTGCAGGGATGGATAGGAAAAGGGGTGACCAGAATATCACATCTCCTGGGAATAGAGGGTCTACTACCATTCCCCGACCTCCAGAAAAAATACCTTCTTCATAACAAGGAGATTTTTACATACATTCGCATAAAGCATATAATAGGGGACGTCAAAAAAATAACCACGATCACACAACCCCCACAACTATTTTGACACGATGTGCCTGGGCCAAAAAAAAAACAAAAAGCCACTGTCCCTATGTTATCACCGCCTACTAGATTTAGACAGACCAACAAGACAATCCTACAAGGTACCTTTGAGCCACACAGATGGGTGGGGGCCATGTCATTGGTAAAAAAAGCCACACACTGTCTAGACCATGTAGAAGCGGCCTACAAGTTGTGACTTCGGTGGTACTATACGCCTCAACGGCTGGCCAAAATATACCCGGGCACCCGGGCAACGTGCTGGCGATGCAATCAACAAGAAGGCACCCTAAGCCATATATTCTGGTACTGCCCTGCACTCAGCCGATACTGGCAACAAATTCAAGACCTGATAAAACTCAGAGTAGGGATAGACCTGCCGTCTGCCCCTGAACATTACCTGCTCCATATGCTACCGCTCGACATAACAGCCCACGAGGCTTCACTGATCACCCACATCACACTCGCTGCAAAGCAACAGATAGCTGCCCTATGGAAATCCACCCTGGCACCAGACATACAGTCGGTAATTGCCAAAGTGAATCTCACCCAACAGTATGAGAAGATGTCGCACACGATTTGCGGTACCCTCCTGAAATATAATCGCACTTGGTCCAAATGGTAGATGGTTGTGACAACGAGGTGACGAACACCTCCCTCCAATACATATGAATAGGGGAGCATCTCGTACCCCCCCTTCCTAGTTCACGCCCTCTCCCACCTACTTCCACCCTCCCTTCCTCCACCCCCCCCTTTTCCCAAGAAACTAAGGGTTATAGCCACGTTGGCAAGACTTTCCAACTCTGAGGAGACCAGTAGAGTGGTTACGGAATGAACAGCCTATGGAGTTACTGTATATCTGACATCTTGAAGCACCGCTTAAATACTTATGTAACCGGAAATTAGTTACTACTCAGATCTGTTACTGTACCTGTTTTCTTATGGCTCCAATGTACTGTATTCTACTATGTGATACAATGGTGTTACACCCTTAATAAAAATGATAAATACAAAAAAAAAAGTATTATATTTGGAAATGTGGAATAAAAAGTAGCCGGCCAACTAAACCAAGAAAACAAAATCATTTTATTCAGAAAAGCAGGCATTTTATGCAATCACCAATAAAATTGCAGATTATGCTAGCTTTAGTGTACTAATAATCTTAATTTTAATAATGACAGGAGGCAAGTATTTTGCGTTAACCCTCTTTACTATCTCCACAGCAGCAAAGAAAACACTTAAAATAAAGAACCAATCAATCTGAAGTAAGGTGTATATGATGCATAGTGACCTAAGCACCTCCTTTTTCTCAACAACAAACCAAGAATACAATAAACAACAAACAGCTGGAACTTCCGGAACACAGATCAGTAGACATGTACAACTCGTTTCGGTCCGAATGTGAATTCGGACGAATTTCGGGCAATTCAGACATTCAGGTACTTCCGAATGTCCGAATAGATGAATTGCCTAATTGTCGAAGTTCCAAAATTACAGAATTTCCGAAGTGCTGAAGTGCCGAAGTTCCAAAGTTGCCGAAGTTCCAAAGTGTCTAAGTGCCGAAGTTCCGAAGCACAGTATTGCCTAAGAACTAATATACTTACCCAGTGGAAGAATGAAGAATGTTACACAGTATACAATTTTAAATAAAAAGTATACAAACATAGCCAGGATTCAGCTGTAAGCATTTGCAACACTTACAACAATCAAGTAACATACATTCATATAAAATGTAAGTTACTTAGCCAGTCAATGTAATGACAGGAATGAATAAGTAGATAACTCCCTAATTCCCACGGTATTAGGGAGCTATCTACTAAAAGGCTGAAAGACCTATATTGGTCTTTCAGCCAAATTTACTAATACTAAGTAAAGATTACTTAGTATTAGTAAATTATACCGAGAGTAGAGGCATGTCTATTAAACAGTGAGCAGCAGTGCCGCGCGAGTGGAGGCTTCTAACCTGAAGGGGGGATCTATTGCCCCCCCCGTCCCCCACCCCTGAATGGCGGATGGGGGCCCTACAGTTAAATAAGGTGGGGGACCTATTGTCCTCCCCCTGGCCCCCACCCATGAGCGGTGGATGGGGGCCCTAAATTAGAATAAGGGGGGACCTATTGTCCTCCCCACTGGCCCCCAGCCCTGAGCGGTGGATGGGGGCCCTAAAGTAAAATAATGGGGGGAACCTATTGTTCCCCCCCAGCTCCCACCCCTGAGCGGTGGGTGGGGGCCCTAAATTAGAATAAGGTGGGGACCTAATGTTCCTCCCCCCACTCCCACCCCTGAGCGGTGTGTGGGGGCCCTAAATTAGAATAATGGGGGGGAATAAGGCTGCTCACAGTTTAATAGACATGCCCCGACTCGCAGTAAAGTGAGTAGGGGCAAAATTTACTAATACTAAGTAATTTTTACTTAGTATTAGTAGATTTGGCTGAAAGACCAATTTAGGTCTTTCAGCCTTTTGGTAGATAACTCCCTAATACCGTGGGAATTAGGGAGTTATCTACTAAGCGGCTGCAAGAGAAGTGACGAAGTTCCGGCGTGTCGAAGTGCCGAAGTGGCGAACCGAACCGAAGTGCCGAAGTCCCAAATTGCCGAAGTCCAGAATTGCGGAAGTTCCAAATTTCGGAATGCCGAACCGAACCGAAAATTTTCCCTATGCACATGCCTACTGATCAGCAGCGCGGCAACCGTTAGAATCCAAATTGAGTATCCAGTGTAACTTCTGGGTCGAATTAAACTCAAAAGAGAATATGTAACAGGTTAGACACAAGTCCGAAGACGGTGTCAATGAAGCATCATGTAAACCAAGCATTCATTATAAACTATAATTAAAATCACAACTAATACTAATATAAATAAGTAATATAATTAAGTAAATGATCAACTTAAACTAATAATGATACAAAAGAAGCATAAATAAATCAATAATAACCGTACAATCATGGCAATAATAGAAAGGAAAGCCAACACGAGAGATGACAAGTCAAACGAGACTGAAAAAAGGTCTAGAACAAGGATATGAGAAACAGAGATATCACAGAAGCGAGATGACCAAATAAAGATCCCAAATAGTAAACAAGGGAAAGGGGAACACAGAGTGTGAAAATACTCTCCTATTGTCATTATTAAAATTATTAGTACACTAATACTAGCTCCTCTCTGTTGGTGTCCCCCAAGGTTCAGTCCTTGGTCCCCTACTGTTCTCTATCTAAACTGCCTCCCTTGGTAAACTCATTAGCTCCTTTGGCTTCCAATATCATTTCTATGCGGATGACACGCAAATCTACCTGTCCTCTCCTGATCTCTCTCCGTCCCTCTTGACTAATGTCTCTGACTGTGTCACATATTCATCCGCTTATAAAAATGTGGTTAATGGCATTTACTGTCCACACAGGAAAAGTTGTGCCGAGCAGCAACCAAATCCACAGAAGGGTTAATGCTGAGTAGGCAATTATGCAAATGGGAACCTGGTAACTGCCTTTGGGGTCAAAGGCCGGTTACAGCCTATCAGATCTAGAGGAGGGGTATTTAGGCCCAGTTCTCATCCTGCTCAGTTTCCCTTGTGGTTGTCCGAGAGCGTGTTATTGATTCTGGTAATACTGGTTATTTGACTTTGGCATTCTTTTTGACTTCCCTGTTTTCAGGCATCCAACTTATTCTTTGGTACGTTAGTCTGGCCATTCTAAGGTCCGGTATACGTTACCTATCAGTCCTCTGTGTTATACAATTCTACGTGCTGAATCATTCTGTAATCCTGACAGACTGCCTCTCTACTATTTCTAACTGGATGGCTACCCACTTCCTTAAACTCAACTTGACCAAAACTGAAATTCTGGTTTTTCCTCCCTCAAGTGTTGCTACTCCTGTGTTTTTCTCCCTACAAGTTAACGGTGCTACCATCAGCACCACCACGCAGGCTCATTATCGCCAAATCCTGTCGTTTCCATTTCAAAACATTGCGCGCATCCAACCCTACTTAACGCCAGATGCAACTAAGGTGCTGGTCCATTCCATTGTCCTTTCTCGCCTTGACAACTGTAATCCACTTCTCAGTGGTCTTACGTGCTCCCAACCTGCGCCGTTTCAGTCCATAATGAATGCGGCAGCAAGGCTCATCTTCCTGTCCGCCTGCACCTCCCACACCTCACCCTTCTATCAGTCCCTACATTGGCTTCCTGTAAGATATAGGTCGCAATTTAAAATTCTGGTTCTTGCTTTCAAATCTCTACATAATGCTGCTCCCACCTATCTATCCTCCCTAATAGTATGTCTCGTCTAGGCCCTTACGCTCTGCTGAAGACTTACGTCTATTTTCTGTCCGTACTTCCACCTCTGATGCTCGCCTTCAAGACTTTTCCAGGGCTGCACCATTCCTTTGAAACTCACTTCCCTCCTCCATTAGATGCTCACCCAGTCTCCACTCCTTCAAAAAATAATTAAAAACCCACTTCTTCATAAAATTAAACTGTTAATAGCTCCCGACTTATTCCTCTCTTGCAACTGTCACTAGTCTAATACTATCTTTACCTTTTGTGTCACTTTACCCCACTCCCTCTAGCATGTAAGCTCATTGAGCAGGGCCCTCAACCCCTCTGTTCCTGTGTCCAACTTGTCTGGTTACAACTACATGTCTGTTCGTGCACCCACTGTAAAGGGCTGCGGAATTTGTTGGCGCTATATAAATAATAACATAATAAAAATAATAACGCTCCAACGGAAAAAGCCGCCTCGCCCGAACCAAGCCCATGTCAAACGAGGAGTCCACACCCTTAAGGGACAAATCCCAACTAATCTGCTCAGCAAGTGTAATGACATCCACATTGAGCCAGGCAAAGTAAAAAACAAAATGTGACCGACAGCTGGCTAAGCGAAAGCCTGTCGTTAGGTGACCAACCCCACAAAAAACAGAGGACAATGCGAATGTCCTAAGTATTTGTGGCCTGGGGGGCATTGGAAGCGAATGCACCTAAGCAGACAACAAACAAGGGGATACTTGCCCATCGTAGTCTCCCAAATTGGAACGTGAGCTGTTGAAATAGATGAACGGAAGGCAACATTAATAGATGGGAAGAAAAAAATTTATGATAGAAAATTCAGAATTGAGAATAGAGGTGCAGTAAACAGATCAAGGTTTTGTTCCACGCACCAATCAGACCAATGAAGAGGTAGCAATGTCTCATCCCTAGGTCCCACATAGGAGATCTCTAGCAGCCTGCGATAGATTGCCAACCTGCCAGGAACCCTAGAAAGCGTCTAAGCCCCAAGGGGTAGATGATATTCCAGTAGCAAAAGGTGAGTGTTCCCTTTCGGAACCGTGAGGAGAATCGGTAAGATAGTAGGAGAAGAGAATCCTTATCCTACAAGGCCAGAAGGTCCGGAATGATCAGAGTTAGCATCACCTGTGGAGTCCAAAGATGATGGAGGCTACCAGCGATCATCATGAAGGGGGGAAAGGTATAGGCCCTGTGGGCTGGCCAATTCTATAGGAAGGCATCCATCGCCTTGCGATCTAGGTTCAGCAGCCAGCTGAAGATGGCCAGCGTCTAACTGTTGTTGTGAGAAGCGAAGAGGCCCAACTAGAAGGGGCCAGCAAGCATAGCTGAATGGAGTCGCAATGCAGAACAAATGATGGTATCTGCCATCATGGGGTTAATTTTCATTCCTTGGCTACTATACGGTATCAAAGGCAACGTAACCAATCTGGCAAATTTCAATGTGAAAAAACTGAAATGCAAGCCTTATATTTCACTCTGTAACTTTTGAAAACACAATAAAACCTGTACATGAGGGGTACTGTTATACTTTGAAGACTTCGCTGAACACAAATATTAGAGTTTCAAAACAGTAAAACGTATCAAAACAATATCGTCAGTGTAAGTGCCGTGTGTGAAAAATGCAAAAAATGTCACTTTCACTGACAATATCATCATTGTAATACATTCTACTCTTTTGAAACACTAATATTTGTGTTCAGTGAAGTTTCCCAAGTAAAACGGTACCCCACATATACAGGTTTATTGGTGTCTTTGAAAGTTACAGGGTTAAATATAGTGCTAGCAAATTAAATTCCCTGGACTTTTGGCCTGGGTTGTCAGGCAGTTCACGCAAATTGTAATTAATAAAATGACCTAATTATGTAAAATTTTTACATAAATATATACGTAGAATGTATATAATTTTTTTTTAATTATTTTTATTTAAATGTAGGTGTATATATATATAGTTATATATATACGTATATACTTATGTATATAGATATATATATATTTCCTTTTACATGTATTTTGATATCAATATATATATATTAATTTTAAAATACTGTTAGAATGAAATTACACATATATATATTTTTTATTTATTTTTTTTAATTTTATTTCTTAACGTATTTACATATATATTTATTTTATATAATATATATATATAATGATAATGAGATATATATATATATATATATATTTAATCAATATCATTGTACATGTACTTTGATATTAATAAATATATATAAATATATATATACTTACATATATATTAATATTAAAATACACTTAGACAGTATATGTATATTTATGTGTATGTGTGTACATATATACGTAGATCATATATGTAATATGATCTAAGTATATAGAATGTAATTTTAAACTGTTTTAAACATTTTTTTTTTACAGGCAGCAGGGGAAGTACCTGTCATTACAGGCACTCTCCCTGCTGGAACTGCGTTGGATGGCTTTGCCATCCATGTGATCGTGAGGTCCTCGCAAGGACCTTGCAATCACATGGCCCAGGAGGGTCGGAGAGGAAGGGACTCCCGTGTAAGTACAAAGGACGGCGGAGACGCAGTCCTTAAGGGGTTAAGGGTATCACATTCAGAGTGTTGCTATCAGTGAGATAAAAATCATACCAACCCTAAGTAGTAATTTAATTAAAATATTTTTTATTTTTTCCATTACCAAAGAGCGCTCCAAAATTACTATTTTTTTCTAGCATTGTAACATAGCTGTGTGATACAAAATTTAATACAAATACAAAAAAAAAAGTCCTGCGCTCAAACTTCCACTACACATGGGCGGCAGCAACGACCATAGTACTCATCAGCCCCAATACATACAGTAAAAAACAAAGAAAAAAAGTTACCTGCCTTCTCTTCCAAATCCCTATGTATATTTAAACTAATGGAGGTTATTTAGTTACTCCAATAACCATTAGAGGGAATGCCCACCTGCCTCGTCAGTTAGGATAGTGCCAGTAATCGACAGATGAGGGTTGGGCAGGAACAGTTGAACCTCTCATTGCCTAGTGAATAAAAATATTAAAAAAAGTTTTTAAAAAACTGAAACAAATAATTAGATTTTTTTTTTTTAAATGATTCCTGTTGTCTAGCTGCTTCTGCAAGTGTCACGTACACCCACTTGGATTTACTGATTTAGAATGTTTTTATTTATTTATTTCTAGTTTATGATAGATTATCATCTGTGCCACTGCTTAAAATTGCAAGCGTCTCACTTCTGTAATATACACCATGTGTGACTGCAGTTTACTGTCTACACTAAAAAGATATTCCAAAATGTGGTGGTGGTGCTGGTGGTCATCCCCTTGTTGATCCACCTAAAATAATAAATAAAACAACAAAAAATTTTGTTCCTGGAAATGCTGCCGCTCACCCCTTTAAAAAAAAAAAAAAAAAGCCTTTTATTGTATTGGTTCATTGTGGTTTTGCCATGCCTTGTCTGAGTCTTGTGGTGCCTGCTACTTCCGCAGATGCAGTCGGGAGATACTGATAGGGCACTATTTTTTTTCCACCCTGAAGGACTGTTGCTTTTTTTCCGTGGAGAAATTTACATATACTTCCTACAGATTGTTGGAGGCCATGTACACTCCTTCATGGCAATGGCTTCCCTAATGGCAGTGGCATTTTTTAGCACTATAATGCACCCTGCCACTCTGAAATTGTTCAGAATTAGTCTGAGGAACATGACAAATCCAATCCATGGAGGCCTGCTGCTAATGTCTTGGTGCCAGATACCACATGACACGTTCAGAGGTCTTGGTGAGTCCATGTCTTAATACATCCAAGCTATTTTAATGGTGTGGCTGATCAGTGTATAATAGTCTGATTTTGTCAGCTCTGAATTGGCATTGCAAAAATGGCTGATATTACGTAGCAATAATCTAAATCAGAGGTTCCCAATTAATTTTTCCCATGGAACCCTTTGACATAGTGTATAAACATCATGGAACCCCCCCCCCATAAATAAAACAAAAAACTATTTCATGCCGCATAAACCTTATAATTAGCAGAGCATAATGTCTTTTTTTTGGCCAAATTTTGTTTTTATTACTATATATGCACCCTAATATGATACAATGTGACATACACACTAGCATACACACACAGATACACACTGACACATACACACACTGGTACAGAGATACACACACTGACACACAGATACACACACCTTGACACACAGATGCACACACGTTGACACACAGTGTGTATCTCTGTGTTTGTGTATGTATGTGTGTGTTTGTCAGTGTGTGTATCCGTATGTCTGTCTGTATGTCTGTGTCAGTGTGTCTGTGTGTGTGTCACTATGTCATTCTGTTGGTGTGTGTGTGTCAGTATGTCTGTCTGTTGGTGTGTGTGTCAGTATGTCTGTCAGTGTGTGTCAGTATATGTGTCTGTGTCTGTTAATGTATGTGTCCGTATGTCTGTCAGTGTGTGCCTGTTGGTGTGTATCTGTGTGAGTCAGTATGTCTGTCAATGTGTGTCTGTCAGTGTGTGTCAGTATGTCTGTCAGTTTATGTGTCAGTATGTCTCTTAATCTCTGGTGTGTGTCTGTTTGAGTCAGTATGTCTGTCAATGCATGTCTGTCAGTGTGTGCCAGTATTTCAGTATGCATTTTAATATGTCTGTCAGTGTGTGTGTCTGTGTGAGTCAGTATGTGTGTGTGTCAGTATATGTATCTGTTTGTGTCTGTCAGTGTATGTGTCAGTATGTCTGTCAGTGTGTGTGTATCTGTCAATGTGTGTGTCAGTGTGTGTATGTGCTAGAGTGTGTCTGTGTGTGTATCAGTATGTCTCTCAGTGTATGTGTCTATGTGTGTCAGTAAGTCTGACAGCATATGTGTCTGAGTGTCTGTTTGCTGTCATTGTG
Source organism: Pelobates cultripes (assembly GCA_933207985.1). Taxonomy (NCBI): domain Eukaryota; kingdom Metazoa; phylum Chordata; class Amphibia; order Anura; family Pelobatidae; genus Pelobates; species Pelobates cultripes. Next base: position 96,365,804 of record OW240920.1, on the reverse strand, counting down.
TATCTGTGTGTGTTTGTCTCCATGTGTGTATCTGTATGCAGTCAGTGTGTGTATCTGTGTATCTGCATGTGTGTCAGTGTGTGTATGCATGTTTTTTAGAGTGTGTGTATCTTCATGTGTTTGTGTGTCAGTGTGTATATGTGCTTACCTGGAGGTCCCCCACCGCAGCTCCATCCACTCATGCGGCTGTCTCTCTTTGCTGCCTGCCCAGGACTCTGATGGGTCTGACCACAAGGACAGACAGCTGGCATCCCTCTGACTAGTGGACGCTGCATTGCGGCTCTCCGACCCGTGGGAAGCTCTAGCCGAACCCACGTGTACACTGCACTCACTCTAGGCCAGTGGTGGCGAACCTATGGCACGCGTGCCACAGGTGGCACGCCGAGCCCCCTCTGTGGGCACGCGGCCATAGGTCGCCGGAGGGAGGGAGGGTGCGCTCCGCCGGCGCATCCATAAGGCGGAACAAGTGGCCGCCTTAGGGCGCACAGGCCTGGCAGGCGCAAAACCGGAGTGACCGGCAGGAGGTGAGCGCATCACGCAGAGCGCTCCCTCCTGCCAGGCACTCTGTGT
>OW240920.1:96339843-96365134 GCA_933207985.1 Pelobates cultripes | reverse complement strand
AGGAGAAAGGGGGGTGAGAAAGGAGGGAGGGTGAGAAAGGGGGGGTGAGAAAGGAAGTGAGAAAGGAGGGGGGGAGAGAAAGGAGAGGGGGAGAGAAAGAGAAAGGAGAGGGGGAAGAGAAATTAGGAGGGGGAAAGAGAAATTAGGGGGGAGAGAAATTGAAATTAGAAGGGGGGGATAGAAATTGAAATTAGGAGGGGGGAAGAGATATTAGGAGGGGGGAAGAGAAATTAGGGGGGGAGAGAAATTTGGAGGGGGGTGAGAAAGATAAATTGGGAGGAGGAGAAGGAAATTGGAGCGGGAGGAGAGATTGACATTCATCACATACACACAATGCACCCCTTGCACACAGAAAAACACACAATACATTACACACACAGACACACATACACAAGCAATGCAACCGTTACACACAATGCATCCCTTACACACACAGAAACACACAATGCATTCATTACACACACTCAATGCACCCTTTACACACATTCAATGCATCCCATACATACACAGAAACACACCTTGCAGCCCTTACACATACAAACAATTTCACACAATGCATTCCTTACACACATATCAGGACATCCCTTACACACTCCACCCCCTGTGAACAAACTCATTGGTGGAACATGAAGGTGGACCCTGGGACCCAGACCCTGAGCTGTGTAAAGGACCCCCAAAAAATGGAGCTGCTTCCCGTTCTCCCAGAACATTGATTTTTGTGACCACAGTTACAAACTGCCTCCAGAGAGCCTGTTCTGCACCAGACCAGTGGAGCCAGACTGCAGCTAGAGCCCATCATCATCCTCATCTGGTTGTAAGTAGGCAATCTAGTATATTATTTTGGGCACTAAGCTCTAATTTACCTCACATTAAAGAAACACTATAGTCCCCAGAACCACTTCAGCTTAATGTAGTGGTTCTTGGTGTCTATAACCTGTCCTTACAGGCCTTTTAATGTAAACACGGCGGCACTGGCACTGGCTAGTTAACATGCAAATCATATGGGTGGGGCATTGTGATACATGGGAGGCGGCAAACTTTACTTTGCCTAGGGCGGAAAAATCCTTGCACCGCCCTGGCTGGAGGGGGCTGTGTGAGCTGTGGCCGCACAGTGTCCCATGGTAGTTAGGGTGCCGTGCGGCCAGTACAGCTCACACAAGCAAACAGCTGATAAACTGGCCGCACGGAGGAAATGTGTATGTGTGACTGTCTGCCTGTGACTGTATGTGACTGTCTGCCTGTAACTGAGTGTGTGACTGTCTGTCTGTAACTGAGTGTGTGACTGTCTGCCTGTAAATGTGTGTGTGGGGCTGCAGGGATTTTGTAGAAGGGGGTGGGGGTTTTGTATTGGGACAGGAGTCTTTATAAGGGGGGATAAGCAGGGGATTTGTGGAAGGGGTTGCGGGGGTTTTGTAGACGAGGCAGTACAGGATTTGTAGAAGGGGCAGGACAGAGGTTTTGTAGGAGGGGCGGGACAGGACAAGGGTTTTGTAGGAGGGGCTGACAGCGGTTTTGCAAAGTTTACAAATTGTAAAAAAAAAAAAAGAGAACCTTTAAAATTTTTTTACAGGTTTTTTTGGGGAGGGTGCCAAGCACAGGATCCGCCCCGGGTGCCAAATGCTCTAGGTACGCCCCTGCTGAGGCCCAATGCAAAGCATTGTCTAAATCGGTAACCCAGTATGACCTCTATTATGCTTGGAGGACCTTGCACCCAATGGAGAGGCATACCTATATACAAATTGACACTTTTTTTGTAGACCGAGCATTGTTGGCCAAGCTCTCTGGCTGTAAAATGGGACATATGACATGGTCGGACCATGGACCTGTCTATTGAGAACTATTTGATAATGACAAACTAACCTATTAGATTGACAAAAACAAATAGATATTACCACCTTCTTAAATAAAACCCACCTCACTATGGACTTAGCCGCAAAGTTGCAATTACTATATGCACGCTTAACCGAATTAAACGCAAATATTTTCTCCATAAACTACGTGCGAATATATACCATAACAGTAGTGAGGCTTTTAAATACCTTGTGGCGAGACTCTGCAAAAAATATTCTAATTCTAAAATTGCCCATATTGTTGGGGATGATAGTCACAGAAGGATAAACCCAAATCACATTTGTCTAGAATTTGGAAAATTCTATTCGAGACTCTACAATTTGCAAACTAATGCAGGCACATTTAATTCCAGTGAAGATGCGATTTCACAATGCTCAGCGACTATTCGCCTCCCCCACATTACTCCATCTCAAGCTAGCGAACTGCACCAACCCATTTCTCTTACCTACGGGTAAATAGGCAGGGGCTTACGGACTACCGAATTCCTACTATAAGAAATATGCCGAGGTATTAGCTCCCCATTTATTACAAGTATACCAAAAGGCTACCATTACAGGGACCCGCCCACTGGAAATGTTGCTGGCTACAATAGTTACTATCCCGAAACCCGACAAGACCCCAGATGTATGCCAAAACTATCACCCTCTGTCATTACTTAATACAGACGCAAAGCTCTTGGCCAATAGACTCAGCACTTTCTTGCCATCCCTTATCAGAGATGACCAGACGGGATTTGTCAAGGGGAGGCAGAGTACGGATAACACCAGAAAACTGTCACTGATATTGGAGCGTCTCCGGAGGACCAGCCGGGTGGTCTACTATTGGCGTTGGATGCAGAAAAAGCTTTTGACCGCCTCAGCTGGCCCTTCCTGAGGCAGACACTACATACTTATGGATTTCCCCCACAGATCACATTTTTGCACTTTACGGAAATCCTCTCTACCCCTTTTGCTATTACTAATGGAACAAGGCAGAGCTGCCCACTGTCCCCATTGCTGTATGTTCTAGCCCTAGAACCTCCCCTTAGTGCCATTAGAGATCATCCGACTTTCCGTGAAATAACATTGAGTGGTACTGAATATAAAATCAGCGCGGTTTGCAGATTTTCACTGACCCCTTGTAGTCCCTTCCTCCCCTTATGTAGCTAATAGGAGAATATGGTCTACATTCATACTATACTCTTAATACAGCTAAAACTCAGGCTTTACGTTTTGGACTCCCTACCTCGGTGTCAAACAGACTTAAAAGCATTTACCCATTTGAGTGGAGAAGGAATAGCATTAAGTATTTTGGATTGCTGTTCACTAAAAAGCAACTGGTCTATACACAGAAAACTACATTAGGGTTTGGAATGTATGTAAACAAATCCTTGTCAGATGGGGACTCTTTTCTTGACATGGATAGACAGAATAGTGGCGATTAAGATGTCCATACCCCCAAGATCACAATACATTTTTCACACACTCCCACTCTCTGCTCCACAATATTATTTTAAAAACATTCAAAAAGATATGACCAAGTTTATCTGCGCGGGAGGCAGACCTTGAGTAGCAATGAAACTCACCGATTGTTGAGGGAGGGCTAGCAGTTCTAATTTTATATGCTCACTATATGTCCAAGTGTTGCAGTGAAAATGTTTGAAAGCCAAAGATAAGTAAACAAGCATATTTGCAGTTAAGTTTTCCCATTGACCGCAGCCATCAATCATAGACAGCTGACCTCAAAGATGTCAATAGATACTTACATCAGGCCTGCATACGCATGAAGATTTGTGGTAGATCTTGCTGATGTCAGATGTCTTACAGGAAGGGCCGGCCTTAGGGGTGTGCGAGCACAGGGCGCCATGGAGCAGGGGGTGCCATGCGGCCGAACAGCTCACACATGGCCAGCCCGGATTTAAAAAATAAATCAAAATTTGCGGCGGGGGCGGAGCTTACTGTGCGGCGGGTCGGAACTAAAAGCTCTAGATAACAGCTGCAGGGAAAGCAGGAAGGAGTCCCTGCTTCCCCACCAAACAGTCTCCAGGGCTGCACTTCCTCCACAATGAACTCCACAGGTAACTGTGTGATTGTCAGGGTAAGTGTGACTGTCTGCCTGTGTGTCTTTGTATTTGACTGTCTGGCTGTGTGTGTGTATGACTGCCTGTGTGTGTCTGTGTGTATGACTGCCTGTGTGTGTGTCTGTGTGTATGACTGCCTGTGTGTGTGTCTGTGTGTATGACTGTCTGCCTGTGTGTGTCTGTGTGTATGACTGTCTGCCTGTGTGTGTATGTGTGTATGACTGTCTGCCTGTGTGTGTATGTGTGTATGACTGTCTGCCTGTGTGTGTATGACTGTCTGCCTGTGTGTGTATGACTGTCTGCCTGTGTGTGTCTGTGTGTATGACTGTGTGTGTGTGTGTGTTTGTTTGGCTGTCTGCCTGTGTGTGAGACTGCCTGCCTCTGTGTGTGTGTATGGCCATCTGACTCTGTGTGTGTGTGTGTGTGTGTGTGTGTGTGTGGCTGTCTGCCTATGTGTGGCTGTCTGCATGTAAGTGTGTGTGTAAGACTCTATGTGTGGCTGTGTGTGTGTGTGTGTGTGTGTGTGTGTTTGTAAAACTGTATGTGTGGCTGCCTGTGTGTGTGTTTATCTACCTGTAATTGTGTGTGTGTGTTTATCTACCTGTAACTGTGTATGTGTGCTACTGCCTGTACCTGTGTGTTTCTGCCTGATCCTGTGTATGTGACTATCTGCCTGCGACTGTGTGCATGTGGTGAATTTGACAGTGTATATGTATAACTGTGTGCATCTGACTGTGCAAATAACTCTGCAAAATATTCACCTGCATTCACACACAGGCTTAAATGCATGTTTTTATCTGAATTAAATAACCATCACACACCGCCAATAAACCCAGCACAAATATCACATACAAACGATACACGCATATCACACACTGTTAATACACCCATTACAAATATCACACACAGCCAACACATAGCATACATATCACACAGTCATCACACCTACTATTGCATACATAGACAACACATTACATCATACATGGATGACGGGGAAGGAGGGCGCTGTGAAGATTTTTCTCACAGAGAGCCTAAAGGCCTAAGGCCGACACTACTTACAGGATATTCTGTAGATCCTCATTTTCTGCCAAGGGTGAGATTGGCAATGATAAAATACTCCTGATAAACAAGGCATTCATAAGTTAAAGAGAAAATGTGCTTAAAAGGACCACTATAGTGCCAGGAAAACAAACTTGTTTTCCTGGCACTATAGTGCCCTGAGGGTGTCCCCACCCTCAGGGTCTCTCTCCTGCTGCGCTGAAGGGGGAGGAAGTGGTTAAACACTCACCTTTCTCCAGCACCGGGCTCCCTCGGCGCTAGGGACTTTCCTCCTCCTTTGGTCGTCATTGGCTGAATGCGCATATGCGGCAAGAGCCGCGCACGCATTCAGCCAGTCCAAAAAAAACATTCTCAATGCTTTCCTATGGACGCTGGCGTCTTCTCACTGTGATAATCACAGTGAGAAGCGCGGAAGCGCCTCTAGCGGATGTCAATGAGACAGTCACTAGAGGCTGGATTAACCCTAAAGTAAATATAGCAGTTTCTCTAAAACTGTTATGTTTACAGCAGGCAGGGTTAATCCTAGATGGACCTGGCACCCAGACCACTTCATGGTCTGGGTGCTAAGGAGGTAGGAAAATAAAAAAAAAAACAAGAAAACATAACCTTTATTATTAAATGTATCAAAATTTTAATGTATAAAATACACTTTGTATACCTTCCCATTTGTATATAACCCTTAATTCAGTCCTTCCAGAGTAATATCAAAAGCTTGCAACTGTGATTAACAAAAAAAGATCCAGGGCTATCAACCTGAGTTTTGAGTTTCGTTATAAACAAGGAAGACTCCTTCACAGTTGCTATCAATTAGGGCAGCAGTTTCATTCTTCTCAACTGATAAATGGAACTCTTGCCAAATGCAAATATACATATTCTACAAACCCCCTTGAAAATCTCCCGCTTATAATATTAGCATAGGGATACCTACTATCCTCTGTACCATCAAATGTTATATGATAAGATATTTACCCTTCTCCTATGAAGATGACTACTGCTGCACAATGTATACTCCTCTGGACTTGTATCATCCTGTTTTGTGTTTGAATTAGTACGTTTACATTGCATGTAACAACTAAGCCTTTGAGCCGCACGGAACCCTATGTTTCTGCACACTTGGTGTTGAAATGTAATTTAGTAATGGAATGTGTAAGTTCATTCATATATGTAGTGGAGATGTATTTTTTTTCTCATCTGAAATAACACTTAAAGGGAACTCTAAGCAACAAAACCACTACATCGTAATGCTATCCTGTTTTTGTGCAATGTAAAACATTATCTGAGAAATGGCAATGTTTACATCTAGGCAAAAATGTGTGTCTAGTGAATATCAGACGGACAGCTACTAAAACCACTCTCTTTTCGCCATTTCTCATCATCACACATGCAGTATGACGTCGGACGGACATGGATAATGAAGTTACTACATGTGCCGTCAGTCTGCAACGCTTCTCTATAAAAATCATTGAATTGGCCCACAGACCATAATCAATAACAATCTTACCATGAGTGGATTTGGCTGCAATGATGTACTGTTTCCTTGCTGGAATACACATAATTGTATTATCTGTTTTAAACTTTTTTTTCCCCTCAGAGAGAGGGGCTAATTATTGACACTTAAATAGTTTAATGCTTGCGGTGTATTATGCAAGAAATGGCCAAGCATTCAATTAAGCAAAGGACTTTTCTTAAATTTAAACTTTTAGCGGTTTAGTAGATCGCTAACTAACTTTGTATCATCATAACAATTACACAAAAACATTTAGGAATTTAACAACTAAACTTCTTAAAGTTGATCATTAAGAAAAGTGCTTCTCTTAATTGTGATATGTTATTGGTTTCGTACACAGCTCTCTAATTAAATATCCTTATATATAACAATTCCACGTAAAGATATCAAATTAGTGAGGAAGAGTCTACAATTATAATCTTAATTTTATTGGCTTTATAGGTAAAGATGGCACGGATTTATAAAGAGGTAAAAATAAAATACCCTAAAAAAAAATCAATACCTTTTTTATACTTGATAACCCCACCTTGCAGTAAATAAAGGGTTTAAAAAAACAACTTTACTTACCCTATTCCAGCTCTAAACACACTCGACGTTGGGTCAGCTCTCTCCACCTCCTCCAACGTAATCCAACAGGGAGACTAATGCGCATGCACAGCAAGTGCCGCAAGTACATTAGCCCCTCCCCATAGGAAAGCATTGTATCAATGCTTTCCCAAGGCAATTTTACTAATGCTGGACGTCCTCATGCAGAACGTGAGGACATCCAGCATCAGTTAGGCAACCCAGAGTCAAGTAAAATCCTGGAAAGCACCTTTGCTGGCTGTCTGGCAGAAAGCCACTAGAGGATGTCTTAGTGCTGCAATTTCAACATTGCAGTCTCTCAAAAATTGCAATGTCTTACGTCGCAAGGTTAAGGGAACAGGGACATTGCACCTAGACCACTTCACTGAGCTGAAGTGGTCTGGGTGCCTACAGTGTCCCTTAAAAGATTTTGCAAAGGACATTGTAATCCAATTCCTATTTAGACCATGTTAAGACAGGGCAATATTGCAAATGGCAAGTAGAAACAGAAACATTGTTTTATTTACCTTATTCACTCTTTCTCTATGCTTACTGCCAGGTGCAAAGGACAGAATTTGTAATAATTAACCAGGAGCTTATATGGAGGAGGCTAATTGCCAAATAAAGAGGTGTGGAGTTCTACTTTTGAATTTCACACCCCACAAACACATATTTGTTAAATGTAAGGATAAGAACACAAATCCTTAAAAAAAATCTTGTGATATAACTATTTCCTTTTAAAATATCACTATGATTTATTTTTTGGGCAGATCCACTTTAATCAATCCATTTTTAAACGTGTAATCATCCTGCAAACATTGAAAAGCTTTGCTATAACTGCACTCTGCAGAAGATATGACACAATGTTTGGAAGAAGAAGAAATTTAGATTTGAAAGACATGGCATCTAACGTTGACGTGTCATGGTGTAGGCAAAGAATGACTTGATTTTCCTCTGTTGAGTTTGTTTTATAAGTAAATAAAGCAATACAGGCTATGATAGATTCTAAACTGCACTGTCTCTTATTGCAATAATATGGACCTTCCCCCACTTCCCTTTCACAAGCACTTAGCAGATCCATTCTACAAATGGTCTCCATTCAAATGCATTTGGTGTTACTGTGCTTAAGGGACATTAGAATAAAAATGAGTAAAGTAATGCAATTGTTTGAAATTGTAGGATTAAAGTGGAGGTTAAATGCTGTAACACTGTCTTTGCTAAAGGATGTTAAGCATTTTGCAGACTGGCCATGTCATAAAAACATGAAAAGCCATTTTAATGACTTTCCAAATTTGTGATTTGAGGGTAGAAAGTATCAAGCAAGGTGCTAATTATTTTGGGTACAATAAATGAATAAAAGTTATCCATTTGTTTTTCATAATGACTCCAAGAACGTAAAGCTCCCAGAGTCAATGGGCATTAGTACAGAGGTGAGGGTTATACTCCTTCAAGGATAATATATGAGTTTGAGAAACGGTGCCTTATTGTGGTAGGACTAGTTGAGCAAGTTCAATTAAGCAAAAATAATTATTAAACATGGGAATGTTTAAAAAGTGTTTTTTTGGGGAATATACCATATTTGTCTTTTTGTGTAACAACCAAACAGTGGTAGGAAATATTTAAAAAAACAAAACAAGCAGAATATACTAAACCACATAACACAAAATACTATATTCTGTTATAGTTGCTGGATCTAAGTAAACTCACCCTACAAGGGTTACCGCAAAACATTAGATATAAAAATAATGAAGGAATCCACACACAATAAGGTAGAATTGCTCATTTTTAATTATCAAAAGTATTTTATTTTTTTACATTTTCAATTATGATGAATGTGTTTGGATCAAAGAAACAAACAAATAGTTATAATTGAGTATGGGATACCAATCTGTGAAAAATTTAATTAAAAAAAGAGAAAAATAAAATAACCAGGGGCTAATTAGCCAGCAATTAAATTATTACATTAACAATCAAGCACATTGCAGTATAAATCTGTTGGTACACAGGCTCATAGATCATGTTACAAAACACAATGAAACATATATTGTCAAGTGCAATTGTTGCAAATTAAGGGGGCCTTACGTATTTACAACAAGCCAATAGACATACGGACTGGAACTGTTTTCAGCAAATAGCATTTAAAGTACAACATAATTGTTTTTCACTGCAGATACTGCATATACTTGGACACATTTACTCTTATATATATTGTCTTTAGAGCACAATTGATACTTGTAATTATTTTTATTTTTTTTTTCCTTTTTGTTTTTGTCTTGTCTTATTGTTTTATTGGTCTCACTTTTCAGCCAAATATTGCATAGAAACGGTATTAGATTCAGTTTTAGGTGTGATTTTGGAGACAGTCTCTGTCAGTTTTGCTTGAATTACTTGAGCCTTCCCTAATTTGCAACATTTGCAATTGACAATATACGTTTAATTGTGTTTTTTTAACATGATCTATGCGCCTATGTACCAACAGATTTATGCTGCAATGTGCTTGATTGTTAATTGCGTAACTTAATTGCTAACTGATTAGCCCCTGGTTATTTTGTTTTTTTCGGTTCAAATTCTGTCCTGCACACAATGTGCAGAATGCAGGAGTACCTCATGGATTTTTTTTTTTTTTGTGGTAACCAGTGTCCTTTTCAAGTGTGACCATTTAAATAATTACAAAAGAAGTTTAGGGCTGACCTTCTTTCTGTCAATCATCACACACATGTAGTCAAAATTTTTGTGTGGCCATGCTGGCACATCTGTGCACAGATCTTATGTATAGGATTCCAATAATTTGAAGGTATGCTCACAGCAGAACACCTGTAAGTCATAAAGACTGTAATCACAGTTAGCAAACTTTGTATGCTTAAACAGAATATGACATAGGGACACATTTGAGTGTCTGATTAAAGGAATATTACTGTCATTAAAATGATAGCTGAAGCAGTTTGGTGATATAATTTTTGCACCTGCAGTCTCACTGCTCAAGCCATTCAGGAGTTAAATATTTAGATTTCTGTCCATGCAGCTCTAGCCACCTCCCCTGGTTGTGACTGACACAGCCTGCATGAAAAAATGGTTTCGTTTTCATTTAGATCTTAAAGGGACACTATAGTCACCCAGACCACTTCAGCTCAATGAAGTGGTCTGGGTGCCAGGTCCATCAGGTTTTAACCCTTCAGATGCAAACATAGCAGTTTCAGAGAAACTGCTATGTTTACATTTGGGGTTAAGCCAGCCTTTAGTGGCTGTCTTCCGGACAACCACTAGAGGCGCATCTGCGACGCTGGAGGCATATTATGCCTCCATCGCGCAGAGCGTCCATAGGAAAGCATTGAGAAATGCTTTCCTATGGACACTTTGAATGCATGTGCATTCGGCTCCGCTGACGTTGGCTGGGGAGGAGAGGTCACCAGCGCCCGGCGCTGGAATAAGGGAAGGGGTTTTAACCCCTTCAGCGCCACGGGAGGGGGACCCTGAGGGTCGGGGCACCCTCAGGGCACTATAGTGTCAGGAAAACCGCTTTGTTTTTTCTGACACTATAGTGATCCTTTAACCCCTTAAAACCATAGAGCGTACTATTACGCCCTATTCTAAGTGGCTCTAAACACCGCAGGGCGTAATAGTACGCCCTCCGGTTTTTCTTACTTACTCGCGGTTGGGGAGACTCACCTGGGATCCCAGGGAGTCCCACACAGCGGATCCTGCCTCCTCCGGCCCCCCCCGGCCATGTGAGAGTGAGGTCCTTGCCAGGACCTCACAATAACATGGTCGGGTTAGCTGGCTGCTGCATTGCCAGCAGGGGGACTGCTTGTAATGACAGTTAGTCCCCTTGCTGGCTGGAAATCAAATAAATTAAAGTTAAAATCATTGTACAAAAAAATTATATACTTAGATCATATATATATATATATATATATATATGATCTAAGTATATATATTTATATACACATACCATGTAGGTGTATTTTACTATTAATATATATATATATATATATATATATTAATATCAAATTACACGTAGACTGATACTGATTAAATATATATATATAATTATTGTTATATATATTTATATATAATATAAATTTTTTTAAATACGTTAAAAAATTAAAAATAAATAATTAAAAAATATATAAATGTGTGTTATTTCGTTCTAACTGTATTGTGATATTAATATATATATATTTATATCAAAATACACGTAGAACGAAATAATATATATATATCTATATACCTAAATATATACGTATATATCACTATATATATATATATATATATATATATATATATATATATCTATATATAAATAAAAATATATTTTTTTAAATTTTATATATATATATATATATATATATTTTAATTCTACATATATATTTATGTAATATTTTTACATAATTAGGTATTTTAATGAATTACAATTAGCGGGACCTGCCTGACAACCCATGCCGAAAATATAGGGAATTTAATTTGCTAGCACTATATTTAACCCTATAACTTTCCAAGACACCATAAAACCTGTACATGGGGGGTACTGTTTTACTCTGGAGACTTCGCTGAACACAAATATTAGTGTTTCAAAACAGTAAAATGTATTGCAACGATGATATCGCCAGTAAAAGTGACATTTTTTGCATTTTTCACACACTAACAGCACTTACACGGACGATATTATTGCTGTGATACTTTTTACTGTTTTGAAACACAAATATTTGTGTTCAGCGAAGTCTCCCGAGTACAACAGTACCCCTCATGTACAGGTTTTATGGTGTTTTCAAATGTATTGCAAATGGGGTATGTAGCCACTTAGTCACAAACACTGGCCAAAATTGGCGGTTTTTGCATTATTCACACACAAACAAATATTAACGCTACCTTTGGCCAGTGTTTGTGACCAAATGGCTACTAAAAAAGACTGGACATACCCCATTTGCAATACCTTGGGTTGTCTAGTATTGCAAATGGTATGCCATTATGGGTGTAAATTTTATTCCTGGGCTACTATACAGTCTCAAAGGCAACGTAACCAATCTGGCGAATTTCAATTTCAAATGTAACGTGCTATATTTGACCCTGTAACTTCCCAAAACACCATAAAACCTGTACATAGGGGGTACTGTTTTACACGTGAGACTTTGATGAATACAAATATGTGTATTTTATTGCAGTAAAAGCAAACAGTGTTATGACATTGACAGTTAAAATGTCATGTAGAACTAAAAAAAAAAAATAATTTCTTATTTTCTCCCATTTTTTTCATATTAAATTATGTTTCATAGCTAAATATTTGATATTAAATGAAAGCCCTGTTTCTCCTGAATAAAATTATATATAATAAGGGTGGGTGCATTTACTATGAAAGAGGTGAATTACGGTTGGACAGACATGTAGCGCAAATGCCAGGTTTTGTTTTGTTCACAACGTGTACTCAGTCCTTAAGGGATTAATTTACTTTAAAAGTTTGTATTTCCTGCTCCTGTAGGGTCTAGCAGACTATTAACAGAGCAGGAGATAGAACATTTTAAATTAAAGGGACACCTTGGGCACTGTATCTGCTTCATCTCATTAAACTGGATATAGTGTCTGGAGTCCCCTGTTGAATAATTTCTTTCAGCATTAAACAGTTTTTAATGTTGTAATGTTTTAATGCTAAACAAGAAACCCCGGCAGTCCATCCCCTCTGTGCTGCTTTGGCTAATAAGGAAGTATCACCCTGAGCAGCAATGGGCAGCTGTGATTGGCTGAGAGTGTCAGCTGACTGCTTTTAACCTGTCAGAGCTCCAACTGACGGTATGAATGGGTATGACAACAAGGAAGTGTGTAATCTCTGCCTTAGCTACACATACAGAAGGGGCCGGACTGTGGGTGGCCAGGGACTCTTATTTTGTGGCATACTGCACAAACATGGTGCAACACTGAATGGAGGGACAGTGCCAGGGCACTCCAGGCGCTATAACCAATTCAAAGAGATGAAATGGTTATAGTGACTACAGTGTCCCTTTAAAAAGAATGTGCAATAAAGAAAGTTTAATCTTTGTTTCCCTTTTGATTAAGTATTTAGGAAGGTTGTGTAAGTCACGTGCAGGTAGGTGTGACTAGTCTGCATAAACAAAGTGATTTAATGCCTAGATGGCAGAGACCTGAATGTTGAAACTATGGTATTCCTTTAACCCCTTAAGGACGCATGACAGAAATGTTCCGTCATTGCAGCACTCCTTTTAAGGACGCTGGACGGAAAATTTCCGTCCAAAATGAAAATTAACCCCTGATTGCCACAATCGCGGCAATCGTGGGGTTAATCTTCCCGTAGTGTGTCTCCATATCGGAGGCACACTACCATGGGCAGTTTCACTGATTCAGCCCATGTGATCGCTCTGACCGGGAGTCAGAGCGATCACACGTGTTGCAGAGAAACCCGATTTGTTTCCGTGCAGCTCCGTGTGAACTGTGAACTGCAGAGAGACAGATCGGAGTTGATCTGTCTCTGGCTGTAAAAAAAAAAGTTAGTTACAAAATCCTCCCCCCCCCCCCACCTCTTTAATCCTCAGGGGTTAAATGTATTTAATTAATTTAAATATTTTAAAATATTTATTTATTTAGCTAGGGTGGGTAGAAGTTAGTGGGGAAATCGGAGGATTTACGGTTAGGCTAGTTAGGGGTTAAAAGTTAAAAAATAAAAATTAAAAGTGAAAAAAACTTTTTGAAGTTTAAACAAAGTTTTAAAATAGTAAGATAAGTTGTTAAAAGCTAAATAAAACTTTTTAAAAGTTAAAAAAAACTTTAAAAAAGTTTAAAAATTTTTTTAAAAGGGGGAAAATGCGTATTATCTCTACACTTGGTACAGGCTAGCGAAAAAATGATACCACTCTAAGGTTTCAAATATGCCTTTTAAAACACCCTGGGGTGTCTTCTTTAGGAAGTGGTATGCCTTTGTGAAGTAATTGGAAAACACAACCTATTAAAAAAATTCCAAAGTGGGGAATGGGCACAGCGTAAAAATTCTAACTTAAATAGCTGTGTCTCAAATGTGCCCCTTCAACGTTGTCATATACCTGGTAAAGGTACATACGGGGGTATTGCTGTACTCAGATAACATAGCGGAGCAACATATGATGTATTATACTGCTGTAGCACATATAACAGGGGTAGGCAACCTTTTAGCAGCACTGTGCCGATATAGGATTGTGTTGTCCCGTAGTGTGCCGATCCTATTTTTTTTTAAACTGAGGTGTGTATGCTGCCGTATTCTGCTTGTGTTATTTATACTGTGTTACGGTACACCCCGGTATAAGAGGGGTTAATACCACTGAGGACTATCCCATTCCGAATGAAGAAGCAGCTAACAGCAGTTTCAATTAGCCGAACAGGAACCATACGAAATCCTTCACGAACCAAACAGCCGAATGAGTAAATCATACGAATCCAATACCCCCAAGTACGAGACCAAGCTCCGTATTGAGGGTTAAGCAGAGATCTGGTTTATTGAGGGCTATCTGCCCGGTATTTATGCAGGTCTCCCACCTGGTGGACACTCCCTTAGGGGACCAGATGGAAGACTGGGACAATGTGGATACAGTAGCCAATCACAGTAGCACAAACATAAACACTCTCATTTGATGTAGATAAACCCTCCTCTCTATCCTGGAGATAATTGGGAAGTAATCAAATTATCTCCATGGATAGAGGCTAAACTCCATTTTGTACCTGAACATAAAAATACAATAAAATCAATAACTTTACATTATACGAACAGAATCCCCACATTCATGCCACACGTATCCCCAGATAGCTGGGATCTAAGCACACAATATTTCCGAATGCCGCTCAGATCCTATGCATACAGTTCAATCGCCATGGAGCCAAAGTCTTTCACATTGTCTTTCGTTATATTAACGGGCTGCATGGGATGGCTATCTGGGGTGCGTCTTTATGTGCCGGAAAGTGCCAAACGGACCGACGTTCGTGTGCTGGATGGCAGAGAAGGGAGGTCGGCGGCTTCAGCGGTGTTAATGCAAAATAGTGTCCGTTTTTAGTTCCATAGTTTGGGCGCCGAACACTGCTGGCTGTTCGGGACTTTTAAAATGTTATGTTTGTGTGGATTGTATATATGTTTGTTTGTGGGCTGGTAGTATTATTTGTATGAGGGGAGGGCTGTTGTGCATTTCTGTGTAAATCTAGCAGTGTAGGTGGCTTCCCTGGGTTCCAGTGGGGACCAAGCTGGCCAGGTACAGTTTAAAGACAGGAGCTGCAACAGCAGCTGCAGGCTGCTCTACTACATTGTGGATTCCCATTCACAAATGTTGGGAGGAAGTGATCTGCAAGGTTCAAAACACGTCTTTTGAAATACCCTAGGGCGTCTTCTTTAAGAAATGGTATGCCTTTATGGGGTAGCTGGAATAATTAACCTACAAAAAAACCTCCTAAGTGGGGTCTGGATACAGCATAAAAATGTAAAGTTTGAAAAAACTTAAATGGCTGTGTCTCAAATGTGCTCCTTCAATGTCCGCATATATCTGGCAAAGGTACATATGGGGGTATTGCTGTGCTCAGACGACATAGCTGAGCAAGATAGGATGTATTATATAGCCTTAGCACACATAAGGTTTGCAAAATACACAGTACAAACTCACTGTGTGTCAAAAAAGCTGAAAAAATGCTTATTACCTCTACACTTGGTACAAGCTAGCAGAAAAATTATCCCACGCTAAGGTTCAAAATATGCCTTTTGAAATACCCTGGGATGTCTTCTTTAAGAAATAGTATGCTTTTATGGGATAGTTGGAATATATAGCCTGGTAAAAAAACTCTAAAGTGGGGTAACAACACAGCGTAAAAATTCAAAGTTTGAAAAAAACCTGCAATGGCTGTGTCTGAAATGTGCCCCTTCAACGTTCACATATACCAGGCAAAGGTACATATGGGGGTATTGCTGTACTCAGACAACATAGCTGAGCAACATATAAAGTATAAAGCCGTAGCACACATAAGGTTTGCAAAATATACAGTACAAACTCACTGTGTGTCAAAAAGGCAGAAAAAAATTGCTTATTACCACTACATTTGATACAAGCTAACGGAAAAATGATCCCACGCTAACGTTCAAAATTTGCCTTTTGAAATACCCTCTGGCGTCTTCTTTAAGAAATAGTATGCCTTTTTGGGGTAGTTGGAAAAAGCAGCCTGCTAACATATTTCAAAATAGAATACGGACCCATTAAAACTCTCCATGTAAATTCACACTTAAAAACCTGAACTTGTCACGTCTGTTTCACAGCAATGTAACTTCACAAAATAGTGTCTAGGTCATACATTGGGCTTATTGTTTTACTCAGAAGAGGTAACTGAGCATACTTAGGGGGAATTTATGACAGTCGCACTTATCAAATGTAAGAAATACCCATCAAAAATGCAACATGCATGTAAAAAAATAATAAATAAAAAAACTCCACAAAATTTGAAATAAATTGGTGAAAAAATGGTGGCAAGTTAATGTATAATATATGCTTTATATCCTGGAGTGTCTGCTTTCTCAAATGGAAGGCCTTTGTGGGGTTATTTGAACAGTCAAATGGCTACAATGCCACAAAATCAGACATATGAGCATCTATGAAAATTCCAACTATAGAAACTGAAATAGCATGGTCTCCTATATGGCATTGCAGCTTCAGAAAATAGGGGCAAAGGTATACAATGGGGGTATTGTTTTACTCAGCAGATGTAGCTGAACACAATATGGGGTTCTGTACAGGGATAGCACACACTAGGTTTACGAAATACACATTACAAAAACCTTGTAATATGTGTATATGCCAAAATAGAGAAAAAATACAATTTTACACCAATATTTAGCAGTGATTGGCGGTGAAATGGCTACGCAAAAAGTGTCAAACTAACCTTAGGTAAATAGCCTGTGATGTCTACTTTATATAAATATATACTTTTGTGTGGCAACTTTGTTTCCTGTAATGGGTATTAAACTTCCAAGACAAACATACCAACTTCTAAAATTGTTTCACATTGAACTTATATTTTAGACCTTGTAGTTTGTGACCTGTAACTTTCAAAATAAACTGAAATCCTACACATATTATGCACTTTGTAAATCAAGACACATATTATGCACACATTATTATTGCCAAAACTTGGGGAAAAAGCATTTTTTTGTTTTTTTTCCACATTATTTTGCATGTTTTTGGTAATAAATGAGAATTTATATATGTATAAGTCACATCAAATTAAAGCCCTTTTTGTTGTCTAAAAAAAACGGTATATAATATGTGTTGGTACAATAAATGAGAGAGATGCAAATTGCATTTGAACACAAACAGCAAAAAATGCAAAAATTGTTTGTGTCCTTAAGGGTATGTCCAGCTTCTGAAGCTGTGTCCTTAAGGGGTTAACAGTTGGTGGAGGATGGTTTAGGGAAATAATGTAATATCAACTAAACTATGCTGATGCAGGGATGAGATATTTACACCATAACCACTTAAATAACCTGAATTGTTTTGATGCTTTAATTCACCCTTTAGATTACAGGATCACTTTGTGGACAGTATTCATTGCTGAGCATGTCCAAATCAATCTGGCAATGAATGTTGTGTATGTGTGGGCTAAATTCATTTTGCTAATGTGTATGTTTAAAGGAACACTATAGGGTCAGGAACACGAACATGTATTCCTGACCCTCTAGTGCAAAATACACCCTTAAAAGCATGAAAAACTCACCTTATTTCCAGTGCCGTGCAGGTCTGCCCACACTGGCCCCACCCATTTGGTGACCTCATCAGAATTGCTGGTTTTTAGCCAATCCAATGCTTTCCCGTTGGATTGGCTAAAATCGGCAAGTGGGGGGACCAAATGCTGTTTTGGTCAATCAGCATCTCCTCATAGAGATACATTGAATCAATGCATCTGCCACTTGGAGGTGTTCCTAGGGGCAATGCAGACACTGCCTTTTCTCTGAAAATGCAAACATTTGAAAAGGCAGTGTTTGCATGAAAATGCCTGCATATAATGATTATACTCACCAGAAGAACTACATTTAGCTGTAGTTGTTCTGGTGACTATAGTGTCCCTTTAACATTACCAATATGCCAAACGCGGAGACAGGCAATAGGCGACCAAGAGGCCCCTCCACTTGTGTCAAACTGCTCAAAAATGGTTTGACATAGAGCCAGTGGATGGTACACAGGTTATGTTGGCAGCAAAAACGCAGAAGGCTGCAGTGGTAATGATTATTATGATTAATGAGTGCCTCTTTATCCCCTTAAGGACCGAGGATGGTTCAGCACCGCCATCGGCATTTTAGCATTGCCGACCGATGACGGTCCTGAACCGTCCTAACGGTCCAATGTACTTACCCGATCGCTGTTGTTCCCCTGGCGGCGATCGGCGGTGCTCCCGGTGTGGGGAGACTGCCTGCAGCCCAGACAGTCTCCCCATGGCGGATTAGAACCCCTGGGTCCATGTGATCGCTCAACAGAGCGATCACATGGTCAGAATAGGTGTCCATGTGTCTGCCTGCAGGGGGACTGCCTGTGCTGACAGGCAGTCTCCCTGCTAGTGTAAAATCATTAAAAAAAAAATTAAGTTAATGTTAATAAAAAAAAATAAAAAAATGATATATGTGTATATATATATCTATATAATATATGTCTATATATCATTATATATAATGTCATACTAAGTGTGTTTTTATATTAATATGTACATATATTAATATAAAAATACACTTATAATTAAATTACACACGTGTATATATATAATAACTATATATATTGTATATATATTATTATAAAATACAAATAATAAGTAGATTAAATTAAATAAAAAAAAATAATAAAAATTAAAAAAAAATTATATCTATATGAAATTTTATTCTAACTGTATTTTAATATTAATATCTATATATATTTATATCAAAATACACTTAGAATGAAATTGTATATATATCTATGTATATATAAATAAATAAAAATAATACGAAATATACACATGTCCATATACAAAATTACATAAATAATTAGATAAATATACACGTAGACTTCAAATATATAAATATGCATAAATATTTAAATTCTATGTGCGTATTTATGTCATATTTTTACAGAATTAAGTAATTTTATTAATTGCAATTTGAGGGACCTGCCTGCCAACCCAGGCCGAAAGTCCAGAGAATTTAATTTGCTAGCACTGTATTTTACCCTGTAACTTTCTATCACACCCTAAAACCTGTACATGGGTGGTACCGTTTTACTCGGGAGACTTCGCTGAACACAAATATTAGTGATTCAAAACAGTAAAACATATCACAGCGATGATATTGTCAGTGAAAGTGACTTTTTTTCGCATTTTTCACACACAAACAGCACTTTTACTGATGATATAATTCTTGTGATATGTTTTCCTGTTTTGAAACACTAATATTTGTGTTCAGCAAAGTCTCCCGAGTATAACAGTACCCCCCATGTACAGATTTTATAGCATTTTTGAAAGTTACAGGGTCAAATATATAGGTCAAATATTTTTACATTGAAAATGGCCAGGTTGGTTACGTTGCCTTTGAGAGCGTATGGTTGCCCAGGAATGAGAATTACCCCCATGATGGCATACCATTTGCAAAAGAAGACAACCCAAGGTATTGCAAATGGGGTATGTCCAGTCTTTTTTAGTAGCCACTTAGTCACAAATACTGGCCAAAATTAGCATTCAATTTAGTTTTTTACTTTTTCACATACATACAAATATGAACGCTAACTTTGGCCAGTGTTTGCGACTAGGTGGCTACAAAAAAAAACTGGACATACCCCATATTGAATACCCTGGGTTGTCTACTTTAAAAAAAATATGTACATGTGGGGTGTTATTCAGAGATTTATGACAGATAATAGTGTTACAATGTCACTATTGATACATTTGAAAAAAATTTATATTTTGAAACCGCAATAGCCCTATAACTTGCAAAAAAAAGCAGGTAAACACTGGGTATTTTAAAAATCAGGACAAAATTTTGAATCTATTTAGCAGGTTTTTTTATTCGCTTTTGTAGATGAGTAAAAGACTTTTCAAGTAAAATTCAAAAAACATGTATTTTTTTCAATTTTTCATCATATTTTTGTATTTTTTTCAATTAAATTACATGAGAATATATAAATAATGGTATGTAAAGAAAGCCTTTTTTGTCCTGAAAAAAAACAATATATAATTTGTATAGGAACTGTAAATGAGAGAGTGGAAAATTACAGCTAAACACAAACACCACAAAAGTGTAAAAAGAGGCCTGGTTGCAAATGTACAACATCGCAAAAACAGTCCAGTCCTTAACCCCTTAAGGACACATGACGTGTGACATGCCATGATTCCCTTTTATTCCAGAAGTTTGGTCGTTAAGGGGTTAAAGCGCTATGGAATTTGTTGGCGCTATATAAATAATAAAATAATAATAATAAAGAGGATTGTCTTATCGTTTTGTACCAGCATGTCTTATTATTTACCTTTTTTTTCTCTGTAAGAACACCTATGAATAATTGATACATTTTGCAAAGAGCTCTGGATGACAGCCCTATATAAAACTGATAAGCTAATAAATAAATACTTCCATCTGTGCGAGTCTTGCATCTTCTTTCAACATTTTACAGTCACATGTTGCATTCTAGTCGATCATCTTCTCCCCTGTAGATATCTTGAATGTTATTTTTAAATGAAATAAACATTCCTACGTGTGATATCACAATAGCAAAACCTGATATAGAACTTTTTTTTTATTTTTTTTTTTATATGGAGTGTCTGTCGGTGAGTAAACAAATCACTTGAATAAAAATAGCATGTACAACAGGGAGCCCACCTGACCCCTTCACTCTGTGTTTGTATACAGACAGCAGCTGCCTGTGGCTTATCACCTCTCTAACCTTTTGAGTGTGCCATCTGTGTGTCCATCTTCTCCATTAATTTGTTCATTCTGTGTATGTTTGCTAAATCAGAAAGGATACTTATCAGTAATCATGAATTACTCTTAATACAGCAAAATAATTATTTTTTTTTACTTCCAAAATGTTATATCATATATCAACATATATTATATAACGGACAACTGAGATTAATATTAATGTTGTTTACAAACTTCTAAAGACATGATGACCTCTTTGTACCTATCTAACATTACTTGTCTTATTTTGGAATGGATTACAATTAGCAATATTTTGGTGTAATACAAACAATATAAGCATTGAGGAACATCTATAGACTGTAAGCTCGTTTGAGCAGGGTCCTCTTCAACCTATTGTTCCTGTAAGTTTTCTTGTAACTGTCCTATTTATAGTTACATCCCCCCCTCTCATAATATTGTAAAGCGCTACGGAATCTGTTGGCGCTATATAAAGGCGATAATAATAATAATAAATATATTTCTGTAGTTAAGTGTTGCTTTCTTTGGACTTCAACCCAACCTTAGTGCTTCGAACAGGTAAATATTAGGGTCTACCTCTTATTGCTGAAGTTCATGTAGAGTCAATATGGGGTATGAATAAGCTATTGAGGTGAAGTGCTAACCTAAGGCAGCAGCAACTGATCTGATGTAAACAACAAATACACAAACACAAAACGATTGATTAATTTACATAATGGCTAGCTATTATACATTTCTGACCTTCTTTTTGGGCATGAAGGTGCATTACGTTAAAGATTATATTTTCATTGCTTAGTACACAAAAGGTATTCAGATGTGATCTAGGCTGTCAATATGTTCTATCTTTTACAGCAAATTTAAGAAAAGTGTGTAAATGGTGAAAACCAAGTGTACAGATTTCTTCAAGTATAGTGTATTAAATGAAAATATTCAGCTATGTTATTTAATTAAACTAGAATCACCAGAATCACCACCTTTAACCCCATTCCTGACATTGGGGTGTGCTATGTCGTAGGAGGACTTAAACAATGTTAGGGCAGCCTAGCACACCCTAAACGTCTGGCCCTCTCTCAAGCTCGTATACTTACCCAGGCAGTACCCTTATAGCAAATCCAGCCGATCTAAGTCATGTGATCACGGTGTTCATGACCATGATCACATGACTTTGATCGATTAGGTTTCAGTCAGGTCCCCCAATATATAATCAGAATAATTATATATATATATATATATATATATATATATATATGTGTGTGTGTGTGTATATATATATATATATATATATATATATATATCACTTTTTTTCATATTAAATTGTATTTTATATATAAATATTTGATGTGAAATTAAAGCTCTATTTCTCCTGAGCAAAATGATATATAATAAGTGTGGGAGTACTTAAAGCATCACTGTCACATTCTACTTGCCTGAACCTGTACCTTGTGGGCGCCGCCATCTTCATCTGGCAGGTCCTCTTCAGATCCTGGCACTATAGCATGGGCAAGAGTACAGCATTGAGGTTAATGGATGAGAGCCCGGGATCCTCCATAAATAAATCCAAATCCCTGCATCCGCCACGGGTGATGGCTGGGTGTATTGACACTTCTAGCTTCTAGATGGCGGTATCTTTGCCAAGTGTCTAACTCCCCCAATCCTGTCACTCACAGGTGGAGGAAATATACTGAGACATTGCAGTCACTTCTTTGTCTCTGTATATATTTTGATTGAGATGGAATTTTAGTGAAAGTTCAACATAGTCAATATGAGTATTTCGTAATATTCTATCTAGCTCATGCAGAGACTTTCCAGCTCCCACTGAGGCAAGAAGTGGGGCACTGCAGGTGTGAAGTGAAACAACTTTAAAGTGGTTTGACTACATTCACTTGGGAGGTGCCAGGGCACTGCTGACACCATAACCACTACATCATGCTGTAATGGTGTTGAGGGTTTTCCTTTAAAAGACCACTGTAGGATGATTTTTAGCCAATCCAATGTTTTCCCGTAGGGAAATCAGCAAGGAGGTGGTAGAGGGCTGGGGCTTGGCTTGGCCAATCAGCATCTCCTCAGTGCATCTCTATGAGGAAAATTCACTCTGCATGGAGACGCTGAATGGCAGTGCTGCACACTGTGCAGCACTACTCTAGGAAGCACCTCTAGTAGCCAACTGAGGAGTGGACACTGGAGGTGTCCCTACAGGGCAAAGTAAACACTGCTCTTTTCTCTGGCACATGCTTTTAGGGCCACCTGATTGTCAAAGGATTTCCAGGGGGCCCGGTCAGCACTGCGGCGCTTTAAGTATAACCCTGTGAAGAGGTCAGAACTGGGAGGAAGTGACAGCCCTGGTCACCTCCTCCCAGCAATCATCGAGAGCTGTGCGGGAGGAGGAAGTCAGAGTGAGAACTCTGACTCCCATCAGCTGGAGCCAGCCACTGGACCCCAAGCAAAGTCACCCACCTGCACCTAAAAGGTAGGAAACAGGAGGGTGACTTGTTTGTGTATGTATGTGTGTATGTTTGCTTGTGTATCTGCATGTGTGTCTGTATATTTGCGTATCTGACATGTATGTCAGTGTGTGCTCTGTATTTGTATGTTTGTCACTGTTTGTATCTGTGAGTGCCATTCTGTGTATCTGAAAGTTTTTGTGTATCTGCATGTGTGTCTATATGTGTATCTGTCTGTAGATGCATCTGTGTATTCACATGTGTGTTTGTATCTGTAGGAGTGTCATTCTGTGTATGTCAATGCATGTCATTATGTTTGTATGTGTGTATATGTGTTAGTTTGTGTGTCTGTGTATTTGCATGTGTCAGTGTGTGTATGTGTCTGTGTATCAGCATGTGTGTCCGTGTGTGTATCTATCTGCCTGTATGTCAGTGTGTGTTCGTCTGTTTATCTGCATGTGCTTCAGTGTATGTATCTGTGTGTGTGGGTGTGTGCAACTGTTACCCCACTTCACCCTGCCACACTCACAATAACTCCCCCCAATCCTGTCACTCACCAATGCCATACTCACCTCCCATCGCTCTGCCATAGTCATCCTATTACACTTGCCTTCTCCATCACTGTCAAACTCAACCCCCCAATCCTGTCACACTCATTCTCCATCACTCTGTGACACTCGCCCCCTTTCACCCTGCCACCCTATCACATTAACCTCTACAATTCTGTCATACTAGTACCCCCCAACCATGCCACACTCTCCCTGTGGGCCTTGAATGATCTACATGGAAGGGCTAGGGGCATGAATGTGACAAATAGAGGGGGGGTGAGACATATGTGGGACCCCAGTGCAATTTTCGCACCCGTGGTTTCTGGTTACGCCTCTGGCATCAACAGAACTTTTATGCACTACAAAACTTTTTTAATAAGTTGACTTCTTTTTACATGCTTAATTTCATATAGTTTAAAAAATAAATAAAATGTTTTGCAGCATTCTGCCTCCTCTGCCCCATCTTCCCCATTATAAAATACTAGTTACTGTACTTTACTAACTACTTTGTTTTATAACCCTTTTTATACATCATCAGAAAGCGCAAAAAAGGTTACTGGGAGTTGTAGTTTAGCTAACAGTTGAACCACACTTTCCATAAATATCTGTTCTATCCATAAAGTTATGCTGTACAGAGACTTATGGGACAATATCAGTAATTTGTAAAGAACCATAAAAACAGTTAATAGAGCATTTGGATTGATGATCAGGATTGACAATGCTGATTGTTTGAAATGTGAATCCTTGGAGTATATTATAAATCAAATGCAGGAACTTCATGCGTGTGCATCTTTATCTTTTGTAATTCTTTTTGAAGAAATTAAAAAATGCATTAAAAGAGAATGGGTAATTTCAAAGCCGGAGTGCAAGCTTCACTGACACCCTGAGTTTCTTTGAAGTCAGTGGGTATATAATGTTGGCTAAAGAGGGCAAACCAATGATTCACATGAGTTTGCAGAGTCTTCGTGAACTTCAGCTCCAAATTCACAATACAATGAGAGGAATCAGGGAATCTAAACATCATTAGCATGGTTGTTTGTGCTGAGTTTCATACATCTCACAGCAGTAGTTTGCTCACAATGAATGAACAAACTGTAATATTACATAAGTGACGGTTTACAATCTGTACAATCTAGTATAAATATGCAAAACGTGTGTGTGTATGTGTGTATCTATATATATATATATATATATATATATATATATAAATAAAATTAATTGATTTTCTCACCGCTCCTGGTATATTTTTTACTGTCTTAACTGTTCCTAGTACTGCACTCTAACGAACAGCGATCTCAGATGTCCCACTGACATCAAAGAATGAGGGCACTTACTGGATTTATTAATCAATGAAAAAATATATTCAAG
>OW240920.1:96315830-96337062 GCA_933207985.1 Pelobates cultripes | reverse complement strand
GAGCTGGGGGGGGGGTGCCGTTGATGTGGAGCAAGACGCAGCAGCAGAAGAGGACTCAGCCGAGGAGGTTATGGAAGAGGATGGAGTAGGAGGAGTAGAGGAGGTGGCAGCAGGACTGCCTGCAAGTCGTGGCGGTGTCACCAACTCCTAAGCAGAGCCATGCATTCCATGCTTGGCAGCAGTCAGCAGGTTTACCCAATGCGCAGTGTAGGTGATATACCTGCCCTGACCATGCTTTGCAGACCATGTATCAGTGGTCAGATGGACCCTTGCCCCAACACTGTGTGCCAGACATGCCATTACTTCCTTTTGCACAGTCGAGTACAGGTTGGGGATTGCCTTTTGCGCAAAGAAATTTTGGCCGGGTACCTTCCACTGCGGTGTCCCAATAGCTACAAATTTTTGGAATGCCTCAGACTCCACCAGCTTGTATGGTAAAAGCTGGCGGGCTAATAGTTCGGACAAGCCAGCTGTCAGACGCTGGGCAAGGGGGTGACTTTCTGACATTGTCTTCTTACGCTCAAACATGTCCTTGACAGACACTTGACTGTGGGCAGATGGGCGGGAACTGCTCAAGGCGGGAGACGGAGGGGCGGATGGTTGAGAGGGGGCAAGGAGGACAGCAGTGGTTGACGTGGCTGAAGATGCTGGACCAGGAGGAGGATGGCGGCTTAGAGTAGGCGTGCTGCTTGTGTTGATCCCATAGGCGTTTGTGATGTGAGATCATGTGCCTACGCAAAGCAGTTGTACCTAGGTGGGTGTTGGACTTCCCACGACTCAGTTTCTTTTGGCACAGGTTGCAAATGGCATCGCTGTTGTCAGAGGCAGACACACAAAAAAAATTCCACACTGCTGAGCTCTGCAATGACGGCATTCTGGTGGTGGACACAGCATGCGTTGATTGGTGTGCTGTCGGGCTGACCCCGGGTGTCGATGCATGCTGTCTGACTGTGCCACTGGCTCCTTGCGACGACCTCCCCCTGCTTCCAACTCGTCTCCTCCTCCTCCCTGTCTCCCCATCTGAACTTTCGCCCTGTTCTTCTTCTTGACGAGCGGGCACCCACGTGACATCCATGGACGCATCGTCATCATCAACCACTTCACTTGTATCTGACAACTCAGCAAAGGAAGCAGCAGTGGGTACAACATCATCATCATCATCACACCGTACGTCCATGTGTGTAATGCTGCCTGCCTGAGACATATCCTGTTATCTACATCCTCTGGCAATAATGGTTGCGCATCACTCATTTCTTCAAACGGATGTGTGAATAACTCCTCTGACATACCAACTGAAGCGGCTGTGGTGCTAGTTTTGGTGGTGGCGGCAGGCGGGTGAGTGGTATCTTGAGAAGTGCCTGAAGCTAAGCTGGAGGAGGATGGTGAGTCAAGGTTCTGAGCGGAGGCTGTAGAAGATTGGGTGTCCTGTGTTAGCCAGTCAACTATGTCCTCAGAACTTTTCAAGTTCAGGGTACGTGGCCTCTGAAAACTGGGCATTATTCTAGGGCCAAAGGGAATCACAGCACCACGACCACGATGGCCCCTGCGGGGTGGCCGGGCCTCGGCCTGTCATTTTTTGGGGGATTAGTGGTACTATGCGTGCAAGCTACTGTGAGACCAGATATGAGTGGCAATGTGCACTGGCACAGTTGTGCAAAGCACAGGCTGTAGGCCTGAAACAGCTGCTTGAGGGACACTGACTGGCTGCTATTAGCTTACACTGGAAACCTTTTTTTCTTTGTAAAAGCAAGCTACAGAGACACCAGATATGAGTGGCAAAGTACACAGGCAGAGGTATGCAGAGCACACGCTGAAGGAGGCCTGACACCCGCTTTAAGGACACTGACTGCTATTCAATCTATAACAGTGAAAAAAGTTTTTTGTTTTAAATGCAAGCTATTGTGACACCAGATATAAGTGG
Organism: Pelobates cultripes; assembly: GCA_933207985.1. Taxonomy (NCBI): domain Eukaryota; kingdom Metazoa; phylum Chordata; class Amphibia; order Anura; family Pelobatidae; genus Pelobates; species Pelobates cultripes. The sequence goes on along the minus strand of OW240920.1, from coordinate 96,335,141 downwards.
TGGCACTGACTGGGGAAATGGGCACAGTATCCACTGTGGTATTAACACACCCGCTTTAAGGACACTGACTGCTATTCAATCTATAACAGTGAAAAAAGTTTTTTGTTTTTAAATGCAAGCTATTGTGACACCAGTGAGTGGTGGCAGTGGGCACCGTATCCACTGTGAGCTTAACACACCCGCTTTTAGGACACTGACTGCTATTCAATCTATAACAGTGAAAAAAGTTTTTTGTTTTTAAATGCAAGCTGTTGTGACACCAGATATGAGTGGTGGCACTGGGCACCGTATCCACTGTTAGCTTAACACACCCGCTTTAAGGACACTGACTGCTATTCAATCTATAACAGTGAAAAAAGTTTTTTGTTTTTAAATGCAAGCTAATGTGACACCAGTTAGTGGTGGCACTGGGCACTGTATCCACTGTTAGCTTAACACACCCGCTTTAAGGACACTGACTGCTATTCAATCTATAACAGTGAAAAAAGTTTTCTGTTTTTAAATGCAAGCTATTGTGACACCAGTGAGTGAGTGGTGGCACTGGGCACCCGTACTGTAAAGGAAACTAACACCGCTTTAAGGACACTGACTGCTATTCAATCTATAACAGTGAAAAAGTTTTTTTGTTTTTAAATGCAAGCTATTGTGACGCAGTTAGTGGTGGCACTGGGCACCGTATCCACTGTAAGCGTAACACACCCGCTTTAAGGACACTGACTGCTATTCAATCTATAACAGTGAAAAAAGTTTTTTGTTTTTAAATCCAAGCTATTATGACACCAGTTGGTGGTGGCACTGGGCACCGTATCCACTGTTAGCGTAACACACCCGCTTTAAGGACACTGACTGCTATTCAATCTATAACAGTGAAAAAAGTTTTTTGTTTTTAAATCCAAGCTATTATGACACCAGTGAGTGGTGGCACTGGGCTGCGTATCCACTGTTAGCGTAACACACCCGCTTTAAGGACACTGACTGCTATTCAATCTATAACAGTGAAAAAAGAGGTTTTTGTTTTTTAAATCCAAGCTATTGTGATACCAGATCTAATTAGTGGCACTGGTCAGCGTATCCACTGTTAGCGTAACACACCCGCTTTAAGGACACTGACTGCTATTCAATCTATAACAGTGAAAAAAGTTTTTTGTTTTTAAATCCAAGCTATTATGACACCAGTGAGTGGTGGCACTGGGCACCGTATCCACTGTTAGCGTAACACACCCGCTTTAAGGACACTGACTGCTATTCAATCTATAACAGTGAAAAAAGTTTTTTGTTTTTAAATCCAAGCTATTATGACACCAGTGAGTGGTGGCACTGGTCACCGTATCCACTGTTAGCGTAACTCACCCGCCTTAAGGACACTGACTGCTATTCAATCTATAACAGTGAAAAAAGTTTTTTGTTTTTAAATGCAAGCTATTGTGACACCAGCGAGTGAGTGGTGGCACTGACTGGGCAAATGGGCACAGTATCCACTGTGAGCCTGACACAAGCTGGCAGCAGTGGTAGACAACTGACTGCTATTCAATCTATAACAGTGAAAAAAGTTTTTTGTTTTTAAATCCAAGCTATTGTGACACCAGATGTAAGTGGTGGCACTGACTGGGGAAATGGGCACAGTATGCACTGTGAGCCTGACACAGAAGCTGGCAGCAGTGGCAGACAACTAAGTGCAATTACATTACATAGAAATTTTTTTTTTTTTAAAAGCATACCCTAACCCTAACCTAGCTATGCTTTTCCCTATCTAATGAACAGCAGCTACACTTTCCCTCCTCTTACTAAGCATGCAGCTTGAGAATGAATCTAAAATGGATGCCTTCCAGGAGGTGGGAGGGTCTGCTAGGGAGGGTGTGCTGCTAATTGGCTGGAATGTGTCTGCTGACTGTGAGGTACAGGGTCAAAGTTTACTCAATGATGACGAATAGGGGGCGGATCGAACCGCGCATATGTACGCCCGCCTTGGCGAACGCGAACATGCTATGTTCGTCGGGAACCGTTCGCCAGCGAACCATTCGGTACATCACTACTCTGTGTTTGTTAAAGAATGACCAAAAAAAAAAAAAGCTCATTAACCCCTTCAGGACGGGTGACGGACCAGGTCCGTCACAGAGGGGAGACCCTTATTGGCGGGTGACGGACCTCGGTGCTCCGGTATGCCTCTGTATTAGAGGCAGACCGGGAGCACCTGATCAGGCTGCCCAGCACATGTGCTCGCTCTGAACGCAAGTCAGAGCGAGTACATGTGCTCTGTATACTTACCTTCCGGCTCCCTGCACTTCTGGTTCTGTGTGAAGTGCAGGGAGCCGGAACGGTGCTGATCCTGCCCCCTGTAGGAAAAAAAATAAATTTAATTTAAAGTCCCGCCCCCTTTCACCCATTGTAATAAAAAATAACCCCTTCCCTGCCAATTTATCACCGACTACAGTGATCAATTGGTAGGGATTACATTTTACTATGATCTGATTTTTTTTTTTAAATATTTTTAAATTATATATTTAGCTATCTGGGGTGGGTAGAAGTTAGTGGGGAATTGGGGGATTTGGCATTAGGCTAACTAGGGGTTAACGTTAAAAGTTTTAAAATAAACTTTAAAAAGTTAAAAATTAAGCTTAAAAAAGTTTTAATAACGTTTAAGTAAAAAATAAAAAAAAACACCCGCCTTTACCCAGTCCAAATAAAAATTAACCCTTTCCCTGCCAGTCGATCACTGCCTACAATGATCAAATACAGATCACAGTATTATACTGTGATCTAATTTTTTTTTAACCCCTGAGGATTAACTTTTATTTATTTTTTAACCCTCAGGGGTTCAATTTATTTAATTAATTAATTTAAATATTTTATAACTATATATTTTGCTAGCTGGGGTGGGTGGGAGTTATGGGAAAATTGGAAATTTACTGTTAGTGCTGCTTACTGCTAGTTAGGGGTTAACGGTAAAAAAAAAGCTTAGAAAAATGTTAAATCTGTAAAAAAGTTTTAAGAAAGTTTAGGAAAGTTTAAAAAAAAATTAATAAACAAAACAAAAGTTTAAAAACTAGTTTTTAAAAGTAAAAAAGTTATAAAAAAAAAAAAGTACATTTTAAAAACGCTCATTACCACTACACCTGGAACAAACTAGAGAAAAAATTATCCCACGCCAAGGTTCAAAATATGCCTTTTGAATTACCCCAGGGTGTATTCTTAAATAAATAGTATGTGTTTGTGGGGAAGTTTCAATAACCAACCGTCTAAACTACTCCAAATTGGAACATGGACACAGCGTAAAACTTCAAAGTTAGAAAAAAACTGAATGGCTGTGTCTCAAATGCGCCCCTTCAACATCCACATATACCTGGCAAAGGTACATACGGGGGTATTGCTGTACTCAGCCGACATAGCTGAGCAACATATGAAGTATTATACAGTCGTAGCACACATAAAGTTTGCAAAATATACTGCGCAAACTCACTTTGTATGTCAAAAAGGCAGAAAAAATGCTTATTACCACTACACTTGGTACAAGCTAGCGGAAAAATGATCCCACGCTAAGGTTCAAAATATGCCTTTTTAAATACCCTGGGGTGTCTTCTTTAAGAAATGGTATGGCTTTATGGGGTATTTGGATTATATAGCCTGGTAAAATACTCTAAAATGGGACATGGGCACAGCCTAAAAATAGCTTCACGAAATAGTGCCAAAGACATTCATTGGGGGTGTCTTTTTACTCAGAAGACTTAGCTGAGCATAATTTGGGAGGTTTGAACTTAGTGGCACATATGAAATATACAAAATGCCCAGCAAAAATGCAATCCGTATGTAAAAAATGCACAAAATTATTTTTTACCAAATACTTTGGCATATATTGGTGAACAAATGGGGGCATGTTAAGGCACAATATGCACCTTATGAGATACCCTGGAGTGTCTACTTTTACAAATGGTAGGCCTTTGTGGGGTTTTTTTGAACAGTCAATCTGTTATAATACCCCAAATGTAAGCTAAGGCTCATTAAATCCATCTCTCAAAATTCTACTGTGAATAATGAAAAGGACAGGTCTCCTATATGGCACTGTAACTTCACTAAATAGTGCCAAAGACATACAATGGGGGTGTCATTTTACTCAGCAGATGTAACTGAACACAAAATAAAACTTTGTAGAGGAATAGCACACACCAACTTTACAAAATATACATGAGAATTTCTTTGTTATAAGTTTGTGTGCCAAAAACCAAAAAAACACACAATTTTACTCCAATATTTAGCAGAGGTTGGCGGTGAAATGGCCAGGGCCGGCGCTACCATAAGGCGGCCCAGGCGGCCGCCTTAGGGCGCACCAGCCCTGGGGGCGCGACATCAGGCAGACAGGAAGGAGGGAAGCGCACCTGGCTCCCCTCCAGCTGGTTACTACCGAGCGCAGCCCAGAGATTCCCGCCCGCGGAGCTCAGCCTCGGCCCGCCCACCTCCTATCCTGGTGTCTGCCGCAGGCTGTGTGGAGGGGGCGGGGATATGAATGACATCATATCCCTGCTCCCTGTGTCCCACACAGCGCGGCTGGCGCCCTGTGATGGGGCTGGGCTGCAGGACGGGACTCCACAGAGCCGGACAGCATGCACCCAGGGGACAAGATTTAACAGATGTAAGTATGTAATTACGTATGCCTCTGTATGTATGTCTCTGTATATATGCATGTCTGTATGTATGTATGTATGTCTCAGTATGTATGTATGTCTCTGTATGTATGTATTTCTCTGTATGTATGTCTCTGTATGTATGTATGTAACTAAATGTTTGTTTGTATCTAAATGTCTGTATATATGTCTCTGTATACATGTGTGTAACTGTATGCCTTTATGTCTCTGTATGTACGTATGTGTCTGTGTGTCTCTGTATGCCTGTATGTCTTTGTATGTATGTTTATGTATGTATGTCTGTATGACGGTTTGCCTGTATGTGTCTGTATGCATGTATGTCTTGTATGTATGTTTCTGTATGTCTTTGTATGTATGTTTGTATATATGTATGTGTCTGTATGGCAGTATGTCTCTGTATGCATGCATGTCTCTGTATGCCTGTATGTATGTATGTTTCTGTATGCCTGTATGTATGTATGTATGTATGTATGTATGTATGTGCCTGGATGTCTTTGTATGTATGTTTCTGTATGCCTGTATGTATGTATGTGTATGTATGACGGTATGCCTCTGTATGTATGCATGTCTTCAAATGCCTTCATGTCTCTGTATGCATGTATGTCTTTGCCTGTATGTCTGTATGTCTCTGACTGACTGACTGTATGTGTCTATATGTCTCTGTATGATTATTTCTGTGTTTGTATGACAGTGTACCTGTATGACTTTGACTGTGTGACTGAAAAATTATGCCTGTGGCTTGGGAGGAAATACACACAGGTGAAGCTGCATTTTTTTTTTTTTAAAGGAGGTTGAGGGGCACCAAAATGCATCTTCGCCTGTGTAACTAAAAATCCTAGCACCGGCACTGGAAATGGCTACATAGAAAGTGTCAAAACAACCTTAGGTAAATAGCCAGTGATGTCTACTTTATATAAATATATACTTTTGTGTGGCAATTTTGTTTTCTTTTATGGCTATTAAGCTTACAAGACAAACATACCAAATTCTAAAATCGCTCCACATTAAAGATTTAGTTTACTCCTTGTGCTTTGTGACCTGTAACTACCAAAAAAAAACTTAAAATCTCAGACACATTATATAGTCTGTAAATCAGAACAACTAAATTAATTTATTTTTAATTACTTTTCTTAACCTGCACTAATTATGCACACATTATTATTGCAAAAACTGTAAACTGTAAAAAAAAAACACAATTTTTTTTTTTTACATTTTTCTGTATTTTTTTTATAATAAATAAGCATTTATATATATGTGTGTTACATCAAATTAAAGCCCTTTCTGTCCTTTAAAAAACGATGTATAATATGTGTTGGTGCAACAAATTAGTAAAATGCAAATTGCAGTTGAACGCAAACAGCAAAAAATGAAAAAAATGCTGTTGTCATTAAGTGAAAGACAAGCCTTTGAAGCTCTGTCCTTAAGGGGTTAAGAGCTCATTTGACTGCGTGTTGTGGGTTCAGAGCAACAACTTTCAAAAGTGAATGCCACACCTGGAATCAACTCCAGACATTTTTAACTGCTTAATTGCTGAAGAAATAACCAGAACAGCCCACACTTGCCCATGAAACAGCTTTTGAGTCAATTGTCCAAGTACTTTTGGTAGCTTGAAAAAGAGGGTCCATTAAAGACTTATTAAAGAGCTGTAATTGCTAAACTCTTCCACCAATTTGGAGGTGAATACCCTGTGTCAGTTTTTAAATATTTCCAGAACTACCTGTGCCTTCCCCGAAAAGTCATGTGGTCCCATGAATGAAAAGCAGCCAAGACAGCTCTGAACCAAGCCCCAATACTAGCTTCTCCTGATCTTTCAAAATGTTTTGTCGTTCCTACAGACACATCCTGTGAGGAACGGACTCTGCTGGGTTTCCATGCTGCTGATCTTCTTCCTTACCAGTTCACCAGCCTGCCTTTTTGCAGATTTACCTGAGATCTGATAACCATGACTCTACAAGCAATCATATTAGTGCCAACTCTCTTCACCTGTGTCTGGTCAGGTGTCTTGTTCTTGGTTTACATAAACCACTCCCTGTCTCTGTACCTTTGCCAGATTATTGTTGTTCCTGTACGCTATAATCAAGCTTGTTCCTGTTTCTTCTACCTGTTGCTGAATTTGGACAGTTTTACTTTGCTGCTTCTCCTTCCCACTGACCTCGGCTTGTCCAGGTGTGTGCATATATCAGAATGTTTATATGTGAATCTGCGTGTCAATGTGTATGTATATGTGTGTTATCTGTGTTAATATGTATGTGCATACATCCAGGCAATCAAACACACCCACAAATCATTATATAAAAACACACCCCTGAATTCAAACTCCAAAATTCTATACAAACACACCTTTCACTCACACCAATACTACACACAAATGTACATCTGCATTTAAAAGACAACACTACATCCAAACACACCCCTGCATGTAATTACAAACGTTACATACAAACACATCTCTTTATTAAAATGCTAAAATTATATACAAACACCAACTCTACACACAAAAGCACACCTACATTTAAAAGTTAACCCTACGTACAAACACACACCCCTGCATTCAAACGCAAGCACTACACACAAGTACACCAATGCATTCCAATGGTAACAGTACATACAAAAACACCCCTACATGCACACACATACTCTGTACAAAAACATGCTTACATTCAAATGCACAAACACTGCTCACAAATACAACCCTACAAGAATGGCCATATGGTAGATCCCCAGCTGGCATAGCATCGTTGGAGTTGTATGACAGATGGGTATCTATCTTTTCTCCACTCTTGCACTAAAGAGGAGATCCCAAAAACATTCTTGCACCAGGCCCTCTCTACATTAGTTTCATCACTAGGTTAGAGTGGAGGCCGTGATTGCATGCCAGGGAGCTGGGGGTTGGGAGTAGGGGAGAGGACAGGATCCAGGGGGCCCAAGCAAATGCTTGCCCAGGGTCCAATCAGTATTAAAGACGGCCTTGACTATTTGCCTGTTGGCTGCTTGCTGCTGTCACTGTCAGAAGGCAACTAGTACTTGAAATTATTTTTCAAATGTAAACCGCAACTGAATGATAATTTAAGAATGTGCATCCTAACGGATGCATTCAGATCTGATTTTGTTTAAAACAAGTGCTTTGTGAATATTCTGAATCATATACTATGTACAGGGTTTGGAGGTGAAAAGAACAGATTTTAATCCAGGCCCATATTTGACTTTAGTAAATAACCCTGTTGTTGATAATATGCAAAATCAAACTTTTTTTTTTTTTTTATAGATACTTAATTGCCCAAATCAATGTCCTTTCAAATTTTGCTCATCATCTATCCAAGAACTCTAAAGTATTTATATGTTTTTATCTTTATTTATTTATGTATTGCTCCCCACATTATTGTGGCATTCTAGCATTAATACATTTTTGTGTGTGTGTGTGTGTGTGTTAGTAAAGCACTGTAATATATATTATTTGCATAGTTGTATTAATTGTAAATATAACTCATATTTGGAACTATATCCAATAAATAGGGAACCTTTTGTATTGAGGCAATGAAGCCAGTGATAAAGTACATCTTTTCCAGAATGGGATGCAGTGTATCTGCATGAAGGTCTTTTAGAAAGACTTTGATAGAGCAACCTGACATTCATGCTTTAAGGACCTTGAGTCCGATAACAAATCTTCCTTTTGCTATCACCGGACAGTAGGACTTCACGTATGTAATTTTAATGACAAAATGTCAATTGGACCAGAATAAAAGCTGAAATGGAAAAACATTAATCAACATTAAACTGTTGTTAACCATAGAAGCCCTCCACAGATTACCATATTTGGTCAGTTATCCCCCCACACTAACAGTTGTAATCAAAATTATTCAAATCAGGTTTATTGTCAAAATTTAGAGACATTCAGCTGTTTGCAATGAACAAATCAAACAAAAGCAATTGCAAATAGTGCAACACAATGAATGCTTCAAGTGGTTTCCCTAAATTCAAATTTTACACACATTACATACCTACACACGCTGCATTCACTATACACACACACACACTAAACAAACACAGACTCTTCATTCACGATACACGCTCTGAATTCAGTACACGAACACACATTTGTGAGGATTATTATGGGGTGATAAATATTAAAAATAATATTTTCATAAATATTATACATTTTTTTATTTAATAATTTTTTATTATATCAAAAAATTATATATTGGCACCGTTCTCCTTGATTAATTTAAAGCTAAGAGCTACCCACTATTTTAGCTCTTATTGACCCTGGCGTACGTGAATTTATAGTTCACACCTTAATCACAAACTAATTATAAAAAATATAATTTCCACCTAACTAGGATATACAGCAAGGACATAGGAATGTTGTTAGGACTAGAGAAGTGCGGGCGAATGTTAGCAAAAAGAGGGAAGATGATCAGGACAGAAGGAGTTGAAGTTCCAGAAGGCCAAATTGAAGATGTAGAGAACAGCTACAAGTACCTGGGGATATCACAAACACATGGCAACCATGAGGAAGAGGCAAGAAGGATAGCAACATCCAAGTACCTCCAAAGAGTCAGACACGTCTTGAAGTCCCAGCTCAATGGCAAGAACAAGATCCAAGCCACAAACACATATGCCCTACCGGTCATCAGATACCCAGCTGGAATAATAACCTGGCCAAGAGAAGAACTGGTCACCATGGATGTCAAGACCAGGAAACTACTCACTATGAATGGAGGATTCTACCCGAAATCCAGCACCCAGAGACTGTACAGCTGCCGGAAGGAAGGAGGTCGGGGCCTGATGAGTGTCAAGGCCACAGTCCTGGATGAAACACAGAGCATCCACAAGTATACCATGAAGATCGCTCCCAAAGATGAACTGCTAAGGGAATTCCTGAGACTTCCACAGTTCGAGGATGCAGAAAATTGTACGTGTCGTCTTGCTCAGAAATGCTTCAGACTTGAGAAAGGGAGGTTCTCCCCAAAATCTTGTCATCAAAAAATTCTGTTAGTCCAATAAAAAAAAGGTATTACAATATACAAATTTTATCTGTTTTTTTACACACACAGACTAGATGGGCCGAATGTTTCTTATCTGCCGTAACATTCTATGTTTCTATGTTTCTATGTAACAAGGCAGAAACAAAGTGACATATATAGGGGGAATAAGTACCGTAACTTACCCCAGGTGTGGTGCCGCCCGCGTCCTCCTGTGTATTTTGCGCATGCGTATACCCGCCTCCACCAATATCTTAGACGGCCCGTGACATGCAGTGATCCCCGTTGCCACGGAGACGCCGGATGCCATACTCTGATTGGGTCTAATTAGGTGTAAGCGCGCGTCCCCTCCGGATATTCCGCGTCCCGCGTATCCATGGCAACGCCCGCACGCACGATCGCGTAGTGTGTATCGCTCAACAGATGCACAGTATATAAGTGATCTAAATAAAAATTAAGCAAACAAAGTGATTGTAGCATATAACCGTTATGGTTAAAAGTACAAAATGGGTCAATTTATGGTTAAAAGTGCATACAGTGCTTAATTCAGTATTACCTGGATAAAGTTAAAGTGCCATAGAGTGCATAGACGTGTAGATAAATCTATGAACAAGTGGACTCAAATTACAGTGCCCACTAGTCAAGGTGTGTCACCACCAAGAGATGAAACACAACAATTAATATAGGAGCACTGTAATGCTCACATATGTTACTTTAACAAAAAAATTCAAATATAATAAAGTTAAACAAAATGACCAAATATTGCATGTTACAATGAAGGCAAATATATAGAGATCTAAGCCAGTCCCTATATAAAAAAATAAATAAATAAATAAAGAATACAGCATACACGTTCCAATATTAGGCATTGAATATTTTATGCAATACCTACACGGGAGTCTATAGTATACACACTTATTGAAAGACTATATTACATTAAAGAGGGACCACAGAATAAACACTACCAAGGGTGCCACAGGCCGTACCTCATTTTGCCACATTCAGAACCCTAAAGAAGTAAAGTACTCAATTATGCAAGAACCTAATGTACTGATCTTAAAAAAAAAAAATGAGAGTGAATTATTAAACTCAATTATACACTGAGCTATGAGAGGGCTTCTAATTGGAGCCTCCTGACCTTAAATTGTTCCAAACGTATTCCAAAATAATCCCAGGTAGAACATTATTATATGGAAACCTGGGACTATCACTATAATATAAAAAACAATAAATGATAAAGTAGTGCTATATAGTGTATTAATATTCCAACCTTGGGCAATTGCCGTTATTATACAGCGCTTCCATAGGGCCACATAGTTCTCAGGTGGTATACTGTACATCAAGAACCTAGAGGATAATGGCTTTTGAAAAAAAGTTGTTTCAAAAATAGGCGGTATTTACAAGGTTTCAACATACTAGCAACAAAAATAACAACTAAACCAAAGACCAATTCATATTTACAAAAATGAACTGTAAGTGAGCTTTTCATTGAGACCTGCTGGAGATATGGTGTTAAGTTCATGAATCCAAAAGGTTTCTTGATTTAAGAGTTGCTTGGCTCTATCCCCACCAAGACGTGATTCTGGAACATGATCGATATCAATTCCGATAAATTTAAGAGATGAGAGGGGATGCTGAAAGTCTCTATATATATATATAGTATTTATTTATTTTTGGTCAGAAAAAAGATAGTGAAAAATGTATTCATACTTACCGTAATTTTCTTTTCCTGGCTATTATTAATGGCAGCATATACATCATGGGTTAGCTCTGCCCCTTACAGCAGATAGGGCAGGAAAAACACCACAGGCTTTAAAAGGAGGCTCCATTCCTAAGGTCCTCAGTCAGTAACAAGCTCTACAGTAGATAAATTGAGACATTGATGGGTGGGTAGTAAATGCTGCCATGAATAATAGCCAGGAAAAGAAAATTACAGTATGTATGAATAAATTTTCCACTTTCCTGGCTAATCATGGAAGCATATACATCATGGGAATACCCAAGCTAACAAAGGGAGGGACAGAAACGTAAATAACTGCCAATCAAATAATCAGAACAATTCAACATAGCCCACGATACTGCAACAGCATGAGTGGAGAGTGCCCTGAAATAGGTAAGCTTTCCCCTTAGGCAGGATCTCTGCTAGCCACCAGCAACAGCACTTTTCTGTGCTAACATCATGGAAGCTCTTTCTAGAGGTTCGAAAGGTGGTTTAGTCAGAGCCTGTAAGACCAGTGGTATGTCACATATTGGCTTCAACACCCTCAGTGGAGGCGTGATTTTAATTGCTGCTTACATGGAGCAAAGCACCATGGGCTCAAATGCAAGACAAGCATATCCTGTTGAAAATTAGTGAATGGGGGTTCACAGGATCAAACTTGGAGTTCACACATTCTCCTTGCTGAGGTACCAGCCACCAGCAACAGCACTTTCTGTGCTGCCACTATGGAAGCTCCTGCTAGAGGTTCGAATGATGGTTTAGTCAGAGCCCGTGAGACCAGTGGTACGTTACATATTGGCTTCAACACCCTCAGTGGAGACTTCAACACCCTCAGTTTAATCGTTGCTTACATAGAGCTTGGCAGCTGCTTACAATAGAGCTTGGCAGCTGCTTCTAAGTGCTGCTACAAAGTGTGTGATTGGAGATATTCTGGAGAGGTTTACAGAATCTTCAACTGTCTAAGATTTTGCTAAGAGTTTTCTTTTTTACTGTTACAGGTAAGATTCATCTGTAGGAAAAGGTTACTGATTTCCTGTTGGTAATTGGTAAGGCATTTGATTTGGTTAGCTAGGTGCTTGCTATTGATTGTTGGTTAATTAGCTATTGTTTGCAAATAAGCATAGGCATACCCAGGTGTTAAACATTCCCAGTGGATGGTGCTTTTAGGAGTTATATAAGGGTTGTGGTCATTAGCTTGGCTAATATAGCTTGGTTGCTACATCTAAGAGCTGCTACAAAGTGTGTGATTGGAGATATTCTGGAGATAAACTGGAGGTAATCTGAGGTATTCAGGAGGATAAATAAAAAAATTAAGATTTGTTTGCTTTAAATTATTCACCTCATTACTATGGAAGACTTAGTTCAGTGTGATAGTTGTTATGCATTTGTTTCACGTTCCACTTTTTGGAGAATTGGATGCGGTCTAAACTGTAGACAGTTCTCTATATTGCGGCAGGAGATTGTATTTTTGAAGTCTGAGATTGGTAAATTATCTGGTAAACAAACTCAGGCTGGAACTGCTGCAAAACCACTGCCACAGAGACGTACTAGGAGTCAGGCTCAGGCACCAAGTGTAGTGGTGTTGTGGAGACAGGCTTGGAGACTATGGTGAGGCCTAATAGAAAGCAGTTGTTGTTGGGGGATTCTATCATAAGAGGTGTGGACAATGGTGGTCGCGTGAGATGTCTCTCCGGAGCTACTGCTCGCAGAGATAGGAGACGTATTTGTAATATTGTTAAGCGAGCAAAGCAGGAAGGGGAATTGGATGTACGTCTAGGGACAAATGACTTGGCTTGCAATGAGGTTTCAGAGGTAAAGGAAGTTTTAGTGTTTTTGTCAATGATATACGGCAGGTTGCTTCCATACTGTCATTCTCTGAAGTTCTGCTTGTGCATAACACTCAGAACGACAGGCGGACACATATTAGGGACTTTAACTTGTGGCTTAGTGAATGGTGTCGGGAGCAAGGATTTGGCTTTATTTCTCATGGTAGCTCTGTTTGGAATGGAAATAAACTGTACAAAAAAGAGGGTTTGCATCTTTCTCAAAAGGGAACAAATGTTCTCAGTGAGCAGTTCAGAGGTTTTGCTAGGATGTATTTAAACTAGGAGGGAGGGGCAAAAGGGTGATAAAACATCAATCCAAGTGCCCCCCAAAACAAGGAAAGAAGGTGCCTGTAGCAAGTGTATTAAAAAATGATAAGCTTAGAGTCACGTCTACAAATGCTCGCAGTTTAGAGAATAAGATCCATGAATTTGTGGCAATAATGGCAACTGATAATGTAGATTTAGTCGCTGTTACTGAGACATGGTATAATGAGAAAAATGACTGGGACATAGCAATACCAGGGTACTCTTTATATAGAAAAGACAGGGAAGGCAAGAAAGGGGGAGGGGTGGCCCTGTATGTGAAGTATAACATAAAACCTAACCTAATAAGAATTAGTGAGGGGAACATTTGGGTTACGTTTGGGTTACGTTAGAATTAGGTATTCACGCACTAACTTGTGTAGGTGTGATTTATAGGCCCCCAAGACAAATAGAAGAGTTAGATAATCTACTAGTTGAGGAAATAACTAAAATGACAATAAAGGGGGAAGTTATCATCATGGGTGACTTTAATCTTCCTGATGTGAATTGGAAAACCAAAATAGCTGCTTGTGCCAGGAGCACATATATTCTAAACTCCCTACTGGGATTGTCTCTAAAACAAGGCGTTGAGGAGCCAACTTGTAAGGAGGCCATACTAGATTTTGTGTTAACAAATGGAGAGTTGGCATCAGATATTACTGTAGGTGAATGTTTAGTATCCAGTGATCATCAGTCAGTGTGGTTTAATATAAGAATAGGGACTGAGTCACACCACACAAAAACTAAAGTTTTAGACTTTAGAAAAACAGACTTTTCTAACATTAGAATATGTGTAAAGGAGTCATTATCAGACTGGAGCAATTTAAATGGAGTCCAAGAGAAATGGGATTATTTAAAAGTTTCACTGCTGAAGGCAACAGAAAATTGCATTAGGCTTGTCAGTAAAAGCAAAAATTTAGGAAACCACTGTGGTACTCTGCAAATGAGGCCAAAATAGTAAAAAACAAAAAGTTAGCATTTAATAATTATAAAAAAAAACCATAGTGAGGAAGACAGAATGATCTTGTCAGGATCTTACCTGGGTTGGGAGTCTGTAGCGCAGATATGTTGCTCACCCTTGCAGATAGCCACAGGCCAAGGTGGTCAGGTAAGAATTCACCCGGCCTGTGGGTCTGTGCACGGGGGCTGTGCAGGATGAAGTACCAAGTCGCAGGACAGGCAAGGACTCAAACAGCAGGATCGTCAAAGGATAGCCGAGGTCAAAGGATGCCAGAAGACAGGAACAACGAGGAGTAGCCGAAGTCAAGGGATGCCAGAGGTCAGAGTAAACGTAGTCAGAAGCCGGGGTCAATAACAAGTAGCAGTTCAAACAACAGGAACACTGGTACAAAGCACACAACAGGATCAAAGACTTGATCCTGATCACAGGGCGAGGCTGAGTTTAAATACCCTGCTAATGTCTGATCAGGGTCAGGTGCAGCACAGCCAAATTCAAGGTACAGCCCCCAGAGTGATAGACAAGCCAGGATGAACAGGACCGGAATGACTTGCGGAATACAAAAGCTGCTGTGGCTCAGAGGTAGGAAGCAGGACCAGGACTGCGAAGTTCCCCGGTTCAAGTCCCTTGTTGGGATCTCCACGGGTGACCACGTCTAGCTGTCTGTTTGATGTGGCGAGAACTGTGACAGATCTATAAGATTAGGCAGAAAGAGGGTAAGCAAGTTATAAGTGCTTCCAAATCACACACAGAAGAGAAAATAGCACAGTCAGTAAAAAATGGGACAAAACATTTTTTAGATACATATATGAAAAAAGGAAAGTAAAACAAAAATTAGTTAGATTAAAAACAAAAGAAGGAAGGTATGTAGAAGAGGATAAAGGTCTAGCTGACTGCCTCAATTAATATTTTTGTTCAGTATTTACAGATGAAAGTGAAGGAAAGGGGCCTCAGTTAGGAAAAAGGACAAATGAGTCATTTGTTACATGTGAGTTTACAGAGGAAGAGGTTCTATTCCAACTGTCAGAAGTAAAGACAAATAAGTCAATCGAACCTGATGGAATACACCCAAAGTTATTAAAAGAGCTTAGCGGTGTACTAGCAAAACCATTAACAGATTTATTTAATTGGAATGATTGGAAGTTAGCGATTGTGCCAATTCTCAAGAAATGTAGTAGGGAGGAGTCGGGCAACTATAGGCCAGTAAGCCTTACTTCAGTAGTAGGGAAAGTAATGGAAACCATGTTAAGGGATCGGATTGTTGAACATCTAAAAACACATGGATTTCAAAATCAGAGACAACATGGGTTTACTTCAGGGAGATCATGCCAAACTAATCTTGTTGATTTTTTTGATTGGGTTACTAAAATAATAGATCAGGTTGATGCAGTAGACATTGCTTACCTAGATTTCAGTAAGGCTTTTGACATTGTTGCACATAGAAGGCTTATCAATAAACTGCAATCTTTAAGTTTAGATTCCAATATTGTTGAATGAGTAAGGCAGTGGCTGATTGACAGGCAACAGAGGGTTGTAGTCAATTGAGTATATTGGAAGCACGGGCTTGTCATCAGTGGGGTACCTCAGGGATCTGTATTCTCTATAATCAGGGACCCATTCTCTTTAATGTTTTTATTAGTGATATTTCAGAAGGTCTTGATGGTAAGGTATGTCTTTTTGCTGATGATACTAAGATATGTAACAGGGTTGATGTTCCAGGAGGGATAAGCCAAATGGCAAATGATTTAGGTAAACTAGAAAAATGGTCAAAGTTGTGGCAACTGACATTTAATGTGGATAAGTGTAAGATAATGCATCTTGGACGTAAAAACCCAACGGCAGAGTACGTGAGGCGTCATGACTTGTTGACGTACGTGCGTGCGGCGCCGCTGTGACGGAAGAGGAGGGGCAGCACGCCAGGGCTGGTGAGATCTGATGCAGCTGTCCTCGGAGGATTCGTTCCCGTTCCTGCTCTGAGGGGCTCCTACGGTTTCTACTTACTGCTAAATCAACTCAAATGCTCGCCCGAAGGTAGATTATTATTTTTTTGATGCCATACGGCCTTTAAAGGATACTAATAATAATTGACTGAAATCTTTGATGGCAAACTCCATGAGATTTTAGGGATGCCGATGCCCACGTGTCTCTTGAAGATTTGTTAGATGGGTTTAATTTATTTAAAAATATAGATGGTCAATAAGGAATGACTAATAGGCATAATTTGAGTCTGAAAAATCTGGATCATAATTTAAGCATATATTGTGACCTATCTATACACAAAAATCTATAAAACAGTCTTAAAAATTGTGTTTTCCCCAGGAAGAAAATCAAGTCCTTTCAGCCAATTTTTTGCTTCTTGTTATATCATTTGACACACAAGAGGATCGGAACGGGCTTAGCGATATATTTAAAGGGCAAGCCCGAAAAATAAAAAAATTTGATATATATAAGGCTTAGCTGAATAAGCTAAAGTTAAAGTTACTTTAAATCTTTAACCTGGCAATATAATTAAACACACGTCTGGGTTTGGAAAAATCATATTTATTTATAATGGCTTCAAGAAAACCTACTGAAGTAAAATCCTCATCAAGAAAGGATAAGAAAGAAGCTTCCCAGGATAAATCAATGAATATTTATTTCTCTCCACAACAACATAAAATCCTGAAACAGAAAATGAATGACATCAATTCCAGTAATGATACCCTGGAATCAGAGGGAATAAAAATATCTGAAAAGGATTTGTTATTGCGTAGCAGCTTAAGATCAAACTTGGAGGAAATAAAGATGGAATTGGCTACGACTGCAGCAGAAATCAAATCAGAAATTAAACAAGAGATTAATGTTCTTGCTGCTAAAATGCAGAGATTTGAGGATCAAGAAATGGATTTTCAAGTAAAAACTCTTACAGATGAAAGCCAGAAGGCCCATAGTAAGATTTTGGCCCTTGAACTCAAACTGAATGATATGGAAGTTGCTGAAAAAATTTACGTTTCAGAAATATACTGGAGAAGCGCACACAAGAGGACTTTTTGTAGACTTTTTTGTAGCTTTGGGAATTACGTTTGATCCACATGACTAGTTAATAGAAAGGTGTTATAGGCTGTTAAAACCTCAATCTATTCAGAAGGATGTGCCCAGAGATATCATTGCTTGGTTTTTTCATATCAGTTTAAAGAATCAATTTTGAAGTCCGTAAGAGAAAATCAGATCAAATCGGGGAATTTTTAAAATGTAAAAGTTTTTCGTGATCTCTCTTTTGAAACCAGAGAAAATAGAAAAACATTTGGTGTTGCTACTCAAATTCTAAGATTTCATGATATAAGATATAGGTGGTTAAATCCCTTAAAGATATATTTTAGCTATGAGGACAAAAGAGATTTTCGATTCAAATTTAAATTTAGTTGAATGGATGAAGAGTAAGAAATTACTATAGTAGAATTACTAATAAAGGACAAAAGGAGTGGGTTTTTTTTAATGATATTTAATAATGATCTTTATGCTATAATACAAATGTTTTCCATGTCAAATAGGGAAACATTTGTGGTTGTATATTGTTAAAGGAGTCAACAGTGAAATGTGCAGAGTATGTAGTTTTATAATCCATTATGTAAGCTGATAACAGGGCCTATACATTATTCCCTTTAAAAGATTCATAGAATTAAATAAACGTTGAAATCTGCTAATTGCTTGCTTGAGATCGTAATAATAGGGGAAAATATAAAAGTGGCAATGGTAAAATTAACTTAAAACCGGATAATTGTTAAGAAATTATTTCTGCTTACTTTTGCTAAACAGATCAACTTTAATGTTGTGTTTCTTGACCACAGATATTTTAAGTGATACCTGGGAGAAAATTATTTTTTCCCTTTTTTTTTGTAACATATTTATAATAAGTGTTATTTATCACAATTTAAAAATATTTTTGATAGAAGGGATCACACAGGATAGTGATATATGAAGTGTTATGGGTATTAATAATTAGATTGGCACTTGATTCTGTATCAGGGTTTATACATAAAAAATTGATAGATGCTCAGGATATAATAAAAAACAAAATTTATCACTTTTCTTTTAAAGGACCACTCTAGGCACCCAGACCACTTCAGCTTAATGAAGTGGTCTGGGTGCCAGGTCCTTCTAGGGTTAACCCATTTTTTTATAAACATAGCAGTTTCAGAGAAACTGCTATGTTTATTAATGGGTTAAGCCTTCCCCCTATTCCCTCTAGTGGCTGTCTCATTGACAGCCACTAGAGGCGCTTGCGTGCTTCTCACTGTGATTTTTACAGTGAGAGCACGCCAGCGTCCATAGGAAAGCATTGTAAATGCTTTCCTATGCGACCGGCTGAATGCGCGCGCAGCTCTTGCCGCGCGTGCGCATTCAGCCGACGGGGCAGAACGGAGGAGGAGAGAAGGAGGAGAGCTCTCCGCCCAGCGCTGGAAAAAGGTAAGTTTTTACCCCTTTCCCCTTCCAGAGCCGGGCGGGAGGGGGTCCCTGAGGGTGGGGGCACCCTCAGGGCACTATAGTGCCAGGAAAACGAGTATGTTTTCCTGGCACTATAGTGGTCCTTTAAGATAGTTAGGGATGGTTTATATATGTTGGAATATGGAGAGGCAATTACAAACCGAAACACTGTTTTTTACTTTTTAATTTGATCTACACTAAATGGTATTTTTATAATGTGTTGTGTAAACAAAAAGGTGTTGTTAGATACAATATGAATTTAGAAACATTTTTTGGGTAAAAAATATTACACAAGAATTTTGATATAAGATGTGATTTAGGTTTAAATAATGTGATTGACACTTGATTTTGCAGTAGGGTTTATTCACTAAAAATTGCTGGATGTACTGGATTAAACAAATGGAGGCTTATAGGATGCAAA
>OW240920.1:96303675-96315730 GCA_933207985.1 Pelobates cultripes | reverse complement strand
CTACGTCTAAACGTTCGTCAATAATGGAGAGAGTTGTTAAGGTCTGTAAGGGACATTTAATTGTAGCTGGCGATTTTAACTGCATGAGCGATCCCAAACTAGACAAGACGCATATATCTTTAATCTCAATTGATAAAAGAACTGTAAAGCAGGCTAAAAAATTACATAATATTTGCAAACAATATAATCTTCATGATATTTGGAGATTATTACATCTTTTGGACAGAGATTATTCTCATCAATCCTGTGCACATGGCACATATGCACGGATTGATTTTTGTTTAGTCGATTCAAATTCGGTACCTCTTTGTAATTTAATAAAAATCAAAGAGAGTTTATGGTCAGACCACAGTTTTACACTAATTTATCTTGGAAATAAACCACCTATGGCCCGCACGACCTGGAGATTGAATGATGCTCTTATTAATGAACCTAAGAGTAAGGACGAATTAACTCAGTTACTAAAATATTTTTGGTTAGAAAATAGCTCTACTGATACATCTCCAGTTAATAATTGGTGAGACTTTAGCTGATCTGTATATTGAATTCTACGATCTATCTAATTTAAACAAACAGAATCCTTCTGCAGAATTAAGAACTCACTTAAATGCTATACAAAAACAAATTAATTTAAAAGTTGAACAGAAAATTTAATTAAATATTCATAAATTAAAATTAAAGAATTATTATACAGGCAATAGAGCAAATAAAAATTTGTCCAAAAGACTGCAAAATCAGTATGCAAAAAATAGAGTGGAACAATTGATAGATGGTGACAAAGTTTTTTCAACACCTTCTCTAATAGGGGAGAGATTTAACCAATTTTATGAAGATTTGTATAATCTTAAATTGTCCCCCAATTTAATGGATATTCAAAATTACTTAGCCAATACGCAGATTCCGAAAGTCACAAGTCAGGATTTATTAACTTTAAACAAAATTATTTTGCCAGAGGAAGTGCAATTTCAAATAAATAGATTACCCATAAATAAAACACCAGGCCCTGATTGCTTCTCGAATCTATATTATAAACATATGCAGTCTCTATTAATAAATCCATTAACAGAAATGTTTAATCAGATAGCATTAAATGAATCTTTTCCATCCGAATTATTGCAATCTAATCTTATTCCAATATTGAAACAAAATAAGAATAGCTCAGACCCTAATAGTTACAGACCTATAGAGTTAATTAATGTGGATATGAAAATATATTCTGCTATTATTGCTGAGAGAATTAAGACTATCATACCGGGTCTGATCCACCCGGACCAAATTGGGTTTGTTCCGGGTAGATTGGCTTCTAATAATACTAGAAGAATAATAGATATTGTAGATATGGCCAATAGAGACAGATTTCCCCTTCTGGCCCTGCCTTTGAATGCCGAAAAAGCGTTCGACAGGGTCGGATGGGGCTATTTGAGGGAGATCCCTAATGCCTTTGGGTTTACAGGTTGGATATATAATGCAATATCGGCTTTGTACTCTTTTCCCTCTGCTCGAACTGTAGGGCCGAATATAACGGCGGGCTGGTTTGAACTTAAAAATGGTACTCGCCAAGGGTGCCCCCTCTCCCCTTTGTTGTATATTTTATCTCTTGAGCCTTTGGCTATAAATGTTAGGAATAATCCATTGATTAAAGGTATACATACGAAATTCGCGAAATATTAAAATATCATTATACGCGGATGACGCGTTAGTTACTCTTTCATCTCCAGAGGCTTCTTTACGATCCCTAATGTATAAAATTGATAGATATTCCAAATTTTAAGTTAAATATTACAAAATCCACAGTATTGTTTTTGAATATGAGTAATGATCAGGTAAACATTTTATCCCAGACATATACATTTATATGGACAGATAAAGAAATAAGCTATTTAGGTTTAGTTATAACTGCTAATGTTTCTAGTATTAAGGAGAGGAATGTTTGGATTCTTATGAATAATATGAATGTTAAATTAAAGAAATGGAAAATTCTTGAAACTTCCTGGCAAGGTAAAATAAATATTATTAATACATACATTCTTCCCAAGTGGCTTTATTTGTTTTCCATGGTCCCATTGAAGGTCCCCAGGCCCTGGTTAGCACTGATTCAATCAAGCTTTAATAATTTTATCTGGAATAATAAGAAACGTAGAATTAGTCAGAAAATTCTAACTAAAAAACTGACTAATGGTGGTCTAAATTTTCCTAGTATTATTTATAGTTATTATGCAAATATTATTAGGCACATATATATCTTACAGGATCCTAAACTGGCCTCTGAACCATGGTTTATTATTGAGTCTGAACAGGCTCATATTGAAAAATTACAATATTTTATGTGGACAGTTACTAGGGCTATCTTAATGAATTCTTTCCTGAAGGAAAACTACCACAACAAGAGGACATAGTGTTAAATTAGAGGGGTAAAGGTTTAGAAATAATATCCGGAAGTATTACTTTACTGAGAGGGTAGTGGATGCATGGAATAGGCATCCAGCTGAAGTGGTAGAGGTTAACACAGTAAAGGAGTTTAAGCATGCGTGGGATATGCATAAGGCTATCCTAACTATAAGATAAGGCCAGGGACTAATGAAAGTATTTTAAAAAAAATTGGGCAGACTAGATGGGCCGAATGGTTCTTATCTGCCATCACATTCTGTTTCTATGTTTCTATAAAGCAAAGCACCAGGGGCTCCAATGTCCATCAATGTGGAAAGTGCAGATAAGTGATCCTCAAGACTTATATAACTCAGACCCTTTCTAGGCCTGATTGAGTAATTCCAATCTCTATTCTTGAAACCAACAGACAAATGCATGCCAAGTTTTGTAAAGTATTTATAGGACTGTAAGAGGATATCAA
The DNA here is from genome assembly GCA_933207985.1 of Pelobates cultripes. Classification (NCBI taxonomy): domain Eukaryota; kingdom Metazoa; phylum Chordata; class Amphibia; order Anura; family Pelobatidae; genus Pelobates; species Pelobates cultripes. The sequence continues at coordinate 96,312,882 of OW240920.1, read as the reverse complement.
TGACTGTCTCAGGGATGCCTATACTTATAGAGACTCCTGCATCAACACCAGAACTTGAGGATTTTGGTGTGTCAAGGGACCTTGTAATAGGTCTGGACGTACTGGAATTTCGCTTGGAAGTTCCAGATTCATCTTACTCATCATTGGAATTTAGAGTCAACGTGGCCTTCCTCTGTCTCCTTTTGAATTACCTTTAGGAAAGTTGAAAACAGGAAAAATATGTACATCAGACTAAAATTCCAGTTTGAGCCAGCGTATCCTGACCTTGAGCATTCTGGTCCTAAAATCTAGAAAAATACTACTGGACCTGGTAGTTTCAAGAAATGGCTATCAAATCTACATAGGGTATCAGTCAAAGCTGAGTCAAGCCTGAGGATACATTGGGACATAGTTGCCATTGCACCTTGTCCACAGTTATTTAACTCAGGTAATCAGCCATTTTATTCTGAGCCCCTGGTGTTCTTCTGTGCCCTGATCATCATGGGCTGTAATTCCCTTATCAATAAGTGTCTGTGAGACCCACCATGACGATTGATTTAGGATACAGTTGCATTGATATTTGAGCAAATTTGGACCCATTTGTTCTTCAGCAACCCTTTGAAGTGAAGAAGAGCCCTGAAAATGACTTGTAATTCCATACAATTGAATGGTATATTGTCCCTTCCCTTATCCACATACCTTGTGTAACATGGTCCAAACACTGTGCAACCAGTCTTTGAAAACTGGAATCCGAGCTTATATTTGACCAATGAGGTTCTGATCACTGGAAACACAGATATATATTCTCTCTTTTCAGCTACCAGGTAAGGTGTAACTTCACTGATGGTGACATCATCAGTGGCTGGGTCCAATTCATCTTTCTCTTGCTGAACCAAGATAGCAAGGACATTTGAGAAATCCTGAGATTCCATTAGGCCCATCTGACAAGTCAGATGGTAAAAACCAGGATTCCTAGTAGTTGCATATACTTTCTTGCTGTTACCAAGCAAAAATGAAGAAACGGGAAGAGAAAACTTCCACAATCTGTGGAACTGTTCCTGAGATAGGGAAAAAGCAGAGCATAGGAATTTCCACCCAGAAAAATCAACCTCTGAGCTGGTGTGAAACTGCTTTTCTTGATATTCATCAAACCAAATTTCAGGAGTTCTGAAAGAACTATATTCCTCTGTGTGCCTGCCTTCTGTGGGTCTCAGGCTACCATAAGTAGATCATCCACATAATGTAACCATATGGTGTTCTGGACTCTAAATATCACAATAAGCACATATAAGGTACTTGGGGCCACAGTGAGGCCAAATGGTAGTGCACTTAATTGGAAGTTCTCTTCTGAGATAATGCTCAAGATCTAGGGTTATTGGAATGGGATAGTAAGCATTTTTGAGATATATAGAGATAAGAAAATTATCCTTCCAAATTGCTTGATATATGGATCTGATTGACTCCATCCCGAAGACCCTGACATTCAGCCTTTTGTTGGCCCTTCTTAGGTCTGGTATAGGCTTCCATGTGCCTTTTCTTTTAGCACCAGAAGAGAGGCGAATATTGTCCCTGGAACCGCTCTTGTTATGGGACCTAATAAATCACCTCTTCATCCAGAAGGCTTCTTACATATTCGTCCAGTTCTATACCTTTTGATTCATCTGTCTGAATTCTCTTGTTGGTATAGAGACTCCTGTGTCTGAAAAAAAAACTCCAGTCTATATCAATCTGGACTATGGATACCATCCAAGTCTCCAGAATGTGACGAGCCCAGGTATGTCTGATCAGAAGAAACAAGGCTCTTAGTACTGGAGGACAGACACAAGTTCATTGCTGAAGAGCAAAATGACTGCTTCATAGCTCTATTAGAACCCCAAACAGCAGGTTTACCAACTAATATAAGTTACCTCAAGAGTATTCCCTGCAGGGTCAGTAACTCCACGTATCTCAGAAATGCTGGTCACTGGAGGTTCTCCTGAGGAGCTGGGATTCTTGGAATTTCAGTCCTGAGGTACCTTGCAGCCCTCAACCGCCTTTTTAATGGATTCATCCAAAGCTTTCCCAAATAGAATGGTATAGAGGGCAGACTTGGAGGATGGGTCATCATGCCAGAAACAGAACCACAATGCTTTCCTAGCTGCTATAGATAAAGCCATTTGTTCAAGAGAATTTCCTAGTTACATCTAGGGAAGCTTCTGTGAAGAAGTCAGTTGTAACCTGAAGACTTCAGACTGCATCTTCAATCTTTAGAAAAAGGGGGGAGGAGTCTGCGCTAGATAGCAAAGGTAAGAGCTGCAACCCTCAAAAGGGCTGCAACCCTTTTTCTGCATCTTCAATCTTGGCTCTTAATATCTCTCTCCATAGTAGCCTTTCGATCTCTAATCACACTTTTCTAGAAACAGCAGTGAAAGCTACAGCTGGATGACAAACTGCATCGGCAGGCGTATAAATTTGGACAGGTCTGCGTCCACTTTTGATCCATAGGCGCGCGTAAAAAAAGCAGAGTTGTCAAGCAGTAGCATTGTCCCACAGGCTACCCTGGAAATCGGTGCATCCACATTAGGTGGTGTAGTCCAGGGGGTAGAAGTACCTTCATCCACAGGGTAAAGTTTGACTTATTTTTCTTACCCCTAAGGCCTCTGAAATACCTTGGAACTTCCTTTGTAAGCCATGCCCACATGTCATGTGGCTGCGCAGGTATAGGTGATGCTGAAGCGGTTACCTTCTGAAGACAGTCAATAAATAACAGTTTTCCTTCCACTGAATTCCCATCACAATCAAAACATGATGTAGATTCAGACATCAAATTAATAATAAATAAATAAATATTACATGTTGCAAAGTACTAAATTAAAAAAGGGCACTGTTAAATTCTATAACCAAGGAACCAGACAAACAGATTTAAAACTGGCTGAAAAAAGCACTTACCCATGTCTGGAGACCCTGCAAATACTTTCCAAATAAGTTTAATGTAGGTACTTTCTGGCAATTGCCCTTATCCAAGATGGCTGCGGCAACTTGTATTCCCATAATGCAAGTCATCGTTTAGAGACCAGGTAGAGAGCTTGGTCTGCAGCATACATGGCTCCTGAACATCCAGGGAACAGGAAATAAATCTCCGGGACCGAGGGGAAGCATAAGACATAACGTAAAAGTGCCTGCAAGGTGATTAACCCCTTAAGGACACGTGACATGTGTGACATGTCATGATTCCCTTTTATTCTAGAAGTTTGGTCCTTAAGGGGTTAAAAGGCATCAAGGTGCAAAAGTGAAAGTTTAAAGGCACTACTGTATAAATGCATCATAGTATAAAAGGCATCACAGCCTAAGGCACAGCTGCATAATGTACCACAATTTACAGACATCACAGTATAAAGGCATTACAGCATAAGGAACAGCTGCATAATGCCCTACAGTTTAAAGACATCACAGCTTAAATGCATCACAGATTAAATGCATCACAGTATAAAAGCACAGCTGCATAATGAACCACAGTTTAAAGACATCACAGTTTAAGGAATCACAGTGTAAAAGTACCATAGTATAAAAACACCACAGTTTAAAGGCACCCTAATAAATAAGGCACCATAGTATAAAGGCACCACAGAATATAGGCACCCTAAAATAGCAAAAGCAAATAAAGTATGTGGTGTTGGACTCCTGTAAGGTAAAGTTTAATTGTGTTGTGAGCTAGTTTGAGATGTAGATTATTATTATTTATAAAGCGCCAACAAATTCTGCAGTGGTGGACTAACAGGCACGTTTTTGTAACCAGACAAGCTGAACACACAGGATTTGATGACAGTTGCAGGAGATAAATCAGGGTGTGGGGAGGGAGTACTGTTGACAGTTTAATTGATATGCTTTCCTGAAGAAGTAAGTTGCAAAAAGAGGCAAAAGCCACCATGGTCTCAATGAAGTAATCCTCCTGCGGGTGAAACTCCATGGTGAACCTGCAGAATGGTAATGCCCTGTCGTACTCTGGTTTGGTGCTGTCAGAAAGAGCTGTACGGGATAGTGACCGCACATGGGTCATCAAATTGCTTAATCCATGATGAGCTCTTCAAATACAGGAGTCCGGGGTGGGTGCAGCTAGCAGTTTGTAGACTTCTGCCTTCCATGGTGTGGTCGGGAAGGGGATGCCTCTATGACGTAGTTCCTTTGCCAGCTTGTCAGAAACCTCAGGGAACCAGAAGTAGTGGGGACAAGTGATTCTGCAGCAGAACCAGGTCTGACTGGGTGCAGGTAATATAACAAATCACAAAGTTCAAAGAACACACCTAAAAGGGCAGTGCTTAAAATACAATAAAATGTTTACCCTATCAGAATATATATTGTAAATTACCAAAAATGGTGCTCAAGTTCTTCAAATGATATGACACAAAAACAAGTATCTACAGTAAAAGAAAAATGGCACCACCCATAGAGTAGTAGAGTAAAACACTGAGAAAGGGTGGTATTCAATATTAAACTCACAAAATTAAGTGAAAATCAGGCTCCTCTGGTGTATAGATGTATTCTTGGATAAATCCAATTATGGTGGATCTGGTTACCTTGGATCCTCAAGTATGCACGCAAAAGAAACATAAAAGCAACAAAGTGCAAAACTGTAAAAAAGTATATCAAATTACTTTTATTGGTCACACTTGCAAAATCTTTAAAATCAAATCTTAAAAGAAACTGGAACAATGATAAAGTGCAATATGCAAGAACTTCTCCTTCGTCCTTCTCATCAAGAAAATAATGTAAGGAAAACAGTGAAAAACACTATATACTTGTCCAATTTCACCCTATGCGTTTCGTCTACCAGGAGACTTCCTCAGAGGTATTAGTTTCAGGTATTGACAAAGATCGGTAAATAGTAGCATGCAAACAAAAACAGATTATAAATGAAATATAGATCCACCTCCGGATCGCCTTTAGCCAACCCAAAACAGTCCTCACAGCTGTGTTCTCTTTGCAGTGATGGGAGCCGTTCCCGCCATTGACTTCCTTCTTCCGATTGGTCTTTTCCCCTCGGAACGCACGTGTGTTCCACTGACGCATGACGCATTATATGCGGCTAGAATCTATACTTATAACTAATATATATGAAAAGGGAACCGTAGAAAGACATACCAAAAGAACACCAATGTATATACATACAATCTAAATAGTAATTATATATAAAATAATAGGAACAAATAAAATATTTGGGTCACTGTAAAAGTCAAAAAAGGGAAGGAAAAGCAGACTATAAAGGACTATAATACCACTATAAAAAACATACTAAAACAAAGTCTACATTCAAGCCTTTAGGTTGTAGAGTCTGTATTTTAAGAATCCACTCACCCTCTCTTCGTCTCAACTTCATCATCTTTCATCTAATTTGACCTGTTCTATAATCGTGAACATAAATTAGTTTGAGTCAAAATTAGGGCATCAAAGGCAATGAAATGGAACTGAATGTAATGTCAGACTCTTTCTAGTATTGTTCAGGTGTTCCAGGAAATGAACCTTGGCTTGTCTGCCCGTTCTACCCACATACTGTAAACAACATCTAGACAGCCTTTTATCTTCACTGACTCCTGGGTCACCTGGGTAAAAATGTACAGTCCTTGCATTGACCACATGAAGAAAAACGTTCTCTGGTGTGGGAAGTTGCATAGACTTCATAGACATAGACTATCAGTATTATTATTTTGCTAAAAGGTTCATAAAATTCTTTTTTTTTTTTCTTCTACAAATTATGTTTGGTCTTTGTGGTAGAACCGGAACAAGAAATACATCTTCCTGTAAAATAGCCCAATACTTTTTAATAGTTTTATTAATTCGAAAGGCCTGAGCATTGTAATTAGTGTTAAAGGAAAATTCAAATATTTTATCCAATTTTTGGGGGTTCTTTTTCTTATCCAGGTGGAGATCACCTCTTTCCACCTCTCTTACCCTATCCACTTCCAACTGTAGTTCTCTACTAGAATATCCTTTTTCTACAAATTTATTTGTTAAAAAAGATGCTTGTTTGCAGAATTTCCCCCTATCCGTACGGTTTCTCCTGAGTCTGATGTATTGACTTCTAGGTATCCCAGATAGCCATCTGGGATGATGGCCATTGGTCACATCTATGAAACTGTTAAGTGTCTGTAGGTTTAAAGTACGTTATTGTTTTAATATTTGAATGGTCAGTATAAATAGTTAAGTCCAGAAAATTAATTAAAATTTTGTTAACTTCAGGGGTAAATATCAACGAAAAAACATTATCGTTGATATAATTGATAAAAGTGTTAAAAAGATTTTCTGAACCTTTCGAAATTACTAAAATTTCATAAATGTAGCGCCACCAGAGCACCAAGTCCGCCTCATATGGGTTGTTATTCCAAATGGACATTCTCTCCAAGCTGTCCATGCAAATGTTGTCATAGCTTGGAACGAACCTCGTATACAAAGAGCTTACATCAAATTTAACCCACATATGCTCTTTTTCCACTCTATGGACTCCAATTCTTGCAAGAGATGTTTTGTATCTTTAAGATATGATTTTGCAGACTGAGAATATTTTCGTAAAAAGTGGTCTATGAATTCAGAGACAGAAGTAACTCACTAGTGAGCTCAGTGAGAACAATAAATAGCGCTTCAAAATCAACATGGTGAATAGCCACTCTTAAACACCCGTGAGGGGATGCCTTTCTTCCCTCACCATAAATGCATAGAGAAAAAAATGATTAACAAGATAAATCCTATAATCAGTGGGTGGATAGCTGAATAGTAGACAAGCAGATAATAGCTTACCCCTATGTATGGTTATATAAATCTCAATGTGGGGCATAGGCGTGCGCAGCCTATTGCATTAGGGTGTGCACCCTAAAGCACAAGCCGCATATATATATGTATGTGTGTGTGTGTGTGTGTGTGTGTGTATATATATATATATATATATATATATATATATATATACACATACACATATATACACACATACACACACTGCTGTGTGTGTGTGTGTGTGCTGTGTGAGGGTGCTGTTAGTGTGATGTGTGTGTGACGATGCTGATAGTGTGCTATGTGGGTGAGGGTGTTTGTGTGTGCGTGCTTGTGAGGATGCTGTTAATGTACTGTGTGTGAAGGTGCTGTTTGTGTGTGTGTGCGCTTGTGAGGGTGCTGTTAATGTACTGTGTGTGAGGGTGCTGTTTGTGTGTGAGGGTACTGGTAGTGTGCTGTGTGTGTGTTTGTTAGGGTCCTGTTTGTGTTTGTGAGGGTACTGTTAGTGTGCTGTGTGTGTGTGAGGGTGCTGTTTGTGTGCTGTGTGTGAGGGTGCTGTGTGTGTTTGTGGGGGTGCTGTATGTGTGTGTGGGTGCTGTATGTGTGTTGGTGCTGTGTATGTCTGTGGGTGCTGTATGGGTGCTGTGTATGTCTGTGGGTGCTGTGTATGGGTGCTGTATGTCTGTGGGTGCTGTATGTCTGTGGGTGCTGAATGTCTGTGGGTGCTGAATGTCTGTGGGTGCTGAATGTCTGTAGGTGCTGAATGTCTGTGGGTGCTGAATGTCTGTGGGTGCTGTGTATGTCTGTGGGTGCTGTGTATGTCTGTGGGTGCTGTGTATGTCTGTGGGTGCTGTATGTCTGTGGGTGCTGTGTATGTCTGTGGGTGCTGTATGTGTGTGGGCTGTGTGGGTGCTTTATGTCTGTGGGTGCTGTGTATGTCTGTGGGTGATGTATGTCTGTGGGTGCTGAATGTATGTGGGTGCTGTATGTCTGTAAGATTTTACCGTGTATGTCTGTGGGTGCTGTGTATGTCTGTGGGTGCTGTATGTCTGTGGGTGCTGAATGTGTGTGGGTGCTGAATGTGTGTGGGTGCTGAATGTGTGTCTGTGGGTGCTGAATGTGTGTGGGTGCTGTATGTGTGTGTGCTGTATGTCTGTGGGTACCGTGTATGTCAGTGGGTGCTATATGTGTGTGGGTGCTGTGTATGTCTGTGGGTGCTGTGTATGTCTGTGGGTGCTGTATGTCTGTGGGTGCTGTATGTGTGTGGGTACTGTGTATGTCTGTGGGTGCTGTATGTGTGTGGGTGCTGTGTATGTCTGTGGGTGCTGTGTGTCTGTGGGTGCTGTGTGTCTGTGGGTGCTGTATGTCTGTGGGTGCTGTATGTGTGTGGGTGCTGTATTTGTGTGGGTACTGTGTATGTCTGTGGGTGCTGTGTATGTCTGTGGGTGCTGTGTGTGTGTGGGTGCTGTGTGTCTGTGGGTGCTGTATGTGTGTGTGCTGTGTGTGTTGTATGTGTGTGGGTGGGTTATTGTGGGGGGTGGAGGTGGGGGTACATTAATTGCTATCCCCCCTCCCTTCTTACCTTTTGTAGGGAGGGGGGATCGTGGTCCTGGTGGTCCAGTGGAGGAGGGGATCCTTGTTGCTGCTGTGATCCCTGGTGGTCCAGTGGAGGAGGGGATCCTTGTTGCTGCTGTGATCCCTGGTGGTCCAGTGGAGAGTGAACTCTAACCCCTGTGGGGCTAGAGTTCACTCTCGCGAGATTTGAGCGTTGCCGTGGCAACGCTCATATCTCGCGAGAGGAACCCGGCGGAGCTGCCGGCAATAGCTCCGCCAGGTCCTCTCCTGCCTCCCTCCCTGCATGCGGGTCAGTGGGGAGGGAGGCTGAGAGCAGAGCCGGCGCTCGGATAGCGCCGGCTCTGCATGAGCCGACAGGGGAGATCCTGAGATCTCCCCTGCCGGTCTCAATACACATAGGCGTGCGCGGGATTAGGGTGTGCCCAGGCACACCCGGCACACCCCGTGCGCACGCCTATGATGTGGGGTAATATGAAAAAGAGAAAAACATAGAACTAATCTAGTGCAGATAGTATTTACAATGTGCTAGACACAAAATAAGTAAACACAGACACACTCACAATCTTCAGAGCATGAGGATAAGGCTCTATAATAACGCAGCCGTGCTTTTATAGGTAGCACCCCACTTTCTTGGAAAAATAGGAGAATATGGTGCAGTATGTCTGCGTCTATAATAGACTAAAATAACTTTATAAAGGGGACTCTCACCTTTATAAGAGCCCATATGTGCCTTGGCTCTCAGGTGTAAATGCCTAGTGTCAATTTGTGGGGTGACACTCCCCAATCTGGAACCTGGAGTAGGACAGACTACCAAATAGTGCTAAAAAACACTATTTATTTCTATAAAATCAAAGGTGAATAAAAATACATAAAAGCAAATAAAAGGGAACTTATCAGTCTATGGTACTTCTGTCC
>OW240920.1:96272250-96303575 GCA_933207985.1 Pelobates cultripes | reverse complement strand
TGTGTGGGGCAGTGTATGTAATGGGTGGGCAGTTTGTGTAATGGGGGGCAGTGTGTGTATGGGGGCAGTGTATGTAATGGGGGGCAGTGTGTGTAATGGGGGGGCAGTGTGTTTAATGGGGGGCAGTGTGTGTAATGGGGGGGGAGGAGGCTTTTAAATAATAAAAAAATTTTTTATTTAATAAAAATAAATATTCTATGTCCCCCCTCCCTTCTTACCTTTACTGGGGTGGAGGGGGGACATTTCTGCCTGGTGGTCCGGTGGGGATTCATTGGTGGTCCCAGTGGTGGAGAGTGACTCTAGCCCGCGCTCCAGGGCTAGAGTTCACTCTCGCGAGATTTGGAGCGTTGCCGTGGTAACCGCGGCAACGCTCCAAATCTCGAGAGAGGAGGACCTGGAGGAGCTACAGACTGAGCTCCGGGTCCTCTCTCACTCCCTCCCTCCGCCGCCGGCTGTCAGCACGGTGCCTGCGGATCGGGGAGGGAGAGCTCTGATCTTCCTCCCCGGTCCGCAGGCACATTGCAGGGCTGGCACTTGGGCAATGCCAGCCCTGCATTAGCCGGCAGGGGGGAATCTCGGGGGGGGCAATTGCCCCGTTGCCCCCCCCCTGGATCCGCCAATGGTAGTGGATGCAGTGTGTATTATTGTAGTGTGTGGGTAGTGTGCGTAAAGTGAATGCAGTGTGTGTAATGTGAATGCTGTATATACTTAAAAAAGTATATACTGTAGTGTGTGTATATAATGAATGCAGAGTGTGTGTGTGAGTTTTTGTGTAGTGAATGAAGTGTGTTTATATAATGCAGTGTGTGTGTTTGTATAGTGTGTATATAATGCAGTGTGTTTGTGTAGTGTGCATTATATAAACACACTGCATTATATACACACACTATACAAACACACACACTGCATTAGATAAACACACAACACAAACACACTGTGTATATAATGCAGTGTGTTTGTGTAGTGTGTTTATATAATGCAGTTTGTGTAGTGTGCTTATATAATGCAGTGTGTTTGTATAGTGTGTGTATATAATGCAGTGTGTTTGTGTATTGTGTGTATATAATGCAGTGTATTTGTATAGTGTGTATATAATGCAGTGTGTTTGTGTAGTGTGTTTATATAATGCAGTGTGTGTATATAATGCAGTGTTTGTGTAGTGTGTGTATATAATGCAGTGTGTTTGTGTAGTGTGTGTGTATATAATGCAGTGTTTGTGTAGTGTGTTTATATAATGCAGTGTGTTTGTGTAGTGTGTTTATATAATGCAGTTTGTGTAGTGTGTTTATATAATGCAGTGTGTTTGTATAGTGTGTGTATATAATGCAGTGTGTTTGTGTATTGTGTGTATATAATGCAGTGTGTTTGTATAGTGTGTATATAATGCAGTGTTTGTTTAGTGTGTTTATATAGTGTGTTTATATAATGCAGTGTGTTTGTATAGTGTGTGTATATAATGCAGTGTTTGTGTAGAGTGTGTATATAATGCAGCGTGTTTGTGTAGTGTGTGTATATAATGCAGTGTTTGTTTAGTGTGTTTATATGATGCAGTGTGTTTGTATAGTGTGTGTATTTAATGCAGTGTTTTTGTGTATTGTGTTTATATAATGCAGTTTGTATAGTGTGTGTATATAATGCAGTGTTTGTTTAGTGTGTGTATATAATGTAGTGTGTTTGTGTAGTGTGCATTATATACACAGTGTGTTTGTGTAGTGTATGTGTATATAATGGAGTGTGTGTGAAGGGGGGGCATTTTTTATTAAAACATTTTTATATATATATATATATATATATATATATATGTAATTATTTATTTTTGTTTTCCCCCCTCCCTGCTTGTTACCTGGCCAGGGAGGGGGGATATAGCAGTCCCTGGTGGTCCAGTTGCATTGACTGAGCTGTGGGGGGGGCTGGCAGCAAGCGTTTACTCACCTCCCAGCAGCTCCTCCAGCTCCCCAGTGTAAGTCTCGCGGCCAGCATGCCGCGCGGAGCGTTGCCATGGTAACCCGTGGCAACGCTCTGACGGCTGCAGGTCTCGCGAGACTTACACTGGGGAGCTGGAGGGAGGTAAGTAAACGCTTACTGCTGGCCCCCCAGGACTGCCGGGCTTGTAATGAGCCTGGCGGTCCTGTTATATATTATCTGCAATATCGGTATCTGAATTGGCAGATACCGATATTGCTGAAAATACAGAATATCGGCCGATAATATCGGTAAAACCGATAATCGGTCGATCCCTAGTATTTTAACACTTTCCATGCACTAATTCTACTACCAGTCTTTGTCAACCTTTTGGGTAGTCATTTTTTTGTGTTATTTTTCACACACATTGTACTTTGGGCATGGATTCTCAGCTACTGTTCTGTATTACTGACAAAGAACACCCCAATACGGGTTCAGCAATATCTCCCAAGTACAACAGTGCTCCCAATGTAAAGGTTTTATGGGTTATTGCAAACTTACAGGGGTCAAATGTAGGGCTTTCCCCTTTTCCATGTTTGCACATTGAAATTTGCCAGATTGGTTTGCTGGGCGTATGCTGCCTTTGAGACTGTATAGCAGCCTAGGAATGAAAATGAACCCCATCATGACACACCGTTTGTAAAAGTAGACAACACATGGTATTCAAAATGGGGTATGTCCAGTCTTTTTTAGTAGCCACTTACGCATAAACGCAGGCCAAAGTTACAGTTTTTGTGCATTTTTTTTTTACACAAAAACTGCACTTTTACTGGTGATTTAATCGTCGTGATATGTTTTACTGATTTAAAACACTCATATTTGTGTTCAGTTAAGTCTCCAGAGTGTAATAATAGCCCCATGTACAGGTTTTATGGTGTTTTGTAAAGTTACAGGGTCAATATAGGGCTTGCCCAATTCAGTTTGCCAGATTGGTTTGCTGGGTCTGTGTTGCATTTTGAGACCATACGGTAGCCCAGGAATGTGAAATAACCCCATCAAATGTAGAAACCCAGGGTATTCAAAATGGGGTATGTCCAGTCTTTTGTAGTTGCCACTTAGTCACTAACTCTGGCCAAAGTTATAGTTTTTATTTGTTTTTGTATTTATAATGTATAAATATATATATATTACGTGTGTGTATATATATATACACACGCATGTACACACACATAATACGTGTGTGTGTGTATATATATATATATATATACACAAATATATGTGTGTATATATATATATATATACAAATATATGTGTGTATATAATTTGTATATATAAACACACACTTATTTCCTTTATATGTATAATGTATTATAAGTAAAGCATTTTGTAATATATTATATATATTTATATATGATTTCATTATAAGTGCATTTTTGAGATATATGTGTATATATCTCAAAGTACACTTATAATGAAATCATATATATGCAATATATATGTATAATATATTATAAAATGCTTTCACTATTTTATAATATATTATACATATATAATATACGTATATCATATATATATATATATATATATATATTTCTTTTACTTTTTAGCAGCTTGGGGGACTGCCTGACAGCTCAGACAGTCCCCCTGCTTGCAGCTCCTAGAGTCCTATTGAGGCGATGTGATCACATGGCCCTGGAGGGCCGGGGTGGACGGAGCTGCTGCAGGGGGACTTGCTGGGGTCTCCAGCAGTCCCCCTGCCCGACCATGATAATCACAGATCGCCGGTCCAGGTAAGTCCAGGCCTCCTATTTGCCGCAGACATACTAGGTACATCTGCGGTCCTTAACAACCGTTTCTTGTCGGACGTACCCAGTACATCTACTTTTGTTAAAGAGATATACATAGAATAAAATTATATATACCGGCACTCCTGGTTTTCCAACATCAAGTAGTTTTATTGTCTTAGTCAACGTTTCAGTCCCTAATCTGGGACTTTCATCAGGACACACCTTTATCCGTTTTTATTTTATATTTGTACTAATTTTGTTATATACAATTGCACTTATTTTAACTTACTATAATAAAAGTTAAAGGACCACTATAGTGCCAGGAAAACATACTCGTTTTCCTGGCACTATAGTGCCCTGAGGGTGCCCCCACCCTCAGGGACCCCCTCCCGCCCGGCTCTGGAAAGGGGAAAGGGGTTTAAAACTTAGCTCTCCTCCTTCTCTCCTCCTCCGTTCCGCCCCGTCGGCTGAATGCGCACGCGCGGCAAGAGCTGCGCGCGCATTCAGCCGGTCGCATAGGAAAGCATTTACAGTGCTTTCCTATGGACGCTGGCGTGCTCTCACTGTGAAAATCACAGTGAGAAGCACGCAAGCGCCTCTAGTGGCTGTCAATGAGACAGCCACTAGAGGATTAGGGGGAAGGCTTAACCCATTAATAAACATAGCAGTTTCTCTGAAACTGCTATGTTTATTAAAAAATGGGTTAACCCTAGAAGGACCTGGCACCCAGACCACTTCATTAAGCTGAAGTGGTCTGGGTGCCTAGAGTGGTCCTTTAAGTCTTAATAGACACTGTTTACTCTCACATACACAGATACACCTTTTGAGATTTATTTTTGTTTAGTTTTTTCATTAATTAATAAAAAAATACACTTAGTATGACGTTATATATAAGATATAAATATTATATATGGATATAATATATGTATATATATTTGTTAATTTATTAACTTTATTTAAATTTTTAAAAAACTTTTATTTACTTTTTCACCAACATGGGGACTGCCTGTCAGTTCAGGAAGTCCCCCAGCTGGCAGCACTTTGGACACCTATTGTGACTGGTCTTCTAGATCCTAAATTGCAGAGGGGGGGGACTGTCTGGCTGAGCCGGAGGGGGACAGCGGCGATCAGTAAGTACATGGGGAGGGAGGGAAGGGGTTCATTTTTAAAAATGTAATTTATTTTTACACATTTACTGAGTGCCTCAACACCTCGAGGCACTTCGTACAGGCAGAGAATCAGAAGCCTGCCTAAAGGCTTCCGATGCTCTTGCCTACACTGCCGAGCGACACTCGGGGTGGGGGGGGTATTCCACGATGCCTCGATATCGAGGCATCGTGTAATACCCTTAGAGCGTCTGGAATGATCACAATCGCCTCCAGCGCTCATTTTGGCTGCTGACGACCGTTTTTTTGCTGACGTTCCCCCTACGTCTGCGGTCACTAAGGGATTAAATGAATACATGTGTTTGACTTTAAATGTTAATCTCTGACAGATGCATTGTTTGCCTATTTAAACGTTGACATTCAGTGATTCCTTGCACTGTGAATGTGTCTAAATCCCTTGCTGCTTGAACCCAAAACTTTCTTTGCAGGAATTACTTGTCTGGGCCCCTCCGTTTGAACAGGAAATCTGATGTTACTTCAGCTGCTTATGCTACAACGAAAAACCATTCTGCTCTCCTGGATTGGACTTCTGGCATTTATTACGGACATGCTTCATGGACATCCCTTATCTACTCTGCATGGCTACTTGGTAACACATTTTTGCTTTGGACTTAGGAATTGAGTATCTGATTGACCCTTTATAAAAACCTGCTTGATCAATCAGTAACAAACTTTGGATTTGTACTTTTGTTTTGTGCATTTGGATTGCCCTTACATCTTACTGATTACCTGTTAGCATCTCCTGGTTAATCACCTCCACTTTGCGGCACAGTTTAACCCTTTCCAACACCTGCTGGATCTTTATGTTATTGTAAGTGACTGTGGACTCTGGACTTGTATTACTATTTAACGCCTATAGCATTGATTTAATGATATTGATTGCTGGCTTCTCCCACTGGATATTCTTCACTGATCAAACTTCACATTCCAGTTGTATACCAAGTGAATACGAATTTGGAATCCCTCCTTACAATTCAAGCAATTGAATGAAGATATAATTTAATTTTAAGTCCATTTATATATATATATATATATATATTTTTTTTATATATATATAAAAAACCTGACACACTGCTTGTAATCTTATAATGATGTTATTTAATATTTTCATACTTCTTCTCATGGCCAACTGCTGACCTGGTATATGGCCAGTCCCTGCTCCTACTGTGGCACGGTGGGTTTGCTGGATTTTGGGTCTGGCTGCTGTGGAAGGCTCGTTTGGTGTGCACTTTGTAAGGGGGTGCTGCTGCTGCTGCTTCAGTGACTCTGGAAATGGACAGTTCTCTTGTTGGCGGTTGCGTTAAAATGTTAAACTTAACTCTCACACTCCGTTGGCTTTTGTTCCAAGGCATTAAAATTGCAAAATATGAAGCCTCCTGTCTTGCTGTTATTCTAGCCTTGGTCATCAAATACTGGTAATCTAAATTTTATTTAAAAAAAGAAGGCAAATATTGTTCCCTCCCTTCCCATCCCCATGATTTTTTTCTGGGGTTGAGTTTTTGTATATATTGTCGTTTGGGTTTTTTTTCCCCCTGTTTTTTTGTTTTGGTCTGGGAGGTTTGTAATTATTGTTTTGGTGGTATTTTTAATCTCTAATTTCTTATTGCTCGTATTTCTATTACTTGATTTGTTTTTTTGCAGTTTACTTTCAGGGTTTTTTCTCTTTCTTTCAGTTTGATTTGGACCATAGCAGGTTCCTGTGGTTCATGTTACATTTGAGTTTGTTGCTCTGCTTCTGTTCATCTTTGTGATTTTACTGTTCTCCTGTTCATTCTGCATCATAGAAAGAGGAAAGGGGGGGGCGGGTATTTTGGTAATATCACATTCTTTACATGGTGCTTAAATGTTTTGGGTTTTTTTTTGGGGGGGGGGTTCTCATTGTTTGTATCTGAA
Source organism: Pelobates cultripes (assembly GCA_933207985.1). Classification (NCBI taxonomy): domain Eukaryota; kingdom Metazoa; phylum Chordata; class Amphibia; order Anura; family Pelobatidae; genus Pelobates; species Pelobates cultripes. The sequence goes on along the minus strand of OW240920.1, from coordinate 96,296,827 downwards.
AATGTGCTTTACATGATAGTCACACTGATCTGGCATTTATTCTATATACAAAACGTGCTTGCATGCTGATAAATGCTCTTCAAAGCAGCGGATTCCAACTAGTAGAAGGGAAACTATTTTATGGTTTATAACAATAAATAGTAAAAACACTGAGGCTGATAATAAGAACAAGTCACATTTATTAATTTCAAATCTCTATCACATACTAGACATGCTCTTTAACATATTGGTCACATTTCCAAAAGGTAGTAGAGTTACAGAGATACATAAAGCTGAAGTGGCATGTGTGCTTTGTTTTGAGAAATACTGGAGGACTTGAAAGAGGGCTACAATCTTTAACCCATGAAATGCTAGATGAGAAGTCTAAGGCAATTCACTTATTCCCAGCTCAGCACCCAAGAATTAAAAATATACACCTTTAAGCTATAATAGTACAAACATGAGTTTTCAATGGGAAAAACAGCTGCAGACAATGTAAGCCCACTGAAAAACTAACAAACTGTTGAACTGGAGTGAATCTGCATTGCTCCATAATAATCAACATGGATTTATCAAGGGTGGATGAGTACATAATCATATCCAAAGCAACCAATGACATAAATTCAATATTTATTGGATGGCATGGTTGCCAAAATCAAGGGTACAGACACAAGGATATTTTGATAATACTCCGCCATTTCCCCGGTGTTCTAAATGGTTCGCAGCTCTAGTTTCCCTTTGAAAATGAGGTAGTTTGCAGGGTAATTTGCTCCTAGTACTTTCTAGTAAGACATGTCTTAAGACCCTTAGCATGAGGTAGTGTGTAATATTCTCATACATATGAGGTTTAAGGTGCTCATTTACTAAAAAGGGAATTGTAGTGAATTGACAAGTGATCTGGAAAATTTAGAAAAGAAAAAAAGTTTGAAAATGTTGGCCTTCATTTTACGATTTACTTGTCAATTCGCCACAGTTTTATTTGGAGAATAAATGCATGGGTGGAGGTCAATAATACAGAAAATAAAGGTGCTGATGACATACGTATTTTCACCCAGATTTCTTTTACACCAATCTTAAAAATAATGATTAACAACAAAGTTGTATAATGAGGTAACAATGCCATCAAAAAGCACTTGAAATGTTATGGCATATCAAATTGACAAAGCACACAGTCAACTTAACATATTTCTCTAAGGTAGAAAAACAAAACAAAACAAGAAATACAATTAAAAAACACAAATTTTCTGTTGAACAAATAAAAAAAATATTGGTTTGACTTTATGTATAGGTAGTTGAAATTGAATGCCTTTACCAGTAATGAGGTCAGAGTCAGAATTATCTTGCACTCCCCTTGTTGTTAATGTGTTTGCTGAATGTAATCTCTCTACTCTGTAGCACAAGAGCAAATTATAGGCACAACTACAAGATTACATTTTCAATGTATACCTCCTGGCACAAAGCATTCAAACTGTCGTTAATAGAAATTGTGTTGACAGACATGGCCAACCAGCGTACCCGTATTACTATTATTAAAAAATGCTAAATTGACCAGTCTGTCAAAAATTTGATGAGTGAGGAGCAGGGATGCCCTCGATTAATGTAGGACACACCAACTCTGAGGATAAAATTGTGCAGTAGCTGGAGACCAGCCAGGGGTCCTCAGAGCTCAATACTGACTTGGTATGACAATTTTGATACAATAAACCCAGACAGATATATTGTAATGATATTTCTCTAGAGTTAATTAGATGCAGTAGGAGGGGTTTAATCCCCCTGACAAGACACAGCTATAAAAGGTATAACAATGCAAATTTAAACAAAAAGAGAATAAGCAGTCAACATCAATACAAATTCCCAACGTGAAGATGTACAGAAAAGTTGCTGGGTGACACACATAATATTTCTGTAGACTCTCCAGGCGTATACCTTACAGTATTAAAGTCACACATATTTAAAAAAGAAATCAAGAACCTTGCATAGGTTGCAATGGCATTTGCAATGTTTCTGTAATCAATCAAAACCAAAAACTGTTCTGCTTTGGTAATTTTTATAGATCACCTATGTATGACCTCTTACTAAACTCAATCTGTGAACAGGTTTATCAGAAGAGGCAGCCAAATATGAATAACAGCAAACCAAGTGACACATTTAGACATCTGTCTATGCATACCTTCTAGTAATTGTGTTACATACATTTCCAAAAAATGTAAAAAACAAACAAACACATTACAGGAACATTTTCTTGAGTTAAATGTCTGGAGTCCACAATTCAATGTCAAATATCTACTCTATCCATTCCCAATAAGTAGCTTTGGACATGGAGTTGCCAAGTGGCAAAAAGAATTGCTGCGTTTTGGTAATAGCACATCACTGCAATGCTGTGCAATGTATGCATAGTCTCTTTTTTTGTTTATAGATTGGTAGAATGTAGATGTGGGAGCCTTTCTTGGTTACACTGGAATAATCTGAGATGAAACTAAAGCTAAGGATGTTGGCAAAGGAACTTGTAGACATGGAGTACATATCTTGGGTACAGTAAAATTAATTACTGCTTTAGAAAGAAAGAAAAAAAGAGAGAGATAAATGTGTCTGCCTTTATCCTTGTACCAGGATAATGTCACCTTAGCAGTTTGCATCTAGAATTGGATTAAATCAAGTTGTTTAAAGAAGATCAGAGTTATTTGTCACCATTCTATTGAAAAGACTAATACTTTGTGATTTTGCTTCCTGGTTTAATGTAACAATGTTCCGTAAAAGCAACATATTTCCTTATTGTGCTCTAACTAAACTTCCATTAATGAGCCATTTAACAGACTGCATGGAGTTCTATTGCCCAAATGATATATCAGGAGGCACCCAATAGAAAATGAATTTCCTCTGGTTTCAAGATGTATAGTATAAAGATATACAACTTATTTATGTGTAATGTTAGGTTATTTTAAAATGGTCTCTGAAATATTAATCATGTCAAGTAGTTCATAATGTATCTCATATATTCTATTCTGCACTATCCGACATCTAGTGATCATGGAAAAGTCAATATATTCACTGGTAAAATGATTATAATAAGTAGTAACTGTGCTAAAGACAGAAAAAAAAAAGCATCCCTATGAAATAAGCATAAAGCCAACAGTGATATAACAAACTCTTGATTAAAAACATAACAACACACCCCCTCTCAAAACAAAACGTAATATACTTAATATAAAAACATTTTTTAGAAGCAAAATCTAAAAAAAAAAAAAAAAGGCATAGAAATTTCAGTTGATTAAAAAAGGTTCAAAAGTGTGTCGGCCCCTTTCTGGGGTACTGGCTGTACCCCACCAATGTTTGCCCTGGATAGTAGGACGACAACAAACGTCAAGTGGAGATGGAGTGTGAGATTCTCTGATGCAAGTTACAATAAACTTACAAAAATTATCATTTTTAAAAACATGAAAAGGGCAAATAAGTCAATTAAACCTATTAAAGGACAGAGGGAACTAGTTAGCTTGTATAATAATTATAATCCATCAAAATATCCTACACTGCCACAATCCAATCTTTAAAATATTGCAGGCTCCTGAATTACATTATTTATTTGATATCATATGCCTCAAGGCTTTTTTTTTTTTTTTTAAATATATATTCCACATTCACCCTTTTGGTTTGAAAGTCATTGAATAACTATAACCTCCAAAAGTTCTTCTATATTACATTATCACCAAAGCATGATGCCCACTAAAGAGTTGGACAATACTGTTATGATCTTGTAAAACAATACCACAATAATTAGGCTGGATACAGAGAACAAACTAACTCCAGATTTCTATGCATAGGAGGGCGAAATAAAGGTGGAACCTGGGTGTATATTAGCAGTAAAGAGCAAGGACTCTGAGCTATGACCCATTGTCAATGGATTAAAACAGAGGAGGATTGGACACACTCATTACTTATGTAGCCTTGGCATAAATGCAAAGAAGCTTACACTCCAAATCACATTTTGTTGTGACTGACAAAGCAATTCTCCCACCTTTAGTGGGCACTCTGAAATGTCCTTCAAAAAACAAAAAAGCTAATAGAAATTGACAGAATGTTTCTAATCTACTGCTAAATTGCTAGAACATTTTACACCTGAGTTTACAATAGAAACACATTCTATTTTACCCTGTTTAAAAGTCGCAAAGATTTGGAGAGATGTTAGGAGTTTGAATGCATGACTTTCATAATACAGCCCGAGCCATGCTGAGAGCTAGGTTACAGCAAGATCACAATTTAGCCACTGGATTATCACCTCATTAGCATCAATGTAGCACAAAATCGTGTGATGGCAGACAAATCAGTTTGATAAACAAAAATGAAATTCCAAGAAAATCCATAGAATCAGATATTTTGGAGATAAAGGAACAGTCTTGTGGCTGTAAAATGGCATCATTTTTTAGTAAAAGTGTTTTAAGAGCTTTTCCTTTGATAAATATAGTGCTTTTTAATGATAGGATTCCAGGAAGCTGCCATGATTGGCAAAATAATACTTATCCTTGCAATTTAAGAACGTATACATAAAAACAGCTAACGTCTATGTGCCTCTTTTAATTAGGTAGTAGGCAGCATCTTTCAATGAACCACATTTAGTAAACAAAAACAAGATGTATGGATACACACTTGAGTATGTCCACTCCAACCTGCAAACACTGCATTATAGAAGAAATCCAACAACAGGTCATCTGCTGTGCCATAACCTATGAGTATCACGAAAGGTTCTTGCAGCAGCAAGGATTCAATAACTTTGGGATGTCGTACACAATTAAGCAACAGAGCTGCAACAATTCCTGCCCTGTGCTTGAAGGACAACTGTCATCTCAAAAATACTTTTAACATAATAGTCCTTTCATCTAGTTTTGAAATAAAAGATTTTTTTTCCATTTTGTTTAAATGAAGTATGTGTGAAATAAAATGAGAATTTTAGTATATGACCGGATCCTTCAGCCATGTACACGCATCTTGGGTCGGGCAGGGTTTGAAAATGGACAGTCTCTGTGGTCTTTAAAACTTCACTCTCTGCACAGTAACACGTAAGACAAGAAGAGTGACTGTAGGTTTTCAAATACTGTGCGATCCAAGGCGTATGTACATGGCTGAAGGATCCTGTTATATACAAAAGGTAGATATGTGTTTTTACTTACATATATGTTATTAAAAATATCCTTTTGAAACTTGATGAAAGATATTATATTAAAAATTGTTTAAGTTGACAGTTGTCTTTAAGGTCTTTCACTGCTGGGTGCTGTTAAAAAATGCTGAGAAATGCTATGTAAGTCCAAAAATGTAAGCATTCCATGGTTTTAGGTGTATAATATAAAAAAAAATAAGTGTCTGGCTTTGTGAAGTCTAAAATAAGACACAGTGATAGAAAAGTTGTATTGTTCAGTAGTTCAGTAACGGATTACCAAACTAAACCCGGCTTACAAAGCATATACCGGTAAGCAGAATTTCACTAAGAAGGAACTTAGAGGGTTAGCCTATACCAAAGACCATTGTCTCTCACAAAGTAATATTGGGTTCTGAATGTTGTGCCACTAGTCATGCTGCCAAGTTAAAGTGTCATCTTATCTTTGGCTCCAGGACAGCATTCAAAGAGGTCAATGTACACTTTGTAATATTGCTGCATCAGATTTCCTAGTTTCAACTTGGAGCTTTGGGTTACAAATTACACTAGCTACTTGTAGAACTTGTTTTTTTTTTGTTGTTTGTTGTTTTGTAGATGCTTAACATAGTGAATATATATACATATTTAACAGACCATTCAAATATATTGTTAATAGCTATTAAACATCAATCGCTGTTTAGCACAGTGTGGCTAAGAATACTGTGAAGGAAAGGAATTGGTTAAAACAATGCCACCACATATTGATCTTTTCTGCTAACAATGGCTTTAGTACAATATTCCTTTCGAGCCTCAATTATCTGTTGGTGAAACAAGAACAAGCATGTCAAATTCAATTTCCTACATATGCTTTAAAAGCAGATTTGAGTGCCAACCTATCGCACCCTTACCGACTGGCTTCAAGGTTAGTATATGTCTCTTAGTATTTATGAGAAGATCAAGGTTAAAGATGACAGGACATATGTCTTCTGATAATCAAAAGTGAAATGGTGTGGATAGCCGGTGTATATTTAATCATTGATAGCCCTAGCTTACTTTAAGAAGGAGGGATGTATACAATGTATTTATGATAACACATTGCATTTATGTTTGTCAATTGGATGGATTCTCTTTATTTTAGGGTGAAAACATTCTTAGTTACAAGTGCAATATATATTATTATTCTTGCCCTCGTTAAATATGTGACTGCAAATTTATTATTTCTGTAGTAACGCATTGATCAGATCATAAAATAGTTTGAGCTTAATAAAATTAAGTCTAGTTTCTTGTAGATTTGAATGTTCCTACATGGGGCTGTCTATCCATAAAATTAGTTAAGGTACTCAGTGACGTTCTCAGCTACAGGGATATTCTGTGTACTCACTCCTAAAGCACTTAAAATGCTAATACAGATATAATGATTTGCACATGTACATTGATATATCTATAAAAGTAGGGGTATAGATAACAGGAACAAAGGAAGAACAGTAGCAGTGGTCATAAAGATTAATTGTGTCAGAACAGATTTAATTTTTAAAACTTTTTTGTAATGGCAGAAAAGGATAGTAACGTAGTAAGAGTTAAAAAAGAGTCGTAGGTCGGTAAAAATCCTAACGAAATTACGTCTGCTCTAGCAACTGACACTGGGATCACCACAGTTGGATGAGCAGTTGTAGGTCAAAGTATTGCAGAATATCATCAGAGAGGTTAGTGACTGCAGAGCACAAGTGCGAGTTGGAGTAAAAAGAGATGGAGAAGACCAGGAAGACAAGTGAGATACACTAAAAGACCACTCCAGCTTGCTGAACTGTTGTTTTGAGTGTATCCCATTAAACATGCAATACAAGTGCTGATTTATATGAGAAATTGGCACTTATAGAATTAATGAAACACCCCTGGCTGTCAATCAAACAGGTTTTGTTGTACATCCATTAGTTCCTTTGATCTAACAGAAGTGGCAGGTATGCTCTTCTTGAGTGCACCTGCCTTCCTCCCTCATACCCTATATCAGGATGTAGTGTGTACAGTCTCTTCCAGAGAAAATGGGGAGGGTTTGCAAAGGCTGCAGTTCCTAATATACACCCCCGATGAATACATGCAGATATTCATTGTGAGTATTTCACAAAATTATGAAGATACTAAACAGTGATTTTTAGTATCTTCAGAATTTTACCTATGGAGTGGTCCTTTAAGAATATATAGATAGCATCCTGCTGAGTGTTAAGGCTATAGTGGAGGCGATATTGGCAAAGTAGTAAAAAAGGTTCAGGAGTGACAGTGAAAAATTATATACACTACTTGGAGAAAAGACAGTGTGGTAGGCAGCTGCAGCAATGACAGAAGGGTGAGGTGCAGAAGATTTTGAAACTAAATCAGTCCAAACTGCTATTTATTAATTGCTTCTAGATAATTTAGTAAATGTGTTGCAGAACTCTCAACTATCAGTATTTTTGTGTCTGTCAAATTACATTTATTTTATTTTAACTTAATTATCCAGCGCTGAATAATATGAACTAGCCTTTTGACTCCTTCAAAGCCAGACACTGAAAATAATTTTCACCATGGAAGGAAAAAGTGTTTAAAAGCAGCACCATGAGGGTTAATCTTAGCATTTTCTTTCACAAAAAAACGTATTGTTGTCTACAGTCAGACACAAAATATCTAACAATACTGAGGTAGTTTCTTCTTTTTTGTCCCCAAGACTATTGAAATAAATCTTACCCCACCCCCAAACCAGATAAAACTACACCTATTGAAAAAAATAATACAATCTTTAAAAAAAATATTAAAATGGCAACACTGTAACATTCAACCCCTCCAGCATCAGGAGATTGGGTCATCCATAAAAAAGGCATTAAAAAAAAAAAAAAAAACTAGGTCTGTAAACAGCAACAAAATGCAAGAACTGCATTTTTTGTTTGTGCACCCGTGTTGAAGATAATACATTCAACTCTGTCAGGAAATAAATAGATAAGAAAAAAGTTTTTTGTTTTTTTTCTTCTGATCCCATCACGGGTTTGACACTGTCTCTTTTATACTTCTCGGCTTATCCAAAGCATTATTCCCTCTTGTGGATACCTAACAACTTGTGTCTTCCTTCAGGTTTCCTTCCAGTCTCACTCTTTACTTAGATTTGTTCTGCACGAGTGCAAAAGAGCTTTGAAAAGTAATGGTAGTTGTTCCAAGGGCACATTAACCAGCTTCCCTGGAAAAGCCAAAAGAGATCACAGTCTTAGAGACCAAATTTTCATGTCATATAAAATGGTGAAACAGTTTACAGAATGCATACAGTGGGTAGGAAATCTAGTAGTTAAATGAACACGTCAACATAAAAAAAAAAAACACTTTATTTGCTACATTAATATATCTTTATTTCATAAAACATAGGGATCAGAAGGTTCAGAAAACCAGATAGAGTCCGCTACCCTGCCGGGCGCACCATGGAAGGGATCCATAGACCCTTACAATTATTGAAAATCAAATTACAAAGGCTTCACAGAGTAGTACAAATATGAAGAACAAAATGATATACAATGTTTTGGCGTCAAGCCTTATTTATCTATAAGTTATACGATTAAGGCTTGACGCCTAGACATCTATAATTTTGTGCTCCTGATCCTAAATAAACTCCTTCCTATCTGTGAAGCCTTTGGAATTTGATTAGGGATCTTAAGTAGTTCTGTTTGATCACGTACAATAGGGTGCACCAAGGCACTTTTGGCACCATAATAATGATAATTTAAATGTTCCTTTAAAGGTAATGGAAAGATCTCTCTTCTTTATCAATAGTGGCAAAAAAGCTTACATCAAAATGAGACACTATAACAAGATTGATCTAATAAAGTGGAGATAGTCATTATAGAGAATATTGCCTTTGGATGTGCTTGTAATTCTACCAGAGCAGTAGGTGGACGGTGTAATGCTTTTAGTTCACACTGGTTATGTCTTCACTGGTTTTAGTCTTTAGTGCCACATACATTTTGTTTCTGATATATTTTACACTGTTTATTATTTGACAATATTTATTAGGAAGAATAATACAGTGTGTACTATGAACTCAGTGAGTACATATAACCCATTCTTACCAGCAATGTAGCGAATCTCCGGTAGACACATCATGAGATCCGGGAATCTATTGTGTTGGTGTGCGTATCTGCACTCTGTGAATTCCTGACACACAAACCAGTATCTCTTGTTCAGTTGTTCAAGTTGTGAAACACTGCTTAGACCTTGGATATCTGGTGGAGAAAAATTATATTGGGTGAGCAGTAGATTTAACACTACCATGACTTGAGTCAAACCCTGAGGCAGTTTTGATAATCCAATGCATCTATTTTTTTCCATCAATACACACATTAACTTGGGTGTGGAGGATGCATCCACTACATCATGGAATACAAACATGTCTTCCTGACCCTATAGTGTTAAAAACACATGAGGCCTCCACCCCTTCCTCTCCCCCCACCTTAAACAGGGTTAAAACTTATTCCAACACGGGTCCGGCAGCGCTGGCCCAGCCCCTGCTCCGACCCCTTGACTAAGGTCAGCCGATATAACAATCTCAGCCAATCCAATGCATTCCCATAAGAAAGCATTGGGAGGCTTAAGTGCATGGGCCAATCAGCATCTCCTCATAGAGATGCATTGAATCATTGCATCTCTGAGGAATGTTCAGCGCTTCCATACAGAGTGTGGAGATGCTTAACATCAGTGCTACACTGACCCTTGCCGTCTGAGTAACAGCCACTTTAGGTGTCCCTAGTTGTACCATTCATTTTTAGTATATACCACCATGAATATATTCTTATTCTTGAAAAGCCTCAGTACAAAAATATGTTGAAAAAAATCCAATTCAATGTAATATGCAATTCTTAAAAATCCAAATTTGCTGGGCTTATCCATACAGCTGCGGTTACTAACAGGCTTTGCAATGACTTGGATTTTTTTCAGGTGGGCAGGATCTGCACAAATCTTGTGTAAACATCAATCCATGTACACTACATTTTGTTATTAAATTATAAAATTACAGGAACATTTCATAAAAGAAAACCCAATAATTTGTTTTGCATGTCTTCTTGGGGGGTTTATAAATCCTGGCTTGCGAAAGGTGCAGACCTAGCATATTCAGCTTCTGCAAGCCTTTCTTCCCCAACACATACTTTCTGTAGTTGACCAATCATCAACTACTCAATTAACTGTATTATAATATAAAGAAAGTGCTGTGGTCAATTGCCTGCATCTTGACAGACTGACTAACAGTTAAACTCTCTGTGCTAAATGCTGCACATAAAGACTACAGTCATCATCAATACTGGTCATGGTGTTTGAAGTAAGCCTTTAATGGACCACTATAAGCACATGAACCCCTTCGTACCAAAGAAGTGATTAGTGTGCAGGCAAAAACATAGGTCTAGTTGTTGTTATACTGACAGCCTCTAGATGGTACTTCCGAGTCATACTCTGTTCTTCAATCAATGTTTCTCAGAAGCTTTTGATTAGCGTGCCGCGCAAGGGCCTTCTATCTGCAATGCTTCTCTATGAGATGCATTTGATTGGATAAATTGTTATCAAATTTGATGACTTCAGAGAGGCAGATTGGGCTGCTCAGAAAAGGCTGTCTAGGAGCTGGATTATACAGGGAGTGCAGAATTATTAGGCAAGTTGTATTTTTGAGGATTAATTTTATTATTGAACAACAACCATGTTCTCAATGAACCCAAAAAACTCATTAATATCAAAGCTGAATATTTTTGGAAGTAGTTTTTAGTTTGTTTTTAGTTATAGCTATGTTAGGGGGATATCTGTGTGTGCAGGTGACTATTACTGTGCATAATTATTAGGCAACTTAACAAAAACCAAATATATACCCATTTCAATTATTTATTATTACCAGTGAAACCAATATGACATCTCAACATTCACAAATATACATTTCTGACATTCAAAAACAAAACAAAAACAAATCAGTGACCAATATAGCCACCTTTCTTTGCAAGGACACTCAAAAGCCTGCCATCCATGGATTCTGTCAGTGTTTTGATCTGTTCACCATCAACATTGCGTGCAGCAGCAACCACAGCCTCCCAGACACTGTTCAGAGAGGTGTACTGTTTTCCCTCCTTGTAAATCTCACATTTGATGATGGACCACAGGTTCTCAATGGGGTTCAGATCAGGTGAACAAGGAGGCCATGTCATTAGATTTTCTTCTTTTATACCCTTTCTTGCCAGCCACGCTGTGGAGTACTTGGACGCGTGTGATGGAGCATTGTCCTGCATGAAAATCATGTTTTTCTTGAAGGATGCAGACTTCTTCCTGTACCACTGCTTGAAGAAGGTGTCTTCCAGGAACTGGCAGTAGGACTGGGAGTTGAGCTTGACTCCATCCTCAACCCAAAAAGGCCCCACAAGCTCATCTTTGATGATACCAGCCCAAACCAGTACTCCACCTCCACCTTGCTGGCGTCTGAGTCGGACTGGAGCTCTCTGCCCTTTACCAATCCAGCCACGGGCCCATCCATCTGGCCCATCAAGACTCACTCTCATTTCATCAGTCCATAAAACCTTAGAAAAATCAGTCTTGAGATATTTCTTGGCCCAGTCTTGACGTTTCAGCTTGTGTGTCTTGTTCAGTGGTGGTCGTCTTTCAGCCTTTCTTACCTTGGCCATGTCTCTGAGTATTGCACACCTTGTGCTTTTGGGCACTCCAGTGATGTTGCAGCTCTGAAATATGGCCAAACTGGTGGCAAGTGGCATCGTGGCAGCTGCACGCTTGACTTTTCTCAGTTCATGGGCAGTTATTTTGCGCCTTGGTTTTTCCACACGCTTCTTGCGACCCTGTTGACTATTTTGAATGAAACGCTTGATTGTTCGATGATCACGCTTCAGAAGCTTTGCAATTTTAAGAGTGCTGCATCCCTCTGCAAGATATCTCACTATTTTTGACTTTTCTGAGCCTGTCAAGTCCTTCTTTTGACCCATTTTGCCAAAGGAAAGGAAGTTGCCTAATAATTATGCACACCTGATATAGGGTGTTGATGTCATTAGACCACACCCCTTCTCATTACAGAGATGCACATCACCTAATATGCTTAATTGGTAGTAGGCTTTCGAGCCTATACAGCTTGGAGTAAGACAACATGCATAAAGAGGATGATGTGGTCAAAATACTCATTTGCCTAATAATTCTGCACTCCCTGTAGGTGAGTAAAAGGTCAAATACATTTTCTGTTTCTAAATATAAATGGTGTCCCTGCAAGCTACAAACACCCTGCCCTGCTACTTGGGGGATAGAAAAAAAATTAAATGAGAGTACTGCTGTGTTCTTTTAACTACCGTATATACTCGAGTATAAGCCGAGTTTTTCAGCACATTTTTTGTGCTGAAAAACCCCAACTCGGCTTATACTCGAGTTAGTCTGTATTATGGCAACTTACATTGCCATAATACAGACTGGGGGCTGGCAGAGCTGTTACTTACCTCTCCTGCAGCTCCTGCCAGCTCCCTCCTCCTCCGCGCCGGTCCGGTCAGCACCTCGGTCAGCTCCCAGTGTAAGTCTCGCGAGAGCCGCGGGGTCATAGTGCGGCTCTCGCGAGACTTACACTGGGAGCTGAGAGAAGAGCTGCACGGACCGGCGCGGAGGAGGAGAGAGCTGACAGGAGCTGCAGGAGAGGTAAGCGCTCGCTGCCAGCCACTCCTCCCCCCACTGAACTGCCAATGTCACTGGACCACCAGGGAAGGAGAGCCCCCCTCCCTGCCATGTATCAAGCAGGGAGGGGGGACGAAAAAATAGATAAATAATAATATATAAATAATAATGAATTAATAAAAATAATAAAAAAATAATAATAATATAACAAAAAAATTAAAATAATATTACATTTTTTTTAATAAAAATGCCCACCCCCCCACCAAGGCTCTGCAACACACACATACACACTGGATCACACACACACTGCATTCATACACACACTGCGCACTCATACACACACTGCATTTATGCACACACACTGCGCACTCATACACACACTGCACTCATACACACACTGCGCACTCATACACACACTGCATTTATGCACACACACTGCACACTCATACACACACTGCGCACTCATACACACACACTACATTCATCATATACACACACTGTAAATAAATATTCAATTAATATAATTTTTTTAGGATCTAATTTTATTTAGAAATTTACCAGTAGCTGCTGCATTTCCCACCCTAGTCTTATACTCGAGTCAATACGTTTTCCCAGTTTTTGGGGGTAAAATTAGGGGCCTCGGCTTATATTCGGGTCGGCTTATACTCGAGTATATACGGTATCCTTTCACCTGATTTGACAGTGTAAGATTGCTTAGAATTAAATATATTGCCTAAAACATTGTTTCAAATTGAAAATAGCAATCAGACTATAAACTGCATTGATTATTATTCTCTGATGCGTGTACAAAATGCTCACAATTAAAAGATTAGAAAATACATGTAAAAGAAATCAAATCTATAAAAAAAAAACTGTATAATGCAGAAACAGACATCCCTTCAACAGGATGGATTCCTTAGAAAATGTGTTGTTGCATAATAAATATTAATGTTTCTTGCTATCTTTTTTGAAGAATAACATAATAAATGGTGCTAAAATATAAAATCCTAGTTTTGTGTGTTCCACACTGCAAAGTTACAGCATTTATCTGAGGGTGTCAACATCCGTAGATAAAGTGAGAACAGCTGGTGATCCGTCACACAATCCTTATCTAGATAGGACCAATCTGTCACTGTAGCTCAAACCTGCTATACATGTTAAATGACGTGTGTTCTGGCCTTGGTGTCTGCATTAAAAGCTATTAAAGTGTGATTAATAAGTGTGAGCCCATTCCCCTGCACTTTTATTGTCTCAAATCTTCTTCCATGGTTTGGATTTCCTAATTTCCAATGAAAAATAATTGAAAAGATTAACTCATTCTCTGCTGTAGGGAAAAGAAAGTTGGGTGCAATGATGTAGACTCACCTTGATTCAGGAAGTTCACAGTTTTCATGCACACATATTCTTCGTTGCTGATTTTCAGTTGGCTGAATTTGCGGTACAAGTATATAAGACGTTCCATTACTTCCATACTATCTTCGCTGAACCTTGATAGAGAAAACAGTTTTAAGCTGCACTCGGTGCTCTTGTGTGTCATTACAAAAGAAGACAGAGTTAAGTGCAAACTGCTTTGGCAGTGATAGATTTCCATAAAGATAACCATTCCTTGCAAAAGTGACTATTTAAGGACCAAACCCTTCTGTCCCTCTTTTCTAGGAGCTCTACAAAGTTAGTGTGTCTGAGTGTATAACAGAGCACCACAGCAATAATACTCCTAGAAATGTGTCTTTAAATTACAATAAACTGTGTAGAAAACAGTCTGTGTAAATTTGCATAAACTGTAATTAGTAAATCACCTAAAATGTTTCAGAAAAGCCCTTCCTTGGTCACAATCCCACCCACACCAGTAAAATTAAAGTGTCCCTCTTTGTACATTTGAAATGTTAAATGATAACTATTTAGGGGGAGATTTATAAGGCAAAAACAGGTGCTATTCTGGGGAAAAGTGTTAAATAAGGAGTAAGCACCATGGAAACCAATAAAATGTAATATTTGATTCACACTTCGCTCTCATTCTGCCTTTATAAATCTTCCCTATATGTATTCTCTGAACATAATTTAAACAGTGATATCTAACTTTTTAATTGTAGAGGTTTGTAAACTACATTTGCCATACCGATCTATAATGCAATGAAAATCCATGATCATTTATAATATGGGGAATGGATTCTTATAATCTTATACCTGCATAGAATTCCAGACCTGTCTTTGCAGAGTGTTTAAATTGTTTATTTTGTGAACTGAAAATTTGTGAAAAACTAACCCATAGATAGGTGTATATTCTTATGTTTGTTATAGGTGAGTATTTTGATAACACTTTAAAACCTTTCCTTTTGGAATTGACTGCAGGATGAATATAGTAGATATCGTTAGTAGATAAACCGCCAATGAAAACATGCATGCATATAAATATGCATTTTTTTCCATGGGCATATCTAAAAACAGCTTGCAAAAGCTGCAGATCTCTTTGCAAGCCCTCCCCTTCTTACCCAGCCCAGACTTTATGTGGCTGCCCTGTTCCAGGATTCCCAGTGCAGTTCATTGAGAATACTTTGCAAGGCAGGTGCTCTCTGCAATTGTTTTCCTCTTGAGTTTAGCTCCATTGAGTTAAACAACCAGGAAGTAACAGGACTAAGGGAATTTCTATTGAAATCTGCACATTTTGCAATATTTAAAAGAAGATGATACATTCTTCACACACATAGCACTTCAGGAAACTAAAGTGTTTACGCTGTGTGGAGTGTCCCTGTAAACCATGGGTCTGAAGAAATGTCACTCAGACATGACATGAATAAATATTTCTGTGTTAACAAAATCAAGGCTGCCAATTTGTGGTACGTTTATTAACTAATTTTTTATTAATTAATTTTTTGATAAATTTGTTCTTTAACCATTTCAAGATGGTTAAAGATGGAGGCACTTTTAAAAGTTCACGTCGGTTCAACTATACTTTACCTCGGTGGTTCCCTTACGTTTTATGTTCAAGGTGCCCTTAATATGTCAATATTAGGCGCCCCAAGTCAGCTGCCTTCAACATGGATGCTGTCCAGGAGGTGGGAGGGTCTGGAAGGGAGGGTCTGCTGGAGATTGGCCAGGATGTGTCAGCTGACCGGAGCTCGAACGGTTCGCGACATCACTAGTGAAGGATGTAGTGTGTGCGTGTGTGTGTGAGATGTAGTCGTTGTGTGTGAGGGGTGTATATATTATTATTATTTATATAGCGCCAACAAATTCCATAGCGCTGTACAATGTGTGTGTATATATATATATATATATATATATATATATGCACAAACACACATATATGAGTGTATAATATATAGTATTTATATATAATTATATTCCTTTCTTAATTATATATTGGGGACAAAAAATCCTGTCACCGCGATTACAAGACTCGAACCAGCTAGGTTGCCAGGCCAATCGGACCCATTGAGATATGATTTAAGGGGGCTGAAGAGGCACAGATGTCATTATGCCCTAACATCATTGAAGCCCATGCCATTCAGGATGTAATAACACATCTTAATAGCGGGATCAGGATAAGAGGGAAAATCTAACAACTGCTCTTATGCCTTTGTATTTTAAAGTAATATTCTAGGGTGGAATACGATTCTCCTTGTTCCTTAACCTTTGCAATCCACGGCTCTTAAAATGATCCTTTCAGTTTTAGATAACTTAGTTGAATTTTAGCACATGACAGGAGACTTCGTATTTTGCATATCTCTCTTTACTAACATACAGCAATAAACAAACACATAGAAAAAAGAACCAATCACAGGAGAGAAGGATGTACATAAGGCAATGTGATCTCATCATTTCCTCTTTCTTTACTGCTCCATCAAGCAGACAGGTCAGAGTATTACTCTTCTCCATTACTATGTTTTTCTATTGCCTCTTTGAGGTTGTTTCTTTATTCTATTTTTTTTATATACTTTACTGTATGTTCTTGCTGTGCTTCTGTACTATGTGCAGCTGTGTTTTTTCTGTTATTTCATAGATATTATGTAGATTTAACGTAATCCTTATTTCATAACCTTTAGTTGTGATTGATATCACTTGTAATTTATCAGTTTTATAGGCATTTCATCCTTTGTTTTGATAAGTATTATATGTACTTTATACGTATTTAATAGATGTCATATGTATTTTATGACATGGATTTAATAGGTGTTAGGTGTATATTTTTTTATTGACTTAATAGGTTTTATGTATAGTTATGGTAGATGTACTTTATACCATATGTATCATGACTCTTCTGGCGATTTTCCTGGCCTTCTATACCTGGGGCATCTGGGGACCCTCTTTCCCCGTTTTCCTCCTTCTCCCTAGGGTCTCATGGGGATTCTGGGTCAGGCTGGGGCCCAACCCCTTTCCTCCCGTGGTTCCCGTCGGCTCCAGGGAATTAACCCATTCTTCCGGCCTACTCGTTCGACCCCTTCCTCCTACAACCCTCAGGGGTACGGCCGGACTCACTGCCCTCGCAATCTTAGGCTGCCCCACACCGTACACCCGTTAATGTGCTGGATGCTTTCCAACATCCACTACCTTGGTGCAGGGCAGTCTGTGGGGCGACCACGAGGTAGCCCGAGCATGACGCGGCGGCCATTTTTGATCCCGCGTCTATCGAGACTCCAGGGACCACGTTCTCCCTCCTTTACCGTCGGCGGCCATCTTCAATCTCGCAAGATTATGGGCGGCTGTTTGCTACTCTCGCCCACCATGATTTCGGCGCTCAAGAGTAACATATACCCGGGGCTGTCAGCTAGCGTCTGTGCTCTGACACAGACGTTGGACCCCAGGGTCCAAAGTTCGAAGTGGGACCCTGGGGTCCAACGTATTCTAACTGCCTATTATTTTCAGATTTGAGTCGTACTCATGTATAGTGGTTCGTGGTGCTGGAACCTTAAACGATATCACCCCCAAAAATCCCTTAAAGGGATAGCAGCCTCAAATTCCTTAAAGATACCATTCTTGGACCCTTAGAGGGAACTCCTTAAAGGGTTACCACCGCCGTACTACTTAAAAATGATACCAAATCCTTAAAGGGATATCACCCTTGAATTGCTTAAAGGAATAGCACCCTAGGACACAGACTATCAAGATGGTACTGTATAAGTACATATCAGTGATGGGAGATTTGAAGGGATATAACCTGGATCAGGGTTCAGGAATCTACAGCAAGACTCTATGTCTGGTAATGGATGCTCAAAGGGATGACCCTTATCAATTAGACTACCTGTCAGAACACGACAGACGACGGAGCTTAGAGCTAGTGCTATATCCTATTATCCCTCAGAGGTCAGTCACTTTTGTCTCATTACTGCCATATTAGGCACTAAAGGGCTTATTACCCTGTGCCTGCCTGGGGTGCTGCCCCTATTACCGTGCTGCTTTTTGGAGGTCGCCCTGTGGCCACCTCTGTGATCCTGGGTGAGGCCCAGTTATACAAATCCCAATATTGTGGTTTGCCCTGCTGGGACAATTTGACAACACTTAAGGACAGATACAGAATGCCGGGGTTATTACACCTTACTGTCATTTATACAGACCCTGCTGGGGTCCACTGGCATTATTTATACTACAACAGATACCCTGCCGGGATACTCCATATCACACACCCTGCTGGGGTTGTTTTGGTACTTTTTAGACAATTAATTGCACACAATAAGTGCACACTACTGCATATCACACACACTGCTGGGGTTGTTTTGATACTTTGAGACAATAAATTGCACACTACTACACCCTGCTGGGGTCTGCATGGTGCATTGCACACAATGAAACGGATTGTGCTCTCATCCAGTCTGTTTTATTTGGCCGCGACCCACGCTTGACGGGTACATACCTCGCGCACCTGAGGTGATCTCTGACTAGGTATAAGCCAATCTATTCGGCTAACAAGGGGACAGAGTCGCAAGCTTCAGCGCAGAATATCCCCCATGGCGGTGCATTAATTATTGGAAGCGCTGCAGGACACTCTATCAGGCTTATGGCCAGCACTGATGGGTTCATACCCTGTACAACCGGGGTGAGCCCCCTACAGCACTGCTGTTTCTAATCCTACCCCTATCAACAGCGAGCTCAAGGATTGAAAACCCGAACTTTGGATCTGGGACCGGCACTTACAGGTTCAGACCCGGTGCTCTCGGGGTGAGACCCCTACGATGGGGGAGTCACACTACCTGACCGAAGGAAGTCTTACGGCAACAGCCTCTACCTACAGCTGAAGGAATACCTCCATTGATAATGAATCATGATACGGTACGGGTTTATGCCCTGTACCTATTCTGCGGCCTGCAGTTAAAGGCCCACGCCCTATGCACCAGGCCTGGTTAGGCATGCACTGCACTAAAATACCGAACAGAGGCATGCGGTTACAACCTCTGAACAGGAGTTCCAAGCCGCCTACTTAACGATATATATTCCCCTTGAGGTGAATTTAATAATGGAAGAGGTGACTGACACTCTCTATCAGGGCGATGGAGACCCTGTGCACCCGCGGTGAGCGATGGAGACCCTGTGCACCCACTATACGGTGCTGCTGAGCGGAGGCAATGCTATGGCAACCTCTATGTACTGGGTGAGCCCCAGTCTGTTTTATTTGGCCACGATTCGGAATAAGACCCGCAAGGTTTTCCGTGAACACTGCCTACTGTCATAGTAGACTGATCTGTTTGCCCTGCATCCTGTGCCTGAATACTGGTTTGTGCCTTACACAGGGGTATCATTACTACGATAAGCCTACTTGACAACGTTATGCACTTGTGGCTTTGCAGCCTCTTGTTAGAATGTCCATATCCGCTGACGGTCGGACAAACCCATGCCCTTCCATGCCGGTCAGAACGACTCAGACGACTATAGTGACCAACGGAGGAGGTCTTTCAGGATTCATGACCTTACAATGGGCGATGCTGGACGCCGCCAAACATCGTCCGGGAACAGGCATACAACTTGGGTATATGGACTCAAAAAACTGTTTCTGCTCCTCGCAGGAAACCCCAGTGGTGGCCTCTCGCATAGGATGCCCATAGCAGCACTCCGCACTGACGCATGGTTGGCAGTACTGGGTGCCAAGATAGTCGGAACCCCAGGCACAAAGTTATTAGACACGCAAGGGTCCCACGGTTTTCATAAGGGCCCAAACTCTAGGAGGGAGGTGTTATGCGATTACCTTTACAAGGGATTCTTTGGAGCCGGTTGGCAACAGAGCCGGTCGTCGACCACTTCGGGACATCTGACCCAAGATCTGCTACCACCAGCTCTATTACCCATATAGAGTGAGAGTCAACCTATGGTGCTCCAGATAAGCGGACAGAGAACACGGTACGCACAGATACCATCAATATACCTCCTACTACATCCACAGGGTATTTTACCATATCTAGGTGAATGGCACTCAATCCTGGGGAAGACCACTTTCACATAGTCAACCGACTTGCGTTCAGGACCTAAAGACATGTCAGGACGGTCTTCTTCCTTCCCGCTCGACCACCTTACCCAGTTTTCAGGGGACATCTCTCCTTCCCGATCCAGTAGCTCGGAGCCTGGTGGGCTCTGATAAACTACCAAAAGAAGTAATGTATACAGGCGGGGAAGACGAAACACTCTCTTCCGGGAAAACCTCATTCAGATCACTCCAGGCAACTGAAAACTCGTCAACACCCACGTTCATCCGAGAACCGGCTGGAACCTCCAGACTTGTAGAAGACTATTCGCTCAGAGGATTCGTAGACTATCCCACAATTTGGGAATATTCGCACGACTCTCCGCAGCACCACCGCAACCCTGTACGTTGTATACCTAGACTTCTTGGTCCTATACTTCACAATACATGGATTGATAAAGAAGTACTAAATCGGCTACACCCTACTGCAGGTAACCACAGATTAGGCGGTCAGGTTTCACATCCACCGGGATGGACCAACTCACGTTTATCAGACATGTAGGCTCCTTCGATCCCTGTCTTCTTCACAGAAGATCAACCCGTCTCCCGGGGGAGACACATCTCATGGGGGCCGACTGATTTGGATATTACCACTCATCACAGTATAAGTCGAGGCACGATGGTAATCGCGCTCCGTCCAACCGGACCTCCCCGAAGGACTTATGCTTCTCATGCTTACAAGGTCTACAGAAATTCTCGAGCAGGCGAGGATCTTCTCCTGCTACATTCATGACCGACAATTCCTCACGGAGCCGTAGGGTATTCACATCTTCTATCCCGGGAGGGTCAGCTACCTGGGGACCTGGACCCGCTTTGGGGGTTTCTTGGCAGGTCAGCAGACGATCGCAGCCTGCCGGGGACCTCTTGGTAATCTGGGAACCCAGGGATGCGACGACCCTACCCCTACATCTGGACATTCCCAGCCTGTCTGGTTCGGTCTTGCATCTTGATCCCTTATGTGAGGATGGAGACAGAACTGCAGCCCGTATCACTACCTGAGGACACCCAAGGGACTAGGATCCTCTAGGATACCAACTACCCAATGTCATACCTCTTCAGCTTATGAGTTGTGGAGGTCGTTCTCCTTTCACTCTACAGGACTAAACATCCTGCTGACAAACGGTCAGACTTGGTCTTGTATAATTTCCCGTTAGATGGTGTATACGTGGGCGCTCAAAGGGGAAGACCTCCCCACAACGCTGAATACTGGGTTTCTAGGCACACCATAGGACTCTTATTTAGTTCTATACTCTTTTCTCAGCGTTAAAAATGCAAAATACGATGCCTCTTGTCATGTGGTAAAATTGAAGATTATGGTAGCTTTAGTGTACTAAATAATCTTAATTTTAATAATGACAGGAGGCGAGTATTTTCCCCCCCTGCTTTGCTGCCCACCCTTTCTATTTGTTTGCTTTGCAGATATCAGGGGCTAAGGTAGGTTTGCCTCTCACATTGATGCTTATATGATATGTTCGTACTTCCATTAATATGGAATCCTCATTAGAGTTCTCATTACAATTACACAGTTATCAGATTATAGTTACTATTTTCTCCAATGGGATGTTAGGTGGTACGTTAATTGGAGTTACATGTTCGTGACTATGTCTAAACCTGTCACACATTCTCTTTTCAGTAAGATTCGTCTCTGAAGATAATTGGCAGTTCACGTGAAACTATTGGAGATGTTATCCTTCGGATTTGTCTCAACCCTGAACTCTTTTTCGTTGTTCGTATAGAATTCTTTGGACGTTTGCTCCTTCGCACATGGGAACTTGGAGTTATTATTAGTTTTATTGTTTGCTATATATTTACTTCTGCTTGTTGTCGCTTTCTGAAAGAGGAAATGATGAGGTCACATTGCCTTATGTACATCCTGCTCTCCTGTGATTGGTTCTTTTTTCTATGTGTTTCTTTACTGCTGTATGGAGTTAGTAAAGAGAGGTATGCAAAATTCTCGCCTCCTATTAAAATTAAGATTATTAGTACACTAAAGATAGCATAATCTTCAATTTACAACCGTGCTTGACACTGTCAGACATTCTCTGTGACTGAGCAATATACTCACACACAGTACAATTATCTAAAAAAAAATGTATTAACACAATCTCAGGATGAAAAATAAGATAAATGTGGTATTACACTAATACACTAGATAAGAATGCAAACCCTGTGTATTAAGGAGGACAAAAGTATGTATGTCCTCTTTCAGCACAATGTTATTAGGAGTGTTGAATTTATTTTCCTGAGAAGGCAATGTCTAAGCAAGATATGGCAGGTGCATTGAAAGCAGAAAGTACACGTGTACCAAGTATCCCACGCCAAGACTGTTCTGATGACCTCTCTCTCAGTTCAACAGCTGCCTGAATGCTTTAGATCTGAGCAAAATGCCAGCTCCGCTAGTCATTCCTTATTCAAACAAAGCTTATCTTCTCAATGTGTATGGCATGATCAGAGTATGTTCATTATTCCTGAACCCCTATCTATGTAGCTATGTAAAGTAGTCCATATTGTGATGTTCATAATCTTGTTAAGAATTTAGTGCAGCATAATAAAGCAAGTACAAATCACAGAATTACTCCCCACCTCATCCGTAAAGCAAGAGGACAAATTATCCTAACAATACAGACCTATCATGAACACATTGCACACAATGAACGAAATACAGTAAACTAAAAGTTGTGACAGATCCCCAAGCAGCATACACTGCTCAGCCACAACATTAAAGGGACACTATAGTCACCTAAGCAACTACAGCTTAATGTAGTTGTTCTTGTGAGTATAATCACTGCCTTCAGGCATTTTGATGCAAACACTACCCCTAGGGACACCTCCAAGTGGCCAGTCCTCAGATGGCCACTGGAGAGGCTTCATGGGGCAGTGCTGCACAGTAGAAGTGCTAATTAGCAAAAACTGCATTTGGCCCCGCCCCCATCCTGCCTCCTTGCCGATTTTAGCCAATCCAATGCTTTTCAATACAATGCTTTGGATTGGCTATAAATTGGCGCTGGAAATAAGGTAAGTTTTAATTCCATTTAAGTGGGCTGAGGGTGTTTGGGGGAGGGGGGGCGCAAGCCACCTAAATGGTGGGTTTAATACTATAGGGTCAGGAATACATGTATGGGTTCCTGACCCTATAGTGGTACTTTAAAACCACCTGCCTAATATTGTGTGGGTGTATCTCCTGCTGCCTCTGATGCGTTGAGGCCTGAAGGTTGTGAAGTAGGGCCTTCATGGATCGGATTTGTTGTCCCACGGATGCTTAATCAAATTAAGATCTGAGGAATTTGGAGTTCAAGGGAACACGTTGAAATCCTTATCATCTTCCTCAAACCATACCTGAACAAGTTTTGTTGTGTGGCAGGGTGTATTATCCTGCTGAAAAAAGCCACTGTCATCATGGAACAATATTGCCATCTGCAACATCTAGGTAAATGGTATGTGTGCAAGTAACATCCACATAAGTGTATGATACTTGCAAATACAATGGATCCTGCTTGCTGCACACTCTTTCATTGGGAAGCCATTCTATACAGAATATATAATTAGATAAATCTACATCTCTCTGCTTTAGTAAAATTACACCTCATCAAGTAGAAAATGCACAATGTCACTGGTTAGTTCATACTCCTACCACCATGACCACTTCAGATCACTTGAAGTTGTCATGGGGGGTTGGAGTACCCTTTAAGTTTAACAAAATGATCTAACAAACCTGTTCAATCCAGGTACAACCAGAGCACACCCTGCAAATGAGGAGGAAAAACTGAAACATTGTTTCTGCTTGTCCCCCTCTTTTCCGCTCTATGCAGCACTGTATCTTCCCTAGAGTAATGACAGGAGATGGAATATGACGTCACTCCGGCTCCCGGCATTACTCTGTGACGTGCGAGGTTGCTGAGCAGGATGAGCTCAGCACCCTCACTGCCTGGTTTGCGCACCCGCCTGTGACAGAACTGGCCGCCTGCCAACATGCCTGCCTGTCTACCCAACAGCCCGGCCCTCAGCTAGCCCAGGAGCCCCATTGGACCACAAGTGAAAAATATCCACCCAGCTCTCCCAAAGGTAGGGAGGCTGGGTGGATTTAAGTTAAAATAATAAAAAAAATAAGTGTTGGGTGGGAATGAGTGTGTATGTCTGTCAGTGTGTGTGTGTGTGTCCGTCAGTGTATGTGTCCGTGTGTGTCAGTCTGTGACAGTGTGTCTGTGAGTGAGTCTGTCAGTGAATGTGTGTGTGGTGTGTGTATAGCTGTCAGTGTGTCTGTGGGTGAGTTAGTGTGTATCTGTCAGACTGACAGTGTGTGTCTGTGAATGAGTGAGTGTGTGTCTGTCAGTGTGTTTCTCTGAATGAGTGTGTGTATGTCTGTCAATTTGTGTCTGTGAGTG
>OW240920.1:96181938-96271704 GCA_933207985.1 Pelobates cultripes | reverse complement strand
TGATAAGGTATGTCTTTTTGCTTAGCCTAATTCCAGGAGGGATAAGCCAAATGACAAATGATTTAGGTAAACTAGAAAAATGGTCAGAATTGTGGCAACTGACATTTAATGTGAATAAGTGCAAGATAATGCATCTTGGACGTAAAAACCCAAGGGCAGAGTACAGAATATTTGATAGAGTCCTAACCTCAACATATGAGGAAAGGGATTTAGGGGTGATTATTTCTGATGACATAAGTAGGCAGACAATGTAATAGAGCAGCAGGAAATGCTAGCAGAATGCTTGGTTGTATAGGGAGAGGTATTAGCAGTAGAAAGAGGGAAGTGCTCATGCCATTGTACAGAACACTGGTGAGACCTCACTTGGAGTATTGTACACAGTACTGGAGACCGTATCTTCAGAAGGATATTGATACCTTAGAGAGGGTTCAGAGAAGGGCTTCTAAACTGGTTCATGGATTGCGGGATAAAACTTACCAGGAAAGGTTAAAGGATGTTAACATGTATAGCTTGGAGGAAAGACGAGACAGGGGGGATATGATAGAAACATTTAAATATATAAAGGGAATCAACACAGTAAAGGAGGAGACTATATTTAAAAGAAGAAAAACTACCACAACAAGAGGACATAGTCTTAAATTAGAGGGACAAAGGTTTAAAAATAATATCAGGAAGTATTACTTTACTGAGAGGGTAGTGGATGCATGGAATAGCCTTCCAGCTGAAGTGGTAGAGGTTAACACAGTAAAGGAGTTTAAGCATGCGTGGGATAGGCATAAGGCTATCCTAACTATAAGATAAGACTAGGGACTAATGAAAGTATTTAGAAAATTGGGCAGACTAGATGGGCCGAATGGTTCTTATCTGCCGTCACATTCTATGTTTCTATGTCACATTCTATGAAACATACATAAAACACACCAAAAACATATTCATAATTCACAGGAACCCCACAAGTCTTATATACCCAAATAGCCTGAATCAGAGTGCCCAATGTGTCCAAATAACACTCAGATCCATTTGGCAGAACAAAATCGCCATTCAGGTAAAGTTCTGAGAAAAGGGGGCAATGGCCGGTCTACTTTTGGGAGTTCCTGTGCAAACACCGACGAATGTTCCCCCTGGTTTGAGGGAGCGATTGGGACAGGCAGCGGTACAATCTTTGCCCAGTTTCACGCGACTGAAAAGAGTTCCATGTTTTGGACGACCAAGTACCGCTCCCTGTGTTCAGGAGACAAAATGGCAGTCATTCACTGGAACATGTGCCTCTGGTCATATGAATGGTGGCCACCCAGGGAAAGCACTTGACTTAATTGCTTATTTGCAGTTAACAGTGGTGTTGGGGGGGGTATAAAAAGGGGGACCACACATCATCCGGTCGGGACACGAACAAGGGGGTACGGACAACTGAACAGAAAGGGAAGGAGTCTGCTACACCATCATTCTACAGTGAGACTAATTTTTCAAAAGTGGAAAACATAAGGGGCGTGACTGAAAGCCGTGCTGATCAGATGCATCTATGAGTTCCGCAACACGGGACCCGGAAAATTAGCTTACCGATGGCTAAATCTAACTGCAAGCCTCACTGACCCATAATGTCTCAGAGCAAGTCCAAAGGCCAGCAAGACCGAGCAGACTAATCTAATTTCTATAGCAAAAAAGTGGCAAAACCGCAACACTGTCGGAAATCCAAGATGGCGCCAATGGGCCTGCAGCCGCGAGCCCAATACAGGATCCTGAAACTGCCACAGAAATAGACCCCCTGACACGTGGCATGTTTCAAGCATCCCTAGATGCACTATCTGCCAAACTCATCACCACTTGGCAATATGGCATGGACACCCAGTGCAGGGATATCCAGGACTTGGGAGCCAGAACCTCACATATAGAGGGAAAATTACCGAATATGCTGAAGCCCATAACATAATGGCAGACTCCATTCAACAAATAGAAACAAAGATGGAGGCATATTAAGCACGACTAGCAGCCATGGAAGATAGATCCTGTCTGAATAATCTCCGCTTACACGGCATTCCGGAAGCCATCAAACCTCAATATCTCCATGAATATGCTGTGGGCCTGTTGCACAACCTGGCTCCAGATTTGCCAAAAGACCTACTACTACTGGACAGAATACACAGGCTCCCTCATCCGCACCATTTGCCTGACACGGTGCCCAGAGGTGTTATCCTAAGAGCTCACTACTTCCATGCCAAAGAGCTCATCCTAAATAACAGCCGCACCAAAAAGGACTTACCAGCGGACTAGCCAGTGACAGAGGTCCTCCGTGAGAACAACATCTTGTACCACTGGGGCTTCCCTACCAAGCTCCTGATTAACAGGTATGCGACTTAAACCACCGCAAAGTCCCCTGAGGATGGCCTCCAGATCCTCCAACAATGGAACCTATCGACCAGCTCCGTTTCACTGACAAGGCCCCACCCTGGAAAGCAGAGACCAGAATGGCAGAAGGCACTGGAGAAACGCAAAGCTCAAGCTTAACCGTGAGCAGTACCAGAGACTTGCATTATATTTCTCACACATAGTTACCCTAGTACCACTATATATCCTCCTTTCCATGGTGCATATCTATGGTGCTTGAAGTGTCCCTTTTAGTGTTTTTACATTGTTGCAATGCTTTTTGCAACAATTTTTTTTTTTTTAAATAATTCCCTTAAAGGACCACTATAGTGCCAGGAAAACATACTCGTTTTTGTGGCACTATAGTGCCCTGAGGGTGCCCCCACCCTCAGGGACCCCCTCCCGCCCGGCTCTGGAAGGGGGAAAGGGGTAAAAACTTACCTTTTTCCAGAGCTGGGCGGGGAGCTCTCCTCCTCCGATCCTCCTTCTCTCTTCCCCGTCGGCTGAATGCGCACGCGCGGCAAGAGCTGCGCGCGCATTCAGCAGGTCGCATAGGAAAGCATTATCAATGCTTTCCTATGGACACTGGCGTGCTCTCACTGTGATTTTCACAGTGAGAATCACGCAAGCGCCTCTAGCGGCTGTCAATGAGACAGCCACTAGAGGATTTGGGGGAAGGCTTAACCCATTCATAAACATAGCAGTTTCTCTGAAACTGCTATGTTTATAAAAGAATGGGTTAACCCTAGAAGGACCTGGCACCCAGACCACTTCATTAAGCTGAAGTGGTCTGGGTGCCTAGAGTGGTCCTTTAATGAGGGATTTGAAATGCCATTTATGCCTTTTCTAACACACTGCCAAACCCCTGCGGCCCAAAGAGCACACGTGGCCTATGTCCCCAAAAATAAGCCTCACTATATCCCCTACACCGCACAAAACAAAATAATAAATAAATAAAAAATAATTATAATACAGCTAGGGGACAACCACACACATGATCCCTTATAACCCCACCGTTCTAAGCCTAAGAAATTCATATGGTGTATACACACGTTATCGGCATCATACAATTGTTACCATCAATAGTTTTAAATGTGGTCGACAGGCTGTGTGTTTTCCTTTTTTTTCTTCTTTTATTGTACAGTTAAGCCATAGATGTAATGTTAATGTTATTTGACACGTTGTTCCAGCCTACCCTGGGACCCACTAGGCCATTATCCATGCCCCCCTATGGAATCTGTTTCCGCATCATACCCAATGACATGGGTATCGCTGTATATTTTTTCCTTTTGTTCCTGTAGTTTAAAACACCCTCCTGACTACCTTACCTGTGATACCCGCACCTGCCCAATTCAGACTCACTAAACAGGCTCCCTGATGTGCCATTCACCACGTGGAGAATGATAACAAGCCTGCTCAGACCCCTGAGGCTCCTTGAAGTTCAGTTTCTG
Organism: Pelobates cultripes; assembly: GCA_933207985.1. Taxonomy (NCBI): domain Eukaryota; kingdom Metazoa; phylum Chordata; class Amphibia; order Anura; family Pelobatidae; genus Pelobates; species Pelobates cultripes. Next base: position 96,267,892 of record OW240920.1, on the reverse strand, counting down.
TATAACTCCCTGCCTCAGCCAGACGCCCAGTTTCTAGCCTGGGCTGCTGACACGCATACCACCAATCTACACCACCCACAACTTCTTGTCCCATTTAGATCTGCTTCCTCCTATATAGACATATCCATTAGAAAATCAGCACTCACCTGCCTCCTACTTTATGAGAATATCACAAAACAGAAAAGTGCTGGTGCGCATACATATGTATAGAACCCCTCAAGTGTTGAAAAGTATTTACAAACAGATGATACAGTGCAAGCAAGTGTGATCCCTTATAGGGTGTCTACAAGCCCAGGTGAATAGGTGTGAATAATTATAGCCTGTTATACTGTACAATTGATATCTGTAATTAAGGAGACAAAAGTAGGGGGGGGGAGGGGACAGAGAAATACAATTATTAAAATTATTAAAATTTAAACTAAGATAAACTGTCTCTTTAAGAATGCAACTCACAAATGTAGAGTGGTATGAGCCCCACTCTAAGCTATCTCGCCCAGGGAGGATCAGCCCCTTGGGTACGTGGGATCTGATAAATGATCCTGCGAAACTTGAATGAGGGGTGCCCCCACACAACCGACACAACACGCAAACACTCTCCAGATCTGAACAACTCTGCTGCGGTTCATCCACACTGAAAAAAAGTGTATCTCCGTGACATACAAACTTTTACACACCCTAATCTCTCCAGCTGGACTCCCCTGCCTTAAAGCTGGGGAAGAGGAGATAGGTCACAAAATAAATGCCCAGTGACTCAGGGCATTCCTAGCCCATAAAGGCAATACATTGAACGTAGTAAAAAGCTATAGGCGGTAAGCCCTACACGTACCAGGAGATCTAGTAAGGAAAATAAAGAATACAGAATAGACCGATAATTAATAGAAAAAAATATATAAATATGGAAAGAACATAAATCTATATAAAAATATAGATAAGGGCAGCAGTAAAGATAAAAGTATAGATCGAGAGAGAAATCAAGAGGAATATATGAGACTATGAGAAAAGATGGTGTGAATAACAATGGAGATAAACTGCAACAGGGGAATTACAGGAATATGAACAGAAAACTGCTCAAAATAGATGTAACACCATAGAAGTGACTGTAGAAAGGAGCAGCTATAAAAGAGATATAATGAGTAATGAATAAATTGTGATGCCAACAGTATTAAGGGCAGAAACAAAAATGCCTGACCATGATGTGCAATAATAATCAAAAAAATAAGAATTGACACAAAGATAAACAGTCAACTATACCGTGAATTGATATTGAAATAAATCTGTCCAATAAGGAATATAGCAGCAGAAAAATATTTCGAACAAAAGTCTGGTATAAAGATATGCTTCCTCTAGCTCAGAGTGCCATAGCAGTCGATGTAAAACTGTCCCAATACGTAGAGATCCTTAGAAATCCTTATGTTCGGCAATGAGATACAATGTAACAGCTGGTATAAACTGAAAGTCAACCTTTTATCCCCAACAAGTAAAGAATGATTATATCAAGGTGTTTGAAAAACAGATGGTCAAAGATCTAAGAACTTTGAAAGATAAACCTACGTCAAAAGACAATTTGACGAGGAAAGAAAGAACAGCCATGAAGGCTCTCATGGAGGACGATCAAATAATCTTTAGACCAGCGAACCGTTCGGGACATCACTACTTATCAGTAATTTTTCCTGTTTTATATATATACAGACGACAAAATTTTTTTTTTTAACACCTTTTTAGTTGAGTGTGAATGAGATTTACATAGTTACATAGCTGAAAAGAGACTTGCGTCCATCAAGTTCAGCCTACCTCACATTTGTTTTTTGCTGTTGATCCAAAAGAAGGCAAAAAAACCCAGTTTGAAGCACAATTTTGCAACAAGCTAGGAAAAAAATTCCTTCTTGACCCCAGAATGGCAGTCAGATTTATCCTTGGATCAAGCAGTTATTACCCTACATTGAAAGATTATATCCTAAAAGATATGGAAGCGCTGCGCCAAATAAGGGTAGATAGTCCAGTAAAGTATTGCTAGGGTGCCAACAGATGGTCTAGGATACTTGATAGAGTTCCACTGTGGATGCGTCTGGTGTAGACCGTTCCGTATATGTAAATACAAGAGCGGTAGAGGTGACTAATGGTATAGTATGAAAGTTCAGGGTGTGATAGGTAACAAAAAGTAAAGAACTCACATTCAAGAGAGCTATGGCCAGCTCTGGTGTGGATTGCGTACAGCGGTATAATCCCCGCTTATGGGATATGTAGGGAGGGGTCTCCGTCAACACCGTCTGGTAGTCCAGAGCTCGAAAAAGAAAGACAGAAAGCAACAATAGTGCTCTCAATTTTGATGTGGTTCAATGTGCAGATAAGAAGAGGTAAAAAACTCACATTTGAGGGAGCTATGGCCAGCTCTGGTGTGGATAGCGTACAGCGGTATAATCCCCGCTTATAGGATATGTAGCGGCGATACGTCCGTCAGCACCGTCTGGTGATCCAAGGCTCCAATATAGAAGAATAAAAAGCAGCAATAGTGCTCTCAATTGTGATAGGTTAAGAGAGTAGTAGAGAAAATAAAATAATACTCACAAAGATAGAGCAGAGGTACTGCTCTATGGATAGGCGCCGGTGGTATGATCCCCACCTAGGATTTCTTGGAGTACTGGAACTTTAAAATTGCCAGTGGAAGTAAAAGTAACCAGGAAAGGTTAAAATGCCAGGAATAGGTAAAAAAAAGTTGTTTAAAGTGCATAAAGAGTGCAATAAAAAGAGGATTGGTACAATAAAGTAGCCAAAAAACTTTTATTGATCTAAAATACACAGTAAAATACAGAATTAATAACCATAAACGCGTTTCACCATAAGTGGCTTCTTCAGAATGGGATAAAAGTAGTAACCTGGCAGGGGTTGTTTAAATAGGGCTATGTTAATTTGAAAATTGCGCCAAAAGTGTAATTGGCCAATCAGAGACAATTTTTAAAATCACTTTTCAAAATTAGGATTCAAGCGTATGGGAGTGATGTTATAAAGGTGATGAGTCCATTTAAATTATTTAAATGTGAAAACGAGAGTGAGAAAGTTGTTTTTAAAGAGAAAGAAAGGAAAAAAAGTTGTTTGATTAAAGTAAAAAAAAAAAATAAGTTTGATTAAAGTTCATTAAAAAAAAAAAGGGAAAAAAGTTGTTTGATTAAAGTTCAAATAAAAAAAAAAAAAGGGTTGTTAGATTAAAGTTAAAAAAAAAAAGGGTTTGTGTAACGGATCGCCTGGCACCCCGACTGGGTACCTCCGTTGAAAGATGCTCCTAGCGCTTCCTGAGGACTCCAAGCACTGCAGCAGACACCACAACCACCGAACCGGAGAAGCATATGAATCCTCTCAAGCAGCAGATGCTGTAGCAGACAGTTGAATAGGAACCATACCCGAATAGGTTTACTCTTCTAGCAGTCGAGCTAGGTTAGCATACAATAAATCCTTCCCCAATAATGAGGCGACACTTCACTTTGAGGGGTTAAAACAGGAGGAACTCCTGTACTTGTCACATACGATCTCTTTTATTTTCCCAATCCACAAACATGAGTACAGCCACAGGGCGTTACAAAGCTGTCAAATCACATCACAGTTACATCCCATATTCCCTCCCCTTATCCTGAGAGGAAACTCAATTATACATACAGTTAAAACATACTTTCTACTTAACTTTCATAACTCCAAAACCATACATCACATTCACATAAAATTACATATTCACAATCAAGGAAATCCATTCAAGGGAGAACAACATATTAAAAAATGGCACAAATCAGACAAGGGGTTCAAAAGTTAGTAAAAAGTCCTTTGTGGCTAAATGAAGCATGGCTTTCCGGCCCAAACCAGTTTCAGAGTCTTCTATCCTGGAGATAAGTAATTCAATTATCTCCCAGGACAGACACAAGACTCCATTAAGCACATGGTTGCAAAAGACACAAAACACTTTAAAATACATAAAGTCACATTTACACATAACACACAGACATTTCACATATCCCCAGATAGCTGGGATCTGAGTGCACATTATTAGATGAATAGCACTCAGATCACACAAATAGCCTTTCTGCAGGGGAAATAAACAGTTTAACCTGCAGGGCCATAGTCCAAAGGGAGCAGGCGAGCAACCAGGCTTCTCCAGTTCACGTGGCGAGGTTGGTTTCGCCACACTTCTCCCCTTTACCAACTAGACTAACAGGGTATCTGACCTCCCGCCGGTCAGTGCCCTGGTTAGTCCAGCAACCCACCCACAAAACAGAAACAGCAGTACAGCCCACCCACAATAACTGGTTACTACACCTGGGTAGAGGAGAACTTTGTCCATGTCCAGGTGCCTCACCACGACTGTGTGGGCAACTGTTAGGCTGCCTTGGTGGGTTGCTGGGTGGGCAGAGACCAGCGGTACTCTGCCCTGATGCCAGTGCTACCACGGAAGTAGCCTGGTGGGAGCCTGGTTGTGGGAGGGAGAGACCGACTGTCTCCCCTCTGGATACACCGCTCTGTGGCTGGGGAACAGGACCGACTGTCCCTACCTCTTGTGCTGTAAGTGCAGAGACTACAGTCCCATCTGCACTGTTGGGGGGTATAACATCTCCCCTTGCTGGGTTAGGCTGCCGCTGGAGAGAGGGTGTAACAAGCTCCTCTCTCTGAACTGTAAACTGCCGCTGGGGAGAAGGGGTATCAGGCTCCTCTCCCTGACACTCTCTCTGCTGGTGGAGAGGGGGACCAGCTGTCTCCCCTTTCATTATTTTGTCCTGTGTTTGGGGTGCGAGACTGACGGTCTCTGCTCCCTGCAGGACACTCTGCCGCTGGGGAGGAAGGGCGGCACCTTCAGCTCCCTGGGGTACACACTGCCGCTGGGGAGGAAGGACTGCACCTTCAGCTCCCTGGGGTACACACTGCCGCTGGGGAGGAAGGACGGCACCTTCAGCTCCCTGGGGTACACACTGCTGCTGGGGAGGAAGGACTGCACCTTCAGCTCCCTGGGATATACACTGCCGCTGGGGAGGAAGGACGGCACCTTCAGCTCCCTGGGGTACACACTGCTGCTGGGGAGGAAGGACGGTACCTTCAGCTCCCTGGGGTACACACTGCCGCTGGGGAGGAAGGACGGCACCTTCAGCTCCCTGGGTTACACACTGCCGCTGGGGAGGAAGTACTGTACCTTCAGCTCCCTGGGACACACACTGCCGCTGGGGAGGAAGGACTGCACCTTCAGCTCCCTGGGATACACACTGCCGCTGGGGAGGTAGGACTGCACCTTCAGCTCCCTGGGATACACACTGCCGCTGGGGAGGAAGGACTGCACCTTCAGCTCCCTGGGATACACACTGCCGCTGGGGAGGAAGGACTGCACCTTCATCTCCCTGGGATACACACTGCCGCTGGGGAGGAAGGACTGCACCTTCAGCTCCCTGGGATACACACTGCCGCTGGGGAGGAAGGACGGCACCTTCAGCTCCCTGGGACACACACTGCCGCTGGGAAGGAAGGACGACACCTTCAGCTCCCTGGGACTCCTTTTTGGCCAAATCTACTAGAGATTGCAGGTATTCTCCTACTAGTTTCCTGGCGAGCTGCACGGCTCTCTCTGGGGGGTTGGGTCCAAAGGTAAACAGCACCTCATTAACCTCTCTGTCAAACTCCTCCTGAGTGTAGTCATACGCCATGCTTGCTCTGCTGAAGTTAGTTCTTTTGTAGATAGGGTCGCTGTACGGGTACTAGCGTTGCCCTCAATTTGTAAATCCACGGACTGTGTCTCTGAGCTGCTTTACCTCGCACTAGGACGCCATCCCACCGCTTGCCACCAATGTAACGGATCGCCTGGCACCCCGACTGGGTACCTCCGTTAAAGATGCTCCTAGCGCTTCCTGAGGACTCCAAGCACTGCAGCAGACGCCACAATCACCGAACCAGAGAAGCGTATACCTCCTCTCAAGCATATGAATGCTGTAGACAGTTGAATAGGAACCATACGAATAGGTTTACTCTCCTAACAGTCAAACTGGAACAGCATACAATAAATCCTTCCCCCAATAATGAGACGACACTTCACTTTGAGGGTTAAAACAGGAACTCCTGTACTGTCACATACAGTCTCTTTTATTCCCAATCCACAAACATAGTACAGCCCACAGGGCGTTACAAAATAACCAATCAATCCGTACAATACACCCAGACACTCCCACACAAAATCCTCCCCTCTGCCTGTGATATGATTACTGAACACAATGGGTAATCTCATTATCACCGGCAGAGGAATACAGTTTTTACACAATATTTATAACTTCTAAAATATACATGTCACAAACATAAAACATACATTTTCATAATCAATCCATTCAGGGAACAACATATTAAAAAATGGCACGAATCAGACCAGGGGTTCAAAAGTTAAGGGAAAGTCCTTTGTGACTAAATGAAGCATGGCTTTCTGGCCCAAACCAGTTTCAGAGCCTTCTATCCTGGAGAGTAATTCAATTATCTCCCAGGATAGACACAAGACTCCATTAAGCACATGGTTGCAAAAAGACACAAAACACTTTAAAATACATAAAGTCACCTTTACACATAACACACAGACATTTCACATATCCCCAGATAGCTGGGATCTGAGTGCACATTATTAGATGAATGGCACTCAGATCACACAAATAAGCCTTTCTGCAGGGGAAATAAACGGTTTAACCTGCAGGGCCATAGTCCAAAGGGAGCAGGCGAGCAACCAGGCTTCTCCAGTTCACAGTGGCGAGGTTGGTTTCGCCACAGTTATGGTAGATGTACTTTATACCATATGTATCATGACTCTTCTGGCGATTTTCCTGGCCTTCTATACCTGGGGCATCTGGGGACCCTCTTTCCCCGTTTTCCTCCTTCTCCCTAGGGTCTCATGGGGATTCTGGGTCAGGCTGGGGCCCAACCCCTTTCCTCCCGCGGTTCCCGTCGGCTCCAGGGAATTAACCCATTCTTCCGGCCTACTCGTTCGACCCCTTCCTCCTACAACCCTCAGGGGTACGGCCGGACTCACTGCCCTCGCAATCTTAGGCTGCCCCACACCGTACACCCGTTAATGTGCTGGATGCTTTCCAACATCCACTACCTTGGTGCAGGGCAGTCTGTGGGGCGACCACGAGGTAGCCCGAGCATGACGCGGCGGCCATTTTTGATCCCGCGTCTATCGAGACTCCAGGGACCACGTTCTCCCTCCTTTACCGTCGGCGGCCATCTTCAATCTCGCAAGATTATGGGCGGCTGTTTGCTACTCTCGCCCACCATGATTTCGGCGCTCAAGAGTAACATATACCTGGGCTGTCAGCTAGCGTCTGTGCTCTGACACAGACGTTGGACCCCAGGGTCCAAAGTTCGAAGTGGGACCCTGGGGTCCAACGTATTCTAACTGCCTATTATTTTCAGATTTGAGTCGTACTCATGTATAGTGGTTCGTGGTGCTGGAACCTTAAACGATATCACCCCCAAAAATCCCTTAAAGGGATAGCAGCCTCAAATTCCTTAAAGATACCATTCTTGGACCCTTAGAGGGAACTCCTTAAAGGGTTACCACCGCCGTACTACTTAAAAATGATACCAAATCCTTAAAGGGATATCACCCTTGAATTGCTTAAAGGAATAGCACCCTAGGACACAGACTATCAAGATGGTACTGTATAAGTACATATCAGTGATGGGAGATTTGAAGGGATATAACCTGGATCAGGGTTCAGGAATCTACAGCAAGACTCTATGTCTGGTAATGGATGCTCAAAGGGATGACCCTTATCAATTAGACTACCTGTCAGAACACGACAGACGACGGAGCTTAGAGCTAGTGCTATATCCTATTATCCCTCAGAGGTCAGTCACTTTTGTCTCATTACTGCCATATTAGGCACTAAAGGGCTTATTACCCTGTGCCTGCCTGGGGTGCTGCCCCTATTACCGTGCTGCTTTTTGGAGGTCGCCCTGTGGCCACCTCTGTGATCCTGGGTGAGGCCCAGTTATACAAATCCCAATATTGTGGTTTGCCCTGCTGGGACAATTTGACAACACTTAAGGACAGATACAGAATGCCGGGGTTATTACACCTTACTGTCATTTATACAGACCCTGCTGGGGTCCACTGGCATTATTTATACTACAACAGATACCCTGCCGGGATACTCCATATCACACACCCTGCTGGGGTTGTTTTGGTACTTTTTAGACAATTAATTGCACACAATAAGTGCACACTACTGCATATCACACACACTGCTGGGGTTGTTTTGATACTTTGAGACAATAAATTGCACACTACTACACCCTGCTGGGGTCTGCATGGTGCATTGCACACAATGAAACGGATTGTGCTCTCATCCAGTCTGTTTTATTTGGCCGCGACCCACGCTTGACGGGTACATACCTCGCGCACCTGAGGTGATCTCTGACTAGGTATAAGCCAATCTATTCGGCTAACAAGGGGACAGAGTCGCAAGCTTCAGCGCAGAATATCCCCCATGGCGGTGCATTAATTATTGGAAGCGCTGCAGGACACTCTATCAGGCTTATGGCCAGCACTGATGGGTTCATACCCTGTACAACCGGGGTGAGCCCCCTACAGCACTGCTGCTTCTAATCCTACCCCTATCAACAGCGAGCTCAAGGATTGAAAACCCGAACTTTGGATCTGGGACCGGCACTTACAGGTTCAGACCCGGTGCTCTCGGGGTGAGACCCCTACGATGGGGGAGTCACACTACCTGACCGAAGGAAGTCTTACGGCAACAGCCTCTACCTACAGCTGAAGGAATACCTCCATTGATAATGAATCATGATACGGTACGGGTTTATGCCCTGTACCTATTCTGCGGCCTGCAGTTAAAGGCCCACGCCCTATGCACCAGGCCTGGTTAGGCATGCACTGCACTAAAATACCGAACAGAGGCATGCGGTTACAACCTCTGAACAGGAGTTCCAAGCCGCCTACTTAACGATATATATTCCCCTTGAGGTGAATTTAATAATGGAAGAGGTGACTGACACTCTCTATCAGGGCGATGGAGACCCTGTGCACCCGCGGTGAGCGATGGAGACCCTGTGCACCCACTATACGGTGCTGCTGAGCGGAGGCAATGCTATGGCAACCTCTATGTACTGGGTGAGCCCCAGTCTGTTTTATTTGGCCACGATTCGGAATAAGACCCGCAAGGTTTTCCGTGAACACTGCCTACTGTCATAGTAGACTGATCTGTTTGCCCTGCATCCTGTGCCTGAATACTGGTTTGTGCCTTACACAGGGGTATCATTACTACGATAAGCCTACTTGACAACGTTATGCACTTGTGGCTTTGCAGCCTCTTGTTAGAATGTCCATATCCGCTGACGGTCGGACAAACCCATGCCCTTCCATGCCGGTCAGAACGACTCAGACGACTATAGTGACCAACGGAGGAGGTCTTTCAGGATTCATGACCTTACAATGGGCGATGCTGGACGCCGCCAAACATTGTCCGGGAACAGGCATACAACTTGGGTATATGGACTCAAAAAACTGTTTCTGCTCCTCGCAGGAAACCCCAGTGGTGGCCTCTCGCATAGGATGCCCATAGCAGCACTCCGCACTGACGCATGGTTGGCAGTACTGGGTGCCAAGATAGTCGGAACCCCAGGCACAAAGTTATTAGACACGCAAGGGTCCCACGGTTTTCATAAGGGCCCAAACTCTAGGAGGGAGGTGTTATGCGATTACCTTTACAAGGGATTCTTTGGAGCCGGTTGGCAACAGAGCCGGTCGTCGACCACTTCGGGACATCTGACCCAAGATCTGCTACCACCAGCTCTATTACCCATATAGAGTGAGAGTCAACCTATGGTGCTCCAGATAAGCGGGCAGAGAACACGGTACGCACAGATACCATCAATATACCTCCTACTACATCCACAGGGTATTTTACCATATCTAGGTGAATGGCACTCAATCCTGGGGAAGACCACTTTCACATAGTCAACCGACTTGCGTTCAGGACCTAAAGACATGTCAGGACGGTCTTCTTCCTTCCCGCTCGACCACCTTACCCAGTTTTCAGGGGACATCTCTCCTTCCCGATCCAGTAGCTCGGAGCCTGGTGGGCTCTGACAAAACTACCAAAAGAAGTAATGTATACAGGCGGGGAAGACGAAACACTCTCTTCCGGGAAAACCTCATTCAGATCACTCCAGGGAACTGAAAACTCGTCAACACCCACGTTCATCCGAGAACCGGCTGGAACCTCCAGACTTGTAGAAGACTATTCGCTCAGAGGATTCGTAGACTATCCCACAATTTGGGAATATTCGCACGACTCTCCGCAGCACCACCGCAACCCTGTACGTTGTATACCTAGACTTCTTGGTCCTATACTTCACAATACATGGACTGATAAAGAAGTACTAAATCGGCTGCACCCTACTGCAGGTAACCACAGATTAGGCGGTCAGGTTTCACATCCACCGGGATGGACCAACTCACGTTTATCAGACATGTAGGCTCCTTCGATCCCTGTCTTCTTCACAGAAGATCAACCCGTCTCCCGGGGGAGACACATCTCATGGGGGCCGACTGATTTGGATATTACCACTCATCACAGTATAAGTCGAGGCACGATGGTAATCGCGCTCCGTCCAACCGGACCTCCCCGAAGGACTTATGCTTCTCATGCTTACAAGGTCTACAGAAATTCTCGAGCAGGCGAGGATCTTCTCCTGCTACATTCATGACCGACAATTCCTCACGGAGCCGTAGGGTATTCACATCTTCTATCCCGGGAGGGTCAGCTACCTGGGGACCTGGACCCGCTTTGGGGGTTTCTTGGCAGGTCAGCAGACGATCGCAGCCTGCCGGGGACCTCTTGGTAATCTGGGAACCCAGGGATGCGACGACCCTACCCCTACATCTGGACATTCCCAGCCTGTCTGGTTCGGTCCTGCATCTTGATCCCTTATGTGAGGATGGAGACAGAACTGCAGCCCGTATCACTACCTGAGGACGCCCAAGGGACTAGGATCCTCTAGGATACCAACTACCCAATGTCATACCTCTTCAGCTTATGAGTTGTGGAGGTCGTTCTCCTTTCACTCTACAGGACTAAACATCCTGCTGACAAACGGTCAGACTTGGTCTTGTATAATTTCCCGTTAGATGGTGTATACGTGGGCGCTCAAAGGGGAAGACCTCCCCACAACGCTGAATACTGGGTTTCTAGGCACACCATAGGACTCTTATTTAGTTCTTTACTCTTTTCTCAGCGTTAAAAATGCAAAATACGAAGCCTCCTGTCATGTGGTAAAATTGAAGATTATGGTAGCTTTAGTGTACCTAATAATCTTAATTTTAATAATGACAGGAGGCGAGTATTTTCCCCCCCCTGCTTTGCTGCCCACCCTTTCTATTTGTTTGCTTTGCAGATATCAGGGGCTAAGGTAGGTTTGCCTCTCACATTGATGCTTATATGATATGTTCGTACTTCCATTAATATGGAATCCTCATTAGAGTTCTCATTACAATTACTCAGTTATCAGATTATAGTTACTATTTTCTCCAATGGGATGTTAGGTGGTACGTTAATTGGAGTTACATGTTCGTGACTATGTCTAAACCTGTCACACATTCTCTTTTCAGTAAGATTCGTCTCTGAAGATAATTGGCAGTTCACGTGAAACTATTGGAGATGTTATCCTTCGGATTTGTCTCAACCCTGAACTCTTTTTCGTTGTTCGTATAGAATTCTTTGGACGTTTGCTCCTTCGCACATGGGAACTTGGAGTTATTATTAGTTTTATTGTTTGCTATATATTTACTTCTGCTTGTTGTCGCTTTCTGAAAGAGGAAATGATGAGGTCACATTGCCTTATGTACATCCTGCTCTCCTGTGATTGGTTCTTTTTTCTATGTGTTTCTTTACTGCTGTATGGAGTTAGTAAAGAGAGGTATGCAAAATTCTCGCCTCCTATTAAAATTAAGATTATTAGTACACTAAAGATAGCATAATCTTCAATTTACAACCGTGCTTGACACTGTCAGACATTCTCTGTGACTGAGCAATATACTCACACACAGTACAATTATCTAAAAAAAAATGTATTAACACAATCTCAGGATGAAAAATAAGATAAATGTGGTATTACACTAATACACTAGATAAGAATGCAAACCCTGTGTATTAAGGAGGACAAAAGTATGTATGTCCTCTTTCAGCACAATGTTATTAGGAGTGTTGAATTTATTTTCCTGAGAAGGCAATGTCTAAGCAAGATATGGCAGGTGCATTGAAAGCAGAAAGTACACGTGTACCAAGTATCCCACGCCAAGACTGTTCTGATGACCTCTCTCTCAGTTCAACAGCTGCCTGAATGCTTTAGATCTGAGCAAAATGCCAGCTCCGCTAGTCATTCCTTATTCAAACAAAGCTTATCTTCTCAATGTGTATGGCATGATCAGAGTATGTTCATTATTCCTGAACCCCTATCTATGTAGCTATGTAAAGTAGTCCATATTGTGATGTTCATAATCTTGTTAAGAATTTAGTGCAGCATAATAAAGCAAGTACAAATCACAGAATTACTCCCCACCTCATCCGTAAAGCAAGAGGACAAATTATCCTAACAATACAGACCTATCATGAACACATTGCACACAATGAACGAAATACAGTAAACTAAAAGTTGTGACAGATCCCCAAGCAGCATACACTGCTCAGCCACAACATTAAAGGGACACTATAGTCACCTAAGCAACTACAGCTTAATGTAGTTGTTCTTGTGAGTATAATCACTGCCTTCAGGCATTTTGATGCAAACACTACCCCTAGGGACACCTCCAAGTGGCCAGTCCTCAGATGGCCACTGGAGAGGCTTCATGGGGCAGTGCTGCACAGTAGAAGTGCTAATTAGCAAAAACTGCATTTGGCCCCGCCCCCATCCTGCCTCCTTGCCGATTTTAGCCAATCCAATGCTTTTCAATACAATGCTTTGGATTGGCTATAAATTGGCGCTGGAAATAAGGTAAGTTTTAATTCCATTTAAGTGGGCTGAGGGTGTTTGGGGGAGGGGGAGCGCAAGCCACCTAAATGGTGGGTTTAATACTATAGGGTCAGGAATACATGTATGGGTTCCTGACCCTATAGTGGTACTTTAAAACCACCTGCCTAATATTGTGTGGGTGTATCTCCTGCTGCCTCTGATGCGTTGAGGCCTGAAGGTTGTGAAGTAGGGCCTTCATGGATCGGATTTGTTGTCCCACGGATGCTTAATCAAATTAAGATCTGAGGAATTTGGAGTTCATCATCTTCCTCAAACCATACCTGAACAAGTTTTGTTGTGTGGCAGGGTGTATTATCCTGCTGAAAAAAGCCACTGTCATCATGGAACAATATTGCCATCTGCAACATCTAGGTAAATGGTATGTGTGCAAGTAACATCCACATAAGTGTATGATACTTGCAAATACAATGGATCCTGCTTGCTGCACACTCTTTCATTGGGAAGCCATTCTATACAGAATATGTAATTAGATAAATCTACATCTCTCTGCTTTAGTAAAATTACACCTCATCAAGTAGAAAATGCACAATGTCACTGGTTAGTTCATACTCCTACCACCATGACCACTTCAGATCACTTGAAGTTGTCATGGGGGGTTGGAGTACCCTTTAAGTTTAACAAAATGATCTAACAAACCTGTTCAATACAGGTACAACCAGAGCACACCCTGCAAATGAGGAGGAAAAACTGAAACATTGTTTCTGCTTGTCCCCCTCTTTTCCGCTCTATGCAGCACTGTATCTTCCCTAGAGTAATGACAGGAGATGGAATATGACGTCACTCCGGCTCCCGGCATTACTCTGTGACGTGCGAGGTTGCTGAGCAGGATGAGCTCAGCACCCTCACTGCCTGGTTTGCGCACCCGCCTGTGACAGAACTGGCCGCCTGCCAACATGCCTGCCTGTCTACCCAACAGCCCGGCCCTCAGCTAGCCCAGGAGCCCCATTGGACCACAAGTGAAAAATATCCACCCAGCTCTCCCAAAGGTAGGGAGGCTGGGTGGATTTAAGTTAAAATAATAAAAAAAATAAGTGTTGGGTGGGAATGAGTGTGTATGTCTGTCAGTGTGTGTGTGTGTGTCCGTCAGTGTATGTGTCCGTGTGTGTCAGTCTGTGACAGTGTGTCTGTGAGTGAGTCTGTCAGTGAATGTGTGTGTGGTGTGTGTATAGCTGTCAGTGTGTCTGTGGGTGAGTTAGTGTGTATCTGTCAGACTGACAGTGTGTGTCTGTGAATGAGTGAGTGTGTGTCTGTCAGTGTGTTTCTCTGAATGAGTGTGTGTATGTCTGTCAATTTGTGTCTGTGAGTGAGCGTGTGTGTCTGTCAGTGAATGTGTGTATGTCTGTCAATGTGTGTCTGTATGTCAGTGAATGGGGGTGGGTGAGTGTGTGTCTGAGTGATTATGCGTGTATGTCAGTGAGTGTGTGCGTGTCTGTCAGTGAGTGTGTGTCTGTCCGTGTGTCTGTGAGTAAGTGATTGTGTGTGTGTCTATCAGATTGTGTCAAATCAGTGAGTGTCAAAGTGTGTGTTAGTCTTTAACAGGAAGAGGTGTGGTCTTGACAAGAAGGGGCGGTGCAAATGTAAATTAGGGGGCGTCCGAGTTCCGTATGCATAGGGCAGCACAGATCCAAAATACACCACTGTCTCTATGCTTTTTTATATAAAAATGTCCAGGTGAAGTGCACAGAACTTGTATCAATGATGAGAGGGATGTGCAAAGGAGGCACCCAGTTGCAAGATGAAGAAGTGTTGATTTCTACATTTAATTTTCAGACTTCACAAATACATATGAGGTATACATAAACACTAAATTAAAATCCAAGGAAGTGACATTTTCATGAACAAATACATCCTATTTGTCATACCAAGGCAAAATGACTGGAAGTCTGACTCAAATGTCTACCACATCAGCCAGGTGTAGAGTGTCTAGTATCCAATGATCAACTTAACATTCATACTTCTGAGTTGGATATAATTATTACCCCATAAAACTAGATAAGTGTAACACACATAACACTGGCATGATTCTATTAGATTAAATATATAATTGAAAAACTGTTTCCCTGATAAATTCTATGGAATGATCACATTCATTCATCAAGAGATAATCTTATTTACAAGAGATGTCAGCTCACGATCCTAAAACTCTTTCATGAGTACATAGTTAATGAAATAGGATTTTTGTGTATTATTGTAATGCAATCACATTGCAATAATGTGTATAAGACTGAAACCAAGGTCTAAAAAGTTTAGATGATATTCACTTTTTGATTAAAGGACTACTAAAGTCACCCAGATCACTTGAACTTAATGTAGTGGTCTTGATGCAGTGATCCTACATAATTAACATTTTAAGATAAAACATTGCACTTTTGCAGAAAAGGCAATGTTTACCTTCAAGGTTAAACACGCCTCTAGTGGCTGTCAAATAAAACTGTCAAGCACTGGATGTGTGCGCAATGTTTGTTCCACATGCGCGTTAGGTCCGTAATGTTCCTTTATGAGATTGGACCAGCAATGGAGAAAGCAACACCTCCTCAATGATGCTCCCAGAGAAAGAGAGACCAGCAGCGCCAACGGTATCTTGGCACTGGAAAAAGATAAGTAAAACCCCTTTTAAAACTAATCTCTCACCAAACTGGTGGTGGGGAGGCTCAATTTAACTAGGGACTGTGGCACTGTAGCATTACAAATGCAGGTTTGTATTACTTCAAACATAAACAAATACAACACTGCCTGTTTTCAGAGACTGTAACCTTTACAATTTTTCTTAATGTACAAAGTCAGATTAGAGAAATTCACATGAGACTGCTGCCAAAAAATGCAGAGGAAAAAGATTTGCTACTTTTTGCTTGTGAAATGTAACATGTTGAAATATATCCCACACTAGTCTATCTTTTCACACATACAAATACACATCCTTTGGTGCTGTGTATCAAAATTGTGTGGTTCAGATTAATAAATCAAATTACATTCATTTGGCACATCGGAGTGTAGGAAACATGTTTGTGCATATTTGTTGTGTTTTGCTGCCACATGCTGGCAGGATTTTTATCATCAGTGTCTCTAAAAAAACTTTCTATGATTTTATTGCAGGTATCTAAGAATCACAACAGTATTCTACAGAACCAAATACCAATCAAACAAACCTATTAAAATGGCAAGAAGCATGTTAAGGTGAACACTAATTGCTATCATTATTCAGAAAACAATTCTCATAAACAATTACATTCGAGAACACTGTTCTCAAACACAGAAATTCCACCAAATGCTGTAATATTCCTAAGCGGAAAATAGAATACATTGGGGTTTGTTTATAACAAGGGACTGAAAAAGGAGACAAAAAATAAAATAAAAAGTTCAATAAAAAGTCAGAGACTTCATCCAGCTTTTGCAGCTGTTACTTAATCCGGAACCACAAATAGAGGTGTTCTGTTGACTGCAAATGGAATAAATCCTACATGAGCTGTAGGAGGTATTGGAGCCACAGCTAACAAGCCTCAGATAACTTGTGGGTGTATAAGCTCGTTAGTGGACGGCCTGAGCTGGAGCATGGCTGGTGCAGCTGTGCGTGAAAACCAAACCAGCTTTAAATCACACTACAGCCCAATATCTGATAAAGAAAAGATTGCAAGAAACACAATTCATAAATCAGCTTCCATATTACAAAGCCAGAGAAGCAGATAAGAGACAGGCCAATATTTCTATCAAAGACCCAGTCTTGTGCCTGTTAATTAATGGTTTAGTTGTCAAGGATCATTGTTGCAAAATTATTTTACTCTAATGTGACATCTGAACTTTAACAGTGCATTAAGGGTAATAGGGAGAGTAACATGGCACGGCTGTTGTCTGAGCTCCTGCAATTTAACTTTTGAATGCTGGGGTAGATTAACCAACTTTTAAATATGGGTAGGCAAAACTATCCTTTATAAAATGCACAGGAAAATGTGTTCCTAAGCAGATCAGAACAGTAAAGATCAATGTATGGGTGTCATTAACCCATTAACTCTTTCTAAATAAATGTAATCTGTTTTGTGCTTTCATTTCTGGTGATATAGCTACCTTCCCTTAAGAAGCTTGGACCTTCCAACGTAATTTGATTAAGGAAAGTCTGCTTGCACAACTCCAGCTTCCTTGGATGAATATGCCGTCAGTATCCCACAAACCCAGGAAGTTTGAACTGTATAACTCACCACTTAATTGTGTGTGTATATTTGCTAGGGATTTTGCTACACCAATATATAAATTGAATGTTATGTGTTCTTTAACCCCCTAAGGACCAAACTTCTGGAATAAAAGGGAATCATGACATGTCACACATGTCATGTGTCCTTAAGGGGTTAAATTAACACTAAGTTGTCCTGGGCATGACAAAATCACTAGAAATTGCTTTCGTAACAAGAGTAAATTGGCTCAATAAATAAAATTGAACCTTATAGCAACAGTTTAAGCAATGCTTCAATGCAATAAATCTAAAAAATATTCTAAAAGGCAGCTAGTCATGAGTTTAAATAGCATCCAACACTGTAATTTATTGTGGTAATGTATTGTTGAATACATTCTAACCCCAACTTACCTGTGCAGCTCATCTTCAGATGGCAAGTATTTAGAGGTAACATCCGCTAGGTCTCCGAAGATCTGCTTGTTATACGTGGTTAGTGAAGAGAGCAGTATTAGCTCCTGCCAAGTACTGCTAAGCAGACACGTATAATCCTCGATAGATAAATCCCGAAAAAATGGTAGTTTTTTCACCCATGTTATCTGTCGAAATAGTAACTCATCTGCAATGCGGCATAGCAGGGCAAACAATTCAGACTGGGTAACTTTGTACCTGTAGGAAAACACCAAAATGAAATAGCTTTCATAAAACATGAAGTTGCAAAAGCACAAACTGAACTTGAAACAGTTAAGACACATGTCTGTACTTCAGAGTCAAAACCCTGCCTTGAAATTAGTGTGCATAAATGAAAGTCTACTTGCTGTAGACTAATGCTTAAAATATGAAATATTCTAAAACTGTGCATTTCTATCTGAGAGGGGCTACAATTACTTACTTCTTCTTTGTAATTTTCTTGTTTGTCAACAGAATTAAAATACTACCTGGATTCTAAAACCCTAAAAATGTATCTGTACAATGGGCATAGAACAACAGACATATATTCAGACTAGAGTTCTTAAATCAATTGTTTTCAGTTTTAGAATTTGTATTATTTACTCAATGATAAGATAGAGCAACAAATAAATATCACTATGAAATCCATAGACAAGCATTCTGAATTCCAAATGACCTGCAAATATAATGATAAAACTAAACCTACAGTTACCTTTTAACATGCCCCAACACCCCATATACTTTGATATGATATTTAACAGCTATGAAATAACAAACATGAAACTTAAAGATTTCAAAGCTTTTAGATCTCTTTCTTTCAAACAATAGAGTAGCACTAGATTTCCATACACCAAACAATATATTGGTTTAACAATACCTTCTTTGCAGTAAAATGGATGTGCAACCAGGGTCTCCAGGAAAATATGGCAGATCTGGTAATCCTTAGTAAACACATCTATAGGACTGTCAGGTATGTAAGCATTTGAAAGATATAGCATGATTTGTTTTAATGAGGTTATACAAGCAGGAAGCAAGTATAAATTATGAATTGTATATACAGTTTAGAAACATACTTGGGGGGGAAATACTGTTTTTGCAAAAAACTAAATTATAAACATATATTTATTTATTTTTAGCTATGAAAGTGGTTTTATGAACCTGATGCTTGATCCAATGTGATCTTGATGTGTTCTTTGTAACCAGACTGCAGTGACACCATGTGGCGAAACTATTCCACAGATCTGTCTGCAAGCATCTTGATAATATGGTGGATAACCTTCTCCTCTTAGCAAAGGCACTAGGAGAATAAGAAAGATCTCAAATTCTGCCCCCAGATGCTGATATCCTAGGACTCCTAGAATTCTTTAAATGCAATAGATGGCCAGACTAATGAGAGTTGCTCAGCAACATCTGTGGGACAAGAGTTTGAGATGCCTGTGCAAAGGGTAGCACTGATTGTAGCCTTCTGGCAGTTCCATAATTGCCTCAACATCCTAAAAGAACTAACAATGTAGTCCTTGATTCCTACTCAGTAATTCATTTTAATAAACTAGGCCACTACAACTTCTGGAACTGGTAGCCTTTTCATGTACTGCTCATCCTTGGAAAAGATCTTTCAACTTATACATGCACAGTAAAATGGACATTCTATGGTAGAATAATATAATTACCAGTGATCTCTCCCTCCAAGCAAGGGTTTCAGTACACTAAAATGTTTTTTGGAAAATAATAAAGCTGGCTCCTATGGTTTCTACAATAGTTGATTATATGACTGTACAAAATGTTTAACATTTACAGAAGAAACTGGCATTTGTTGGTTTTTTTTTTCATGCTCGATTTCCTTGAAGATGTTCAAGGTTTCTGAAACAGTTGAGGACATGAGAAAATATTATATCTATGTCCTGTATAAGGTATGGTGCTGAAAGTATGCGATTGGGCTATCTCCAAACCGCAACCATTAGCTTAAAATTTACAAGTTGGCACCTGATTTTTGTTAGACGACATTAGTGTCTTAAAGCACACTCATATTTTACATAACTGATGTCAGAGTTAGGTTACTTTTATTTAAGTTAATTACCGTATATTTATATGCAATCTTTTTTGTCTCATATGTTCACAAAGTATATGGCAAGTTATAATCCTTATGGTTCTTGATCACAGTCATACTACATGGTCATTACAATGTGTCATTTTTTTTCCTTAACATATTTAATTCTTTATTTTTATTTTATCTTCTTTCTTTTACATTTTACAAACATTTACATACAACATGCATGTAAATATTCAATATGCATTTCATCATATTAAATGCTCCATATTCTATAAATATAGACATCATTTCATCTTTTCCCCCACTTTTTTCCTTTCTCTTCCTTTCCCTTCCCATTTAATTATGCTTTTGCCTTTTCAGTTCTTATAATTTTACATCGCTATGTTATAGTATGGAGCGTAACTATATATACAAGGTTATACATATACAAAATTAACAATAGACAGCACAGTGACAAAAAAAAAAAAAGCAGCATCATATTTTTATATTTCTTTGTTATATATCTCTGTCTTTTTATTATATCTCTTCTTTAATCTTTTAAACCCATTTTATCCATCTTTGATCATTGTTGTTTCTTATATTGCAATATCTGTTTACACCATTGATTTATGATTTGATTTTTTATTTCTACCATATTTGGTGGATTTATATCTTTCCAATGTCTTGCTATACTTGGTTTTGTAGCTAGCACTATAAGGATTATAATTTATTACTTATCTTCATCTAACTTTTGCCAGCCTAGATGAAGAAGTGCCGAGGGAGGGGGGAATAGTAATTTAACTTAAGTCAATTCCTCTATCCATTTAAAAATGTAAATCCAGATCAGTCATATTTTAGAGCACGACCACCATATGTGTGTTGTTTTTTTTTAAGAGGACATTAGTGTCTTAAAGCGCAAACAGAAGATGAGGGCATACTGATATTTTACATAAATTATGTCAGAGTTAGGTTACTTTTGTATGCGTTCATTATATTTATATTAAATCTTGCTTGTCTCATATTCACAAATGCAACTATGCTAGTTATATTCCTTGTGGTTCTTGAGCATAGTCATACTACATGGTCATTACAATGTGTCAGGGATCTGCCATTTTTTGAATGATAGTTGGTAATCTGTTTTAATTATGGGATGCCAGATCATGGCCATAGTTCCAGTACCCTCCCCATCTTTAACTTATTTAGAAGTATCTACTTGTAGGCTGTTCTCATGATATCAATCACAATTTATGTTTTATGGTACTAAAAAGTTCCTGTATGACAATGTGATTTTATGATCATACATGGCAGCAATTACTTGTGTTTAGCTCCTCCTTTACAGCGGAAAGGACAGGAAATACTGGTATTCTATGGTTTTTAATGGTTTAACTTGAGTGATCCGACAAAGTCTCATAAGGCTCAAGACGAAACGTATAAGACCTGTAGTTTATGTTTTGTTATTTTATCAATAAATATTTTTGTACTTGAACTGGCTTATGAGTCCTTGGCACCTATGTTTTTTTTTATCGTTTTGTAATTTTATCAATAAATCTTGGAGACCTTGGAAAATTTTATCAATAAATCTTGGAGTCCTTGGAAAATCGCAGTAAAAGAAAACGGAGTATTTTGGGATTGCATTTAATGTCCAAACAAGGAATTACATTGCAACATTGCTACACTATGCTTGTTATATATTTTTCTAGGATCCAGGCGAAACTTCATATTTAGGGTGGTGCAGTAGGCTTACCTAGATTTGAGTAAGGCTTTTGACACTGTTCTACATAAAAGGCTCATAAAAAAACTGCAATCTTTGGATTCCAATATTGTTGAATGGGTAAGGCAGTGGCTGAGTGACAGGCAACAGAGGGTTGTAGTCGATGGAGTATATTCAAAGCATGGTCTTGTCACCAGTGGGGTACCTCAGGGATCTGTAGTTGGACCCATTCTCTTTAATATTTTTATTAGTGATATTGCAGAAGGTCTTGATGGTAAGGTATGTCTTTTTGCTCATGAAACTAAAATCTGCAACAGGGTGGATGATCCAGGAGGGATAAGCCAAATGGCAAATGATTTAGGTAAATTAGAAAAATGGTCAGAGCTGTGGCAACTGACATTTAATGTGGATAAGTGCAAGAAAATGCATTTTGGACGTAAAAAGGGTATAGAATATTTAATACCCTACTAACCTCAACATCTGAGGAAAGGGATTTAGGGGTAATTATTTCAGATGACAAAGGTAGGCAGACAATGTAATAGAGCAGCAGGAAATGCTAGCAGAATGCTTGGTTGTATAGGGAGAGGTATTAGCAGTAGAAAGAGTGAAGAGCTCATGCCATTGTATAGAGCACTGGTGAGACCTCACAGTACTGTACGCAGTATAGGAGACCATATCTCCAGAAGGATGTTGATACTTTGGAGAGAGTTCAGAGAAGGGCTATAAAAAAGTTCATGGATTACAGGATAAAAGTTACAAGGAATGGTTAAAGGATCTTAACATGCATAGCTTGTAGGAAAGACGAGACATGGGGGATATGACAGAAACATTTAAATACATAAAGGGAATAAAAACAGTAAAGGAGGAGACTATATTTAAAAGAAGAAAAACTACCACAACCAGAGGACATAGACTTAAATTAGAGGGGCAAAGGTTTAAAAATAATTTCAGGAAGTATTACTTTACTGAGAGGGTAGTGGATGCATGGAATAGCCTTCCAGCTGAAGTGGTAGAGGTTAACACAGTGAGGGAGTTTAAGCATGCGTGGGATAGGCATAATGCTATCCTAGACTTAAGATAAGGCCAGAGACTAATGAAAGTATTTGGAAAATTGGGCAGACTTGATGGGCCGAATGGTTCTCATATGCAGTCACTTCTATATTTGTTATACCTGTATGGCATTTAATTTTAGATTGCATATGTATTTTCTTCATGAATTTCCTTTCAGGAGGTTATATTCAGTATTATGCTATTTGATTCTTTGTGGACTTTTTAGCGATCTGATGAATGTATGCCAGGGATGAAATGTTCTTGGTTCTTACTGTGGTAAGGATCAGACTTTCCCAGGGATTCCTCTGTTGTAAGTTTCTCGGGGGGAATTTTCAGGAATTATTCCAGCCTGGTTTCTGGAAGTTATGTTTTTAATAAAGTTCTGATTGGGTTTTTCCTCTATATTAAAGGAGAACATTAGCTTTTGTTTTTGCCTAAGTATTTTTGTAATTTCCAGAGCATGTATTTATGTTTTAAAGAGGCTCTCCTTATCTATTTTTGTTATTCTTCATAGCAAGCAATGTGCAAGAAGAGTGTCTCAATTCTTACAGAAGTTGTTCAAGACATCAATGTCACTCATGAAGACTTGTTCTTTTGCAGGTCTGGCTATCGTGACCTTAAAGGACCACTATAGTGCCAGGAAAACATACTCGTTTTCCTGGCACTATAGTGCCCTGAGGGTGCCCCCACCCTCAGGGTCCCCCTCCCGGGTTTAAACTTACCTTTTTCCAGCGCTGGGCGGGGAGCTCTCCTCCTTCTCTCCTCCTCTGTTCCGCCCCGTCGGCTGAATGCGCACGCGCGGCAAGAGCTGCGCGCGCATTCAGCCGGTCACATAGGAAAGCATTCATAATGCTTTCCTATGGACGCTGGCGTGCTCTCAACGAGACAGCCACTAGAGGATTAGGGGGAAGGCTTAACCCATTAATAAACATAGCAGTTTCTCTGAAACTGCCATGTTTATTAAAAAATGGGTTAACCCTAGCTGGGTCTGGCACCCAGACCACTTCATTAAGCTGAAGTAGTCTGGGTGCCTGGAGTGGTCCTTTAATTCCTACCTGGCACTATATTTATCCAGGATATTACCTGTATTTGATTATCATGGGGTTACTGACCAGCAGCCTTGGGGTACAATAATTTGTCTGAACACATATTAAAGGGATATCCTGTTGATTATTTGTTTTGCTTTATTACGTTTATGCAGCTCAAAAATGATTTTTATAAGTATTAGCTGTATATGAACTCTGTCCCTTTCACTATGTATACAGCTTGTGTATTACCCATAAGTAAATACTGCCATGTTTAATCAGGAATAAGGAAAATAGTTTCATTATTACAGTAATTTTTTCCCCCTGATCATTACACATGGCAGCATTACGTTCCCACCAATCTACTGTAAGAGTTGTAAAGCTAGTTACAAAGACTGCGTGATAGGAAGGGGTGGATCAATTTATACCAATTTTAGGTTTCTATTTCCTGTCCTTTTTGCTGCAAGGGGAGGAGCTGATCCATGAGTAAATGCTGTCATGTATAATAACCAGGAAAATAAAATTACGGTAAGTATGAAACAATTTTCCTTAATAGTGATATTTATGTGTCTATTGTTTTTTATTGGTATCTTTATTTTTGGTGATTTCATTTTTCTACTGTTCACACCCCGGTAAATTATTTATTTTAAATCTATTTTATCTTAATTAAATATGAGAGATCTCATTCCATCAAGGTTGGGTTTTTTTGTTTGTTTTTTTGTGAATTTTTAAAAATGTTTATAAAATAGACAATACTGTCTTTAGCTTCAATGGTAACAATTATATATTTATGAGGGAGATGAAACTCAAATGAATAATAAAATCATCTGTAATGCAGATTGATTTGGGATCAACATTGTGAGTTTACTTTTTAACTTGTTTATTTAATTAAATATTACTTTTTTTTACACTACAACTTTTGCCTGAATTCTGAAATAAGGCATGTCTCTAATTTGCCCCTTACTATAAATGGGAATATTGCTGTGCTCAGAGTGAACAAACTGGGAAAGTGTGGTTAATACGCCGAAATAGCAGTCACTAGTAAATACCTGCTATTTTTTCAGTAAAAGCTTGTGGATGCAATTTACTGGTAAGGTTATAAACACGCCCAAGTCAGCGACACAGTCCCAAATCAGCCCCAGACTTTCAAAGAAGTAAGAAAAGAGTAAGACAGCAGGAACAAATTCCGAGGAAGGGGGTGCTGAAACTTCAGATTAAAACCAGAAGAAAACATACCCCACATGTCTGAGACAAACTGGGTCCAGGTCTCCCAGAAAAACTGAAGATGTTACACCCATGACTTCTGTCCTCATAGTGATGGTAACTTTCGTGGCCTGCTTTGCTTTCTACCAAGAGGAACAACCTTGCCTCCAGGAGGCCTTGGTTGAAGTAAAAGCCTGAGCACCTAGTCTTTATTGCAAGGAAAAGATAGCCTTAGGGACTGTGCCCCAAGCAGTCAGTATTCCATTAGTGAGATGGTTCTAGGTTTGCCCCACTACTTTCACACCAAGGTCAGACAAGCCTTGGAGGCAGGAAAATGGTAATGTCCTACCAGGCAGTTTAAAGAATTGACCCACCACCTTGGATCCCTTCGCTAAAGTGGGCTGATCCTTGCCATCTTAAAGGAACACTCCACACCATAAATTTAAAATGAATCAATGTTTAGTAGGTATAGACCCATGAATACATGTATTTTGTCATGCATGTTGTCATTGTAGGTATATCTAAAAAGAGAATGCAGTTCTTATGACTGTAGCCCTTTCAAGATCTCGCCCAATCTTTTTACAGTCAGAGGCTTTTTATTGAAAATTTCTGCTCTCTGAGCGTGCATGCACTGCAACAGTGTTCAGGAAGAACACTGGTCTAAAATGAGGTGTATAAGGAGCAATGGGGGAGAAGGCAGGAACACTCATTTATAGCAGGCCTGCCATTACCATTAGCTCAGAGAAGCAAATCTCACTTGATGTTTCAGAATATAGAGTCAAATAAAGAGCAATCATGGGGTAAACGTGACTAGATCCAGACAGTTTAATCTGGGTCTCTACAAGATATTGATTAATCCCCAGAAGCAAATCCTGGTCATCACTTCTCAGCAGAAAGGCTTTAAAGCAGGTGTAAATCAGCAGAAACCTCTTCCCAGCTGGCTGGCTGTAAACCAAAGAGCAAAAGTCCAGCCAAAAGAGAGTAGGGGAAGCAGCAGCAGCGAGTTTAAAAAGACAGGTCAATCTTTGTGCCTCCCCTATGTAGGCCACAGATCAGCTAATAGACAGGTGTAACACAGAAGCTGCAGCAAGAATTGTCCCCAAAACACTGCTGAAATTATAAACTGGGTAGAATTTCCACGGTCACTTCTTTAGCCTAGAGTGATATTGGGAAAACTGGTTGGCCAGGGGGTCACTGACAGAATCCAACAATTAAAAAAAAACCTTATGTGCCCCTTCAAGTCTTCAACAGTCTGGAACTTGAGCACTGCCATCCACAATGGGCACCAGTCCAAGGGATCTTTGTTAAAGGGCATCGTTGGGCAACCCAGGAAAGTCGGAAACTTGCATGGTAGAGTAAAGACAAACCCACTAGGTGAACATTACTATCCCCAAGCATTCCTCAGTCAACCCCTGTGCCATATAAGACTCAGCAGGGGAAACAGGTGCCCCTCGATAGGGAACACATCCAACTTCAGGCTTCTAAAAAAATTTAAAAAATCTTCTTACTTCAGTCACAGTTTCAAGAAGTGCATCTTCTTCCTGGGAAACAGAATAGAGGATTCTAGAGAAGGGACTAGAGATTGAGGGGTATCCTTGAAGTGTTGCATTGTGGATGTTTCTACTTCTTCTGGTTGAGAAGGACTTTATCTTACTTGTCACAACGTGTGAGCTCTCACCATCCAAGGAAGGAAAAAGAAAAGTCACCACGAAGCTGTGAGAGAGGAGTCTTGCAAATGTACAAACATGATGTAAGCAACAGTGCTTAGGTGGATCCAATAAGTTTTGATTTAATTAAAATAAAACATTAAAAGTTATATAATACTAACATGATATTTATTTGATACTAAAATACACATATATCTAAAGCAGAAGATGAATAGAGCCAAGATTAAGGCAGCCCCACTTACCCATCCTCAAGCAACATTGGAGTGTTGAGTGGCTCCATATCTTCAGCAAGCAGCAGTTGATTAATGAGAATGAGTGACTGTGGATCTATGCGTCGTGGTTGTGCAGGAATCAGCGCAGAATGAGCAGGGTAACTGAAAAGATGAGGTAGATATTGGTAGTGCGTTGCGCTTGGGGCTGCCAAATATTGGTCTCGAAGTGTGCTGTATCCATTTAGCTCGATTGATCTACTGTATGGGAATATGCAGGAAACAGATAAAACATGCCAATAAATGTTCCACATATTCAGAAATTCTGGAAGAAAACTGTTCCATGAAATACAAAATTTACATTTCCTTCACCAACATCACATTTAATTTTCCAAACAGCCACAAATACTCCTATTCTTACCACATGACTCTCTCTCTACTTGCAAGCATTTAATATTAACTACACCCCCTTTTTCATCTCACAAACCTCCCTTTCAATCCTCCAAATCACTCCTTACGTCTTATTTCACTTTTTTTTTTACTCACTCCTGATGACCACTCATTTATTTCTACACAATTTCAACAACATCCACACCTCTATGACAAACCCCACCCACATTTTCTAACTTTATCACTTCATTGCCTTTTTTAACTGTTATGGAAAGAGGTAGTGAGGTGATAAAATACTCTATGAAGCGAGGTCAAGCTGTTGTAAGCTGGATAGCATTCTATATTTCTGTGGGGCAGCAGTCTCAAAAACAAGTTCACCCTAGGCATACCTAGGCCTACATAGGTTTCAGAAGGACGTGTAAATAAAATTTTAGATTAGTTGTTTAATCATCTGCCTAATCTTTAGAGAACCCAGTATATTTACGGTGCATACTTGGATGAGGGAGTGGATACTGGGGAGGGCTGGTTACTTTCAGAAACCCCATTTCCAGGAGAGCTGTGATCACTGTCTCCATTGTTACTCCATGAAGTGTTGGCTTCCTCTTCAAACTCCTGACCAGACATTATCCGTTCAATCTCTTCATCTGAGATCTATAACAAATGGAAAACATTAGTCGGTTGATTTTATTTTATTTAGTAGCATGAAATTATTGGTCTAGAGGGAGCTCGCATGGAGGGGTATGGAGAACAAGAGCTAAGTGGTCACACCTGCAAAAGATGGGGGAACTGAGGTATGGAAGTGAAAAATTGAGTGAGGGGAAGGAAAGTGAGATTAAATTGATAGCGGTACAATAAGAAGGTGAAGGAAGAGGTACATTAATCTGGAAGTAGCATGTCTGAAAGAGAGAGAGAAAGAACTGGGCACTTATTTGTGAAAAAAGTGAGGTGAGTGGATTACAGAAGGCAATAAGTAGACTAAAATAAACAAAAGGAGAATGCAGAATTTGAGAGGTTTGCTTAGTGATCAGTAGCTTGGTTTCCAGTGAAAGATTGGGCACTAACATTTGCCAGTCGTTTATTTACGAAACTCCATTCAAAATGCACAAAAATTACAACTTGAGCATCACTTCTTTACACAATGCATACAAGGCATCCCTTCTACGATAAAAAAGCATAAGCTAGTGCAGCATTAAAATACTACAATTATTCACATTTATATTGTGTGTGGTCTGTATATATACACACTGCTCAAAAAAATAAAGGGAACACTTAAATAACACAATGTAACTCCAAGTCAATCACACTTCTGTGAAATCAAACTGTCCACTTAGGAAGCAACACTGAGTGACAATCAATTTCACATGCTATTGTGCAAATGGGATAGACAACAGGTGGAAATTATAGGCAATTAGCAAGACACCCCCAATAAAGGAGTGGTTCTGCAGGTGGTGACCACAGACCACTTCTCAGTTCCTATGCTTCCTGGCTGATGTTTTTATCACTTTTGAATGCTGGCGGTGCTTTCGCTCTAGTGGTAGCATGAGACGGAGTCTACAACCCACACAAGATGCTCAGGTAGTGCAGCTCATCCAGGATGGCACATCAATGCGAGCTGTGGCAAGAAGGTTTGCTGTGTCTGTCAGCGTAGTGTCCAGAGCCTGGAGGCGCTACCAGGAGACAGGCCAGTACATCAGGAGACGTGTAGGAGGGCAACAACCCAGCAGCAGAACCGCTACCTCTGCCTTTGTGCAAGGAGGAACAGGAGGAGCACTGCCAGAGCCCTGCAAAATGACCTCCAGCAGGCCACAAATGTGCATGTGTCTGCTCAAACGGTCAGAAACAGACTCCATGAGGGTGGTATGAGGGCCCGACGTCCACAGGTGGGGGTTGTGCTTACAGCCCAACACCATGCAGGACGTTTGGCATTTGCCAGAGAACACCAAGATTGGCAAATTCGCCACTGGCCCCTGTGCTCTTCACAGATGAAAGCAGGTTCACACTGAGCACATGTGACAGAGTCTGGAGACGCTGTGGAGAATGTTCTGCTGCCTGCAACGTCCTCCAGCATGACCGGTTTGGCAGTGGGTCAGTAATGGTGTGGGGTGGCATTTCTTTGGGGGCTGCACAGCCTTCCATGTGCTCGCCAGAGGTAGCCTGACTGCCATGAGATCCTCAGACCCCTTGTGAGACCATATGCTGGTGCAGTTGGCCCTGGGTTCCTCCTAATGCAAGACAATGCTAGACCTCATGTGGCTGGAGTGTGTCAGCAGTTCCTGCAAGATGAAGGCATTGATGCTATGGACTGGCCCGCCCGTTCCCCAGACCTGAATCCAATTGAGCACATCTGGGACATCATGTCTCGCTCCATCCACCAATGTCACGTTGCACCACAGACTGTCCAGGAGTTGGCAGATGCTTTAGTCCAGGTCTGGGAGGAGATCCATCAGGAGACCATCCGCCACCTCATCAGGAGCATGCACAGGCATTGTAGGGAGGTCATACAGGCACGTGGAGGCCACACACACTACTGAGCCTCATTTCGACTTGTTTTCAGGACATTACATCAAAGTTGGATTAGCCTATAATGTGTCTCCAAATTCAGACATCCATGGGTTGAAAAAGTTGATTTCCATTTTTTAATTTTTGTGTGATTTTGTTGTCAGTACATTCAACTATGTAAAGAACAAAGTATTTCAGAAGAATATTTAATTCATTCAGATCTAGGATGTGTTATTTTTGTGTTCCCTTTATTTTATTGAGCAGTGTATATGTATACAGGGAGTGCAGAATTATTAGGCAAGTTGTATTTTTGAGGATTGATTTTATTATTGAACAACAACCATGTTCTCAATGAACCCAAAAAACTCATTAATATCAAAGCTGAATATTTTTGGAAGTAGTTTTCAGTTTGTTTTTAGCTATAGCTATGTTAGGGGGATATCTGTGTGTACAGGTGACTATTACTGTGCATAATTATTAGGCAACTTAACAAAAAACAAATATATACCCATTTCAATTATTTATTATTACCAGTGAAACCAATATAACATCTCAACATTCACAAATATACATTTCTGACATTCAAAAACAAAACAAAAACAAATCAGTAACCAATATAGCCACCTTTCTTTGCAAGGGCACTCAAAAGCCTGCCATCCATGGATTCTGTCAGTGTTTTGATCTGTTCACCATCAACATTGCGTGCAGCAGCAACCACAGCCTCCCAGACACTGTTCAGAGAGGTGGACTGTTTTCCCTCCTTGTAAATCTCACATTTGATGATGGACCACAGGTTCTCAATGGGGTTCAGATCAGGTGAACAAGGAGGCCATGTCATTAGATTTTCTTCTTTATACCCTTTCTTGCCAGCCACGCTGTGGAGTACTTGGACGCGTGTGATGGAGCATTGTCCTGCATGAAAATCATGTTTTTCTTGAAGGATGCAGACTTCTTCCTGTACCACTGCTTGAAGAAGGTGTCTTCCAGGAACTGGCAGTTGGACTGGGAGTTGAGCTTGACTCCATCCTCAACCCGAAAAGGCCCCACAAGCTCATCTTGATGATACCAGCCCAAACCAGTACTCCACCTCCACCTTGCTGGCGTCTGAGTCGGACTGGAGCTCTCTGCCCTTTACCAATCCAGCCACGGGCCCATCCATCCGGCCCATCAAGACTCACTCTCATTTCATCAGTCCATAAAACCTTAGAAAAATCAGTCTTGAGATATTTCTTGGCCCAGTCTTGACGCTTCAGCTTGTGTGTCTTGTTCAGTGGTGGTCGTCTTTCAGCCTTTCTTACCTTGGCCATGTCTCTGAGTATTGCACACCTTGTGCTTTTGGGCACTCCAGTGATGTTGCAGCTCTGAAATATGGCCAAACTGGTGGCAAGTGGCATCGCGGCAGCTGCACGCTTGACTTTTCTCAGTTCATGGGCAGTTATTTTGCGCCTTGGTTTTTCCACACACTTCTTGCGACCCTGTTGACTATTTTGAATGAAACGCTTGATTGTTCGATGATCACGCTTCAGAAGCTTTGCAATTTTAAGAGTGCTGCATCCCTCTGCAAGATATCTCACTATTTTTGACTTTTCTGAGCCTGTCATGTTCTTCTTTTGACCCATTTTGCCAAAGGAATGGAAGTTGCCTAATAATTATGCACACCTGATATAGGGTGTTGATGTCATTAGACCACACCCCTTCTCATTACAGAGATGCACATCACCTAATATGCTTAATTGGTAGTAGGCTTTCGAGCCTATACAGCTTGGAGTAAGACAACATGCATAAAGAGGATGATGTGGTCAAAATACTCATTTGCCTAATAATTCTGCACTCCCTGTATATATATATATATTGCTGACACTCTGGGTGAAGCCTGGAATTGTGGGAGGGGTTAATTTGCCTATAAATATACAGGCTTCCCCTTCCTCTGTGCTGTTCCTGCCTGGTTCAGAGCTACTTTCAGTTCAAAGGTCATCAACACAAACTGCCTAAACTCCAAACAAGCTGGTCTTGGCCTAGTGTGGCCCAAGCAAGTATTCATTTTACCTCACTAACCGCTAACGCAAATTCAGCCAATTTCAATCGTACATAGCTTCACAGAGCTGCCTAAATTCATCTCATGCATTCTGCTTACTATATTTGGCCCTATCAACTTCTATCATATGCATTTCAGTTAGTCACCCTGCTTTTTAATGTTTTCTCTATGGCTGCCCTCTTGGTATTCAGGCATGCATTCTCTGTACACAATACAACTTAAAAACCTCTTCTCTTCTATAAAGGGGAATATCTTCTAAAAGTATTAAAAAAAATTATTTTTTTTTACAAAACAACCTCAAACTCATAAAATAGGTATCATATACATTCATGCATTTCAATTAGTCAACCTACATTTTAATGTGTTCTTTGTCTGCCCTCTTGGTATTCCAGCACTCATTGGGCATACATTGTTTAGTAATTATGTGGCTAGGTGTTTCAACTGACTGTCTAAACTTGGGCCTATACATGTGGCTGAGGTAATAGAAATATAAACTTGTATAAACATTCTCTGTACACAATTGTAAAAATTCCTTATCCTCTTTCAAGGGGAATATCTTCTAAATATCTAAAAAAATCTTCTTATTAAAACAACCTCAAACTCATAAAAAGTATCATATGCATTTCAATTAGTCACCCTACATTTTAATGTTTCTTTATGGTTGCCCTCTTGGTATTCCAGCACTTATTCGGCATACATTGTCTAGTAACTATGTAGCTAGGTATTGCTTCTAACTGTCTAAATTTATGTCAGACCCAAACGTGGGCCTATACATCTATACATCTGGTTAGCATTTATGGTACTGCCTGTTAATAATCTATCCGTCACTACTTACGTTGGTTTAGCCCTTTCTGTGCTCCACACAAGCCTAGTCAAACATACCTTAATATTATGTTAGGCCCAAACTTGGGTCTATACATGTGGCCATGATAAATTTATGACAGGTCAAATTTTGGGGCTATACATAGCCTTTGTGGTACAGCCTTGATGATAAGCTGTCTTATTTCACTGTCCATCACCAATTACATTGTCTTAGCCTACTCTGGGCTAATAAGAAAAGAGAAGTGAATGGCGCTTACACAATAGCGAGAACACAGAGCTAGTGGTGGAGTGATAAGTGTTCCCCAACACCTTAAATACAGAGTATAAAATAAGCAATATTGACACTGAATATACAAATGCCAAAAATCCACACACCACTCTCTTTGCCCCACTTTTTGGGGCAAAGAGAGTGGTGTGTGGATTTTTGGCACTTGTATATTCAGTGTCAATATTGCTTATTTTCTATTCTGGGCTAAGGCCGCACAGGCCTAGTGAATCGTACTTTAAAATTGCCGGGCAAAAGTACGACAATGTGAGCAAGATATTACTTTGTTGCAGAAGGATTTAGATAGACTGGGCACTCAAACGGCAGATGAAATTTAATGTTGAAAAATGCAACGTTATGCACTTCGGCGTAAGGAATACACAAGCAACGTATACCCTTAATGGAAGCGAATTAGGGATAACAACACACGAAAAGGACTTGGGAATTGTATAGACAACAAACTATGCAACAATGTGCAATGTCA
The DNA here is from genome assembly GCA_933207985.1 of Pelobates cultripes. Classification (NCBI taxonomy): domain Eukaryota; kingdom Metazoa; phylum Chordata; class Amphibia; order Anura; family Pelobatidae; genus Pelobates; species Pelobates cultripes. Next base: position 96,234,841 of record OW240920.1, on the reverse strand, counting down.
ATCAGCAGTGGCTAAGGCCAGTATTGTCATGCATGAAAAAGGGCATTCATTCTCGGGATGAGAATATAATTTTGCCTCTTTATAAATCACTGGTAAGACCACATATTAAATATGCTGTGTAATTTTGGGCACCTGTTCTAAAGAAGGATATTATGGCACTAGAAAAAGTGCAGAGGCGGGCTACAAAATTAATAAAAGGAATGGAACATATCAGCTATGAAGAAAGGTTAACACAAATTTAAACCTATTTAGTTTAGAAAAACGTGTTGCCTGAGAGGGGATATGATAACATTATACAAATATATTCGGGGCCAAATCAAACCATTGTGTGGAAATCTATTCTCAAACCGGACTTTACATAGGACACGAGGCCATGCATTTAGACTGGAAGAAAGAAGATTTTGTCTAAGGCAAAGGAAAGGTTTTTTTTACTGTAAGAACAGTCAGGATGTGGAATTCTCTGCCTGAAGAAGTGGTTTTATCAGAGTCCATACAGATGTTCAAACAGCTACTAGATGCATACTTGCAAAAACAGAATATTCACAGATATAATCTTTCAATGTAGGGATATAAGTACAAGTAGCACTTTGCTATTTCCAAACCATTTTAGTTTTTTCAAAATTAACGCACCGATATCTATCAGGAATCCCTGAATAACCCTTCACATGTATATATTTTTTAAAAGACCACCTAAGGTATTAAACTTGGGGTATTTTGACTATTTTTATGCAACCATTTTACCACCAGTCTATGACAAATTTAAAAAAATAATAATAATTGGTGATTTTTTTTTACACACATAGCAATTTAAGAATACATGTATGGAGAACTTTAAGGGTTACTGCCAAAGAACACCTCAATATGTGTTCAGCAACATCTCCTGAGTACAGTGATACCCCCCATGTATAGGTGTGTCGGGTTCTCTTGGGGCTTAAAAGACCTTATTTGAGGGGTGCGTATTCCAGTTTTCCAACTTGGAATTTTCTCAGCTGGTCTACATGCATCCATGTCCTATTTGGGACACTTTTGAAGCTGGACAATGTAATTTACCACCATCAAACCATATATTTTTTTTAAAAGTAGACACCCTAGGGATAGGCAACCTTGGGCACTCCATATGTTTTGGACTTCATCCACCATAATGCTTTAACACCCGTAATGCTGGCAAAGCATCATGGGAGGTGTAGTCCAAAACATCTGGAGTGCAGAAGGTTGCCTTGTCTGCCCTAGGGTATTTCAAATGGTGGTATTTTAACACTTTCCATGTACTCATTCTACCACCAGTCTTTGTCAACCTTTTGGGTAGTCATTTTTTTGTGTTATTTTTCACACACATTGTACTTTAGGTATGAAATCTCAGTTCCTGTTATGTGTTACTGACAAAGAACGTCCCAATATGTGTTCAGCAACATCTCCTGAGTACAGTGATACCCCCCATGTATAGGTGTGTTGGGGTCTCTGGGGGCTTAAAGACCTTATTTGGAGGGTGCGCATTCAGGTTTTCCCAAGTACAACAGTGCCCACAATGTACAGTTTTTATGGGGTTTTGCAAACTTACAGTGGTCAAATGTAGGGCTTTCCCCTTTTCCATGTTTGCACATTGAAATTTTCCAGATTGGTTCACCTATGTTGCCCTTGAAACCGTATAGCAGCCAAGGAATGAAAATGAACCCCATCATGGCATGCCATTTGTAAAAGTAGACAACCCACGGTATTCAAAATGGGGTGTGTCCAGTTTTTTGTAGTAGCCACTTAGCCACAGTTAGCGTTTTTATTAGTTTTTTTTTATTTTTTAAAACAAAAATTGCACTTTTACAGGTGATTTTATCGTCGTGATAAGTTTTACTGTTTTAAACACTCATATTTGTGTTCAGCGAAGTCTCTCGAGTATAACAATACCCCCCATGTACAGGTTTTATGGTGTTTTGGAAAGTTACAGAGTCAATATAGGGCTTGCCCAATTCAGTTTGCTAGATTGGTTTGCTGGGTCTGTGTTGCCTTTTGTGACTATATGGTAGCCCAGGAATGTGAAATAACCCCATCATGGCATACCATTTCAAATGTAGACAACTCAGGGTATTCAAAATGGAGTATTTCCAGTCTTTTGTAGTAGCCGCTTAGTCACAAACGCTGGGCAAAGTTAGCATTGTTATCTGTTTTTTATTAGAAAACAAATGTTCAATTTATATTATATATATATATATATATATATATATATATATATAAAAAATATGTTTGTGTGTTAGTGTATGTATATATATATAAAATACAGAATGCACACTACAACAACCACAATTATCAAGTACAAAACTTTAATAAGTAGGCAAATTACAATGAATAACAAAAAATAAACTAAGTAACAAAATGAGGCAAACAGTAATAAAGAGTATTTTACCCAAATTTTCCAAGCCTCAAAGTACACAAGTCATCAACACCCCCCAAAGTTTCGGCACCAACTGGTTGCCTTTATCAAGGGTACCCTCAATATTATAATTAACGCATATTATTATATATTATACAGATATATGATTTCATTATAAGTGTATTTTGAGATATATATGTATATATCTCATATACACTTATAATGAAATCATATATATGCCTTATGTATGTATAATATATTATAAAATGCTTTCATTATTTTATAATATATTACATATATATGTATAATATATATATATATATATATATATATATATATATATATATATATATATATATTATTTTTTTACTTTTTAGCAGCCTGGGGGACTGTCTGACAGCTCCTAGACTCCTACTGCGGCGATGTGATCATGGTAATCACATGACCCTGGAGGGCCAGGGTGGCCGGAGCTGCTGCAGGGGGACTGCTGGGGTCTTCAGAGAAAACGCAGTGTTTACATGCCTCTAGGGATACCTCCAAGTTGCCACTGGAGGTGCTTCCTGGATCAGTGCTGCCGAAAAAGCAGTCCTGACATTCAGAGTCCCCATGTTCTGCATGGAGACGCTGAATTTTCCTTATAGAGATGCATTGATTCAATGCATCTCTGTGAGGAGGTCCTAATTGGCCAAAACAGCATTTGGCCCTGCCCGTGCCGATTTTAGCCAATCCAATGCTTTCCCTATGACCTTTCCCTATGGGAAAGCATTGGACTTGCTAAAAATCAGCCATTTTGATGATGTCTTAAAGGTGGCGGGGCCCGCACCAGCGGACCCGCGCTGCGCTAAAAATTTTGGAGAAGACCAATGGTCAGCCTTTTGCCCAAAGACTATGGGCCCTGCAAAAAGACATGTATAAAAAGTGACTTCCATTGGAAACTGTGCCTCTTCCCCTTGTTCCTGTCCTATTGTTCTCCAGCAGGCCGTTGTCCCAGGGACACTGCCAGACCAGTTGAAACTGGCTGCTTTGTCCCTCCTCTATCTCCCATCAGCCCTTGCTATTGTTTAACCCCATGGTGATCCAACTGTATTCGTGAGATCTGAGCGCTTTTCCGACATATTGAGAGCTCAGATCCAAACATTGTATTATATGAGTTATGTATTTTCATGTGGTTTTTGTAACAGTTTTTGGACTTAGAGATATTTCCTGTACCTGGAGATAATTGGCTTACCACAGCCACTTAAGAGGAGGAGACAGACCGACCGCACGGCCTAAATCTGTGGAACTGATGCTTGCGGTCGGTCAAATATGACTTCCAGGAATTTCCTGAACCCCTGCTCTGAACTGGGTGATTTTTGGATATGTTGTTCACCCAGATCAGGGCTATCCAGGGATGTATAATGGGGGGATATGTGGTGTTTTCTGAAAAATGTGTTTTCTGCCTGTGGGTAATTGAGTTAATTAATAATACCAAGAAAGTATTTGGAGGCAATTGCATAAGCTCTGCAAACCACTGCGCTGCGTCATTTAGCATCTTCTCATAGAGATTCATTGAATAATTGCATCTCTACGGGGAGAGTTCGGCGTCTCTATGCAGATCTTGGTGTTGCTGAACGTAGATTATTATTATTATTGCCATTTATATAGCGCCAACAGATTCCATAGCGCTTTACAATATTATGAGCGGGGCGATTTAACTATAAATAGGACAATTACAAGAAAACTTATAGGAACGATAGGTTGTTGAGGACACTGCTCAAATAAGCTTACAGTCTATAGGAGGTGGGGTATAAAACACATTAGGACAGGAAACAGCAATCAAATAAGGTGGGAGTGAAGCAGAGCTGGAGGAGAGCGTAAAGTGCTGCCCTTTAAGACAAAGCAAGAGACAGGTTTGTGAGGTAGAGGTTACTCTGGGAGGCCATAAGCTTTCCTAGCGAGATGGGTTTTAAGGCACTTCTTAAATGATTGAAGACTAGGGGAGAGTCTGATGGCGGTAGGCAGGCTATTCCATAAGAAGAGAGCCACCCGCAAGAAGTCCTGCAAGCGTGAGTTGGCCGTACGGATGCGAGCATTGGACAGGAGAAGGTCAAGGGCAGAGTGAAAAGAGACAGAGAAGGGGCATACCTATGGATCTGTGAAGAGATATAAGAGAGGCTAGAATTGTTAAAGTGCTTTATAGGTATGGGTTAGCACTTTGAATTGACTTCTATAGAATACAGGAAGCCAATGTAAGGACTGACACAGGGGTGAGGTGTGAGAGGACCGACTAGAGAGGAAAATCAGTCTGGCGGCAGCATTCATTACAGACTGTAGCGGGGCAATACGGCTTTTGGGAAGACCAATCATTTATTGAAGCGCCTTATAACATTGTCTGTTGTTATTTATAAAATTCTTCCATTGTTCCATAGTCCAGTTCTGACACTCACATCCCCATTAAAGGTGCTTTCTGTGGTGCACAAGTATCATTATGGGCACTCTGACCTTTCTGTGACTACGCAGGTTCAAATCAGCAAACTGTGATCCACTGTGTGTTCTGACACCTTTTTACAATGGCCAGCATTAAGTTTTACAATAATTTGAGCAACAGTAGCTCTTCCGTGCCACATGTGCATTAATGAGCTTAGAGCACCCATGACACTGATTCCAGTTCACCTGTTATTCTTTATTGCACCACTTTTGGTAGGTGCTAACCAAAGCATACCTGCAACACCCCCACAAGACTTCCCGTTTTGGAGATGCTCTGACACAGTCCTCCAGCCATCGCTATTTGGCTTTTGACAAAGTCACTCAGATCTTTTTCTGTGCACACTTTTCCTGCTTCCAAAACATGCATTTTTATTTTTTTTAAATGTTATTTTTATTACCTATTTTCCTTAACAAAACACAATTAAGACACACATTTAGGCAACACCATTCAAATACAAATTATTACTCTTACATACATCCATTTTTTATCCTTTAATATAATTATTTTCCTGGAATAATTATGTAATATTAGTATACCTCTTTCATTTATATTCAATTCTTTTCTAATGAAATTTACCTGTGTTCATATTCCCATAGTGTGACTACACATGGATAACATACTAAAACATATAGACAATATAAAACATTAAAAGTACCTGACAGGGGTGTCTTTTGTGTCCCCAGCTCTTTGCTTTCATTAGAGACCCCCCTTCATTTAATTGAAAGCTATGCCCGAATAAAGGTATTCACAATTTTAGGATCCTCATATGCTGATGATGAGGTCTTCCTGACTATTGCTGGTCATCTCCCTTTGTTTGATTTGCTGACTCAATTTGGGCATCTGTTGGGATATCAGGTGACTCTTGATAAAACAAGGGCTTTAACTTAATAGCAAAAGACCCTCACTAGGTGAACTCTTCACAGCTGAACCATCCAGAATTGGCCCTAAACACTATTCTCCACCCATCTGCACACTCAAGAATGATCTAGAAAAATAGGGCACAAAACACATAGTCTGGATAGGCAGAATACAGAAAGATGAATTTCTTGCTCATGGTATTGTTTTTGTTTCAGGCCATCGCCGATTTGTTAGCAGGACCTGGATGGTTTACAAGTAGTGGTTGACTCTTATATGGGAGGCAAAACAACATAGGATTTTGAGAAAGCTTTTATATTTTCCCAAGCGGGGGGGGGATTGGGTCATCCACACCTGCTCCTATATTATATAACAGCTCAGTTAGCCCAGATGGGACAAGATCTCCCTCCATTCAATATTTGGGTGGATGGACCGCACAGAGCCCTACTTAGAACTGCATGCCAAGCAATAATTTAGCCCATCAGATAATGAAATAAGGTGGCATGTACATTTAAATACCGTTCCCTCTCCATGACTGCCATGCTTCACAACAGGGTGTTCCTTGCAGGAATATTGACTAGAGACTTTGCTGGGGTGAAAAACACAAAGCTTTAGAGGTAAAAAAATCTAGAGCACAGTTCAACTGCATCACAGAGATTATTTTATGTATCTTCAAATAAGAGACTTAGCAGAAAGAGGAGGCTAAGCAAGTTGCCCTCAAAAGTAGGGATCGACCGATATTGATTTTTTTAGAGCCGATACCAATACCGATAATCTGTGAGCTTTCAGGCCGATAGCCGATAACTTGCCAATATTCTGTACATTTACCATTTTGAAAAAATAAACTATTTCTAAAGGTAAATGCACAAAATATACATGCCACGTGTAGTGGTTTGCAGTGTGTTTAGACAAGGTGTATATATTGAATGCAGTAAGTGTTTGTGTAGTGTTTATATAATGAATGCAGAGTGTGTGTGTTTGTGTAGTGTGTGGTGTGTAAAGTGAATGTAGTGTGTGTGGTGTGTAAAGTGAATGCAGTGTGTGTATAGTAAATGCAGTGTGTAGTGTGTGTATAGTAAATGCAGTGTGTGTATAGTAAATGCAGCGTGTAGTGTGTATAGTGAATGCAGTGTGTGTATAGTGAATGTAGTGTGATTGTATAGTGAATGCAGTGTGTAGTATGTGTGTAGTATGTGTGTATAGTGAATACATTGTGTGTAGTGTGTGTATAGTGAATGCAGTGTGTATAGTGAATGCAGTGTGTAGTGTGTGTTTCTGAATGTATGTAATTTGTGTAAAATGGGGGAGGGGCGATTTTTATTTAATTTTTTTATATTTTTAATATTTATATGTTTGTTTGTTTTTGTCCCCCCTCCCTGCTTGTTTTGTCTGGCCAGGGAGGGGGGCTATACATGTTGAACCAAAAGAAAATATGTTTAGTTTCTTTAATTTTTGTGCACATTTAATTAAAATTAACTACCTTGACCAAGACTGCCATAGCACAGGCAGCTAGAAGTCTGCACTCTTCTTGTTTGTAAGTAGTTAAGTGCTGACTTTGTTAAAATTATTCTCAGATTGAACAATCAGAATATTGTCCTACATATCAATTACATGTAATTTCTTCTTAATGGTAAAATAAAGTCAGAAATTTATGCAATCCGTACTAATTAATATTATTGAGGTCCTAGGCAAGTCTATGATTGGGGTAATCCCCCACCCAATATCTTATCTTTTCCCCCTAACTGTTCCTGTTCTTCACACCATCAACATATGCCTCCCATATCCTCAGGACCGCATGTCACATGACACTGATCTCTCTTTATTTTAGCACCTTGACTAGATCTAAGTACATCCAAGTTGGCCAATCTCTGCCTTTCCCAATGTATTGTGTCTATCTCAACAGTTCTCAAGCTATGCACATCCTCCTTTCTCTCCTCCCTTTTTACACTGGTGGTCCAGTGGCATGGGCTGAGCAATGGAGGGGCCCGCAGCAAGTTGTGACTTACCTTTCCTCCAGCTCCTCCAGCTCCCTGTGTAAATCTTGCGGTCTGCGGCCGCGGGTCTCGCAGGATTTACACTGGGAGCTGAAGGAGCTGCAGGAAAGGAAAGTCACAGCTTGCTGCGGGCCCCTCCAGGACCGCCAGGCTTGTAATGGGCCCAGCGGTCCTGGGAGGTATTATCGGCAATATCGGTATCTTTATTGGCCGATACGGATATTGCGAAAATACAGAATATCGGCCGATTAGATCGGTAAAACCAATAAACGGTCAATCCCTACTCAAAAGCTCAGTTTTTTTGAGTGGTTATTTGAACTCTAGAGGGGTAGGCAGGGTCCTTATCAACCTATTGTTCCTGTAATATTTTGTAATTGTCGCACTGTTAAGATTTCCAAATTTTTATAATATTGTAAAGTGTTGTGAAATAACACTTAAAAAAAATAAAAAAATAATGATTGTGAGAGGGGCAAAGGTCTCATGTGTCTAATTTACAAAGTTATTTGTAGTACCTCGGAAGTGTGACAGTGGAAACAGGATGATGGAGAGAAGCATTAATGAAGGGTATGGAAGATATATGGGAAGCAGCTAGGAAAGTGTCCATATGGGTTACCCTGCAAGAGCAGATGCTCAAAGTATTGCTAAGATGGTACACCATGCCAGTTACACTGTACAAATGGGTAAAACCCCACAGACACATGTTGGAAGGGATGTGGAAATAAAGGAACCTATATACACGACATTAAGGAACCTATATACACGTGATAGGAGAGCCCAAAAGTGCATAGGTATTGGGAAAAGGTATCTCCAACCAGAGATTTTTGTCAGACACTTTGACCTTCATTGGTACACTTGAAGGTGTGACCTGTACTGCTCCTACACTACCAATGTCCATACACAGCTGACCTTGAAGCTTGAGTCAATTGTACCAATATTGAACATTTAAGTCTTTTTGAATTACCCCTGCTTTAATTATATGTTAATATGTGAGGCTCACCGTACACTATTGGCTTATGGGAAGCTGTAATATTGGTATATCCTTTGAATATAATGTTACCACCCACCCCCACCTCCTCACAGCAGCACTTGTTTGAACATATCTTTTTGCTGCAGAAGACAGAGCCCTTTCATCATGACATCTGAGTTTATGGCATTTGAGAATCAGTTTAATACACTCTAAAAAAAGAAAAGTCTTAAAGCAACCTTGTCCTTTTTATCAATTGTGAAATAACTGGAATTTATGCATCAGGGAAACGATATTAATCAAGGATCGACATTGTTTCCAGAGAAATACAGATTCAATACATACTAGAAAGATAATTTCTTAGCACACCAGCAGGTGCAACAAATGTAAACAAGGCACAAGGACACCAACTTAAACATATTTATATCTTCAAGAAACAGTCTTTTCACATGGACAACATGTTGCCTTATCGATACAATCAAAATGAACACAATATAACTCATCTCCACAAACAATTCTCAAGGACACTGAGAGGAAGATATACAAATGTTTACCAAAAACATTGTTTTCAAAGAAATCTTACTACTTATATTATAACACTTACATTAACCCTTTAAGAAATCCCTTTATAAACACATAAGGATCATAATCTGGCCCCTAAAAACCCTATGCATTAGTTCATTAAACTTACATGTCACATGACTGTGACATGACCCAACCGTTTTGTTTTTTTTAAATCGTATGCTATATAAACCAGAGTGGTACAAGTCTCTGTAAACACTTTGAAAAAGCCTACTGCCAGCTGAAACGCGTTAGTGTATCTTATTTATATGTTTTATTTCTAATAAAAATTGCTACTTTATACTTACCTTGGGTCCTTCAGTTGGTTTTTAGATTTTATTCAGAGGATGCTCTCTTCTAACTCCTTGGTGAGGAACATACCACGTATGCCAGAAGGATTGAGCAAAGCCACTCTTTGCACCCTCTTTGTGAGTACCTCTTCTTTTATTATTTTTATCATCTTTTATCAGAGTACACAATATTTTGTTTTAATCTCCGCATATTACATATTGGTGACCTGCTGCTATTGCACTTACAAATAAGAACTTCTTCCCATGTCATTTGGGACCCTACTCTCACACACCTGCTGCTGGCTACTAGCCCAAAATCTGACCAGACCAGGACAACATGTATATCCACAGGCGAGAATCATACCGCCCAGGCAATGTCATTGGAGCTATTTAGAAGCTCCAGATAATTGTAAGGGCTTATCTTTATTCTTCTATCAACTACAAATATGTAGTATACCATTGTGGACCTCTTGTTCCTTTTATCTTGCATATTGATTTGAAACTGGGAACCCCGCCAAGGCGCTGCTACCCTTCCACCACACTGAACACTATGTGTAAACCTCCCACAGACATATGTTTGAAGGGATGTGGGAATAAAGAAATCTATATACACATGTGATGGGAGAGGCCAAAAGTGCATCGGTATTGGGAAAAGGTAATGGATATACAACCAGAGGTACTTGTCAGATATTAACCTTCATTGATACTCTTGAAGGTGTGACCTGTACCGCTCCTACACTAACAACATCCATACACAACTGACCTTGAAGCTTGAGAGTGACTTGTACCAATATTGAATATTTAGGTCTTGTTGGATTACCTTGTATTACTTTGCCACTGCATCCTACAGAAAATACATAAATCAAAAACAAAAGTTTTCTACGTGTTTTTGGTGGTGAGTAACTTTTAAGTTTGGCGAATATGTCATGACTTGGAATTTTGGGCCCTGGTAAGACAACATCTTGAATATGCTGTGCAAATGTGGACACCAGTTCTAAAGAAAAATATTATGGAACTAGAAAAAGTGCAGAGACGGGCTACAAAATTAACAAGTTAACATTTTAGTTATGAAGAAAGGTTAACAAATTTAAAATCTGTTAATGAAAATGGTGCCTCATAGGGGATATGATAGCATTACACAAATATACTAACAATGTTTCATTTTCAATGACAAAAATACAATTCTTAAAGGGACACTACAGTCACCAGAACCTCTACAGATTAATTTAGTTGTTCTGGTGTCTATGTCCTGTCCTTGTAGGCTTTTCAATGTAAACTACGCCTTTTCGGAGAAAAGGCAGTGTTTACATTGTTGGCTAGTAACACTGAATAACACTCAGACGGCCACAAGTGGTGTGCAGCACCTAAGTTCAGCGTCTTCATGCAATGCAGACTGACATTGACAATATCTAAAGCAATACTGAGCTATTGGGTCTCTGAGGTCAAGAAATGCTGCAGAAGAGTTTAACATTACAAGGATAAACATGAAAATTATGTCAGAATCATGTGCAACAGTTTTTTAAATTTTTATTAAAAAAAATAAATATATATATATGTATATATATTATTGTAATATTCCCCCCTCTCTGCTTACCTTTGCCTGGGAGGGGGGGGGACAATCCCTGGTGGTCGCAGTGGTGAGAGTGAACTCTAGCAGCCTCAAGAGCTGCTAGAGTTCACTCTCGAGAGGAAAACTCGCGAGAGGTTAGAGCTCCCCCGGGTCCTCTCTCCCTCCCTCCCCTGCCGGCTGCCAGCAGTACACTGCAAGCGTGCTGGAGAGGGAGATCTCTTATCTCCCTTCCGGTACTGCAGAGCAAGCAGGGGAGAGGGAGGCACAGTTCTCGATGCTATCATCATAGCACCAGGAAAATATCTCGTGGCTTCCCTGTGTTACCGGCACACAGTTTGGGAACCGAACCGTTGATCTAGATGACTGTTCTTGTTCTTGGTTAGAACATTGGCTTAAGGAAAGAGTAGCACGAGTTGTCATTAATGAAAAATGTTCAAGCTGGACAAAAGTGGTAAGTGGTTCTGTTTTGGGACTACTTCTATTTAACATATTTATAAATGATCTTGAAACACGCATTGAAAGCCATGTTTTAGTGTTTGCAGATGACACAAAACATTGTAAAGTAATAAAATGTAAGCAGGATATTGCGTTTCTGCAGAGGGATTTAGATAGATTGGGGGACTGGGCACTAAAATGGCAGATACAATTTAATGAAGAGAAATGCAAAGTTATGCACTTCGGGGTCAAGAATGCACAAGCAACTTACACCCTAAATGGTAGTGAATAAGGGATAACAACACGAGAAGGATTTGGGAATTGTTATAGACAACAAATAAGGCAGCAATATGCAATGTCAATCTGCAGTTGCTAAGGCCAGTAAGGTTTTGTCATGTATAAATAGGGGCATAAATTCTCAGGATGAAAATATAATGTTGCCTCTTTATAAATCGCTGGTAAAACCACATCTTGAATATGCAGTGCAATTTTGGGCACCTGTTCTAAAGAAGGACATTATGGCACTAGAAAAAGCACAGATAGCCGACTGCTTAGGGGTGACCCTACAAATACACCTAATAGGCACAAGGGGTCAGGAAAACCAAAGATAGGTGCTGGGACATTTTGCTTAAAATGAAATATGCACTGAGTGTCAGTTACGGGCCTTGCACCTTGACGCACAGAAGATTGGGGCTGGTAGCTACCTGCCTAGGCTAGGAACTTGAGTTCCCTGGAATGGGGGAGTGGGGGCTGCTCACACCCCCCGGACTGCTCTGGCAAGGCGTAAGACCAGACTGTTATGTATTACTTGTTGGATCGATTTTACACTGTTTGTTTTAGTTATGCATTGCTGACATGTTCCAGCCGCACCGGGGAGCTACAAAATAAACACACACTGGGATGCACCCATGAATTCCTTTAACTCAGCAGCCCTTACAGACTCACACCCAGTGAAAGACTATACAGGAGCTTTGCCATAATCCTACTCTCACGGCTCTAAAGTTTGTATCTTTAAATATTAAAAGGGGCTCAATACACCTAATAAGTGCCACTTACTACTGAGAGACCTAAAGACTAAGAAAGCAAATATTGCACTAATACAGGAAATGCAACTCCCCAGATCGGCCCAGAGACTACAAGACAGGAAATATATTAGGATCTATGAAGCACGCACACTACGCAAACGAGCATGCGTAGCGATTCTTATTCATTAACATTGCCTGTAACATATAACCGGAACGCAGGCAAACCCAGAGGGTAAATATGTATCTATAACAGGCACTTTATACCAGTTGTCTGGCAGTCCTAAACTCCCTCCGGATCTTGGACTTAACAGCCGTAAAATACTCTCTTAATAACCCTGTTTCTCCAGTGACCCCAATACTCCGAAACAGAGCCTTCCTGCCGGGAATGGGAGCAAGAAATTTTAAGGGTCTACAATACAAAGGATTCAGAGATATGTACATCTGTACGTGGACAAGGCTGTAGTTACCCATGATCACTTAAAAGAATTAGCTCCCCTACAGACTACTTTCAATATATTCAAATATGGGACATTGCACAGAGAAAAGAGATTAAGGTAGCTGCCAACACCCCTATGGCATTCTTCAAAAGGATATGTTTTAAAGAGACACCTCCAACAGGTCTAATATTGTTGCTCTATCAACACTTGGGCTCAACCTCAGCAGTTAGGGGAGGGTTTGAGATATACCGAACAATTGGAAACCGACCTGGGTGGTGCTGGAGGGTATAGAATGGGAAGACATATGGGAGGCATACACACAATCTTCCATGTGCATGAAATTACAAAAAAAATCATTCAAAACACTTTTCAGATGGTATACCACCCCTGTCAAACAATACCACATGAAATTAAGCCCCACAGACACTTGCTGGAGATTATGCAGATATTAAGGAAGCTACATACACATGTGGTGGAATTGCCCCAGGGTAAGGGAGTTCTTGGAGAAAGTAGTAGACCTGAGCTCTAAGATTATGCAAAGACGGATGGAAGTCAACCAATGGCTGTGTCTCTTATCTAGGCCCACAGAGGGATTGCAAAGGCATAAACAAAAACTGCTCACCATGAGTTACTTAGCTACCCGGAGAGCCAAAAGCACAAAACAGGATAAGCCCAGATTTGCCCTCTCTCTCTCAATAGTCCTCACCAAGATCAGGGACAATTGCTTAATGGACAACCTGACATTACTAGTCTGCAACACCACCAAAACTCTCAATAAGGTGTGGGATTTGTGGGAACAATATGAGGTATAATGGGGCACGAGCCATTTCCGGCATGATGTAGCTCAGGTTGGAAGGGAAGGGGATGAGACAAGCTCTTTCGGTGACATGGGATATTCATCACCGAATTCTCTTACTGTTTACTATCAATTTGTGAGGTATAGCATTTTTACGTATTGATAACCAACCGCACTAGAGGAGACGGTAAACATAACCACGTAGTACTCCATATGGTAGTCTGTTATTTGTTCCAGTTCTTCCTTTTAGGTGGCAACTAGTAAGGAAGTTTGGCAGCAATGCAGTGCAGGAAACCTTGGGGGGACCTACAGCTCCATCTCTGGACGGCAGTCGGGGTCACGGCTCATGGCCCAGAAAGGAGCCCTGGCAGGTAGCTGCTTGGGGGTGCCTGTGGGTGTGGGATAAGCGGTGCTCCTGGGAGGGACAGGGAGACACAGAACACCTCGTCTTCCACTATAGAGGTAGCTGTGAGGCCAATTTTACGGTACGGTTTAAGGCACAAACCAGAACGATATAATCATGCAACGCAGTTATGTCATAAGTTAAAGGTTATGTGTTTTTTCTTTTTGTATTTATTTATAATTTCCACTAAAATGTGAAAACCTTTGACAGTATGTACCCATCCCGTTAATGCCAAAGTAAGCAATGACAAATATTATAACGATGCAACACTACCTCTTTGCAAACCTTCTACCTTAATGTAAATAGTATGATTCGGCTTTTGCAAAAGTCCTGGATAATATACTGTGTGGCCAACAGAACCTCGCCACGGCTTTTGGAGGAGCCTGCTTGCCAGCCTCCTGCCGCAGGACTATGGCCCCTTGCAATAGACCTGGCTAAAATACTTTAAAAGGGGATGGCGAGACCCCAGCTAAGCTGCGGCGGCTAAGGGGCTACGGTGCTTATGGTGTCCGGTGTGGTGCTTATGGTACTCGACAACAGCTAGGAAGCGGTTAGCAGACTATACCACTATACTATCCTGAGATTATAATCACGTGCTCTTTTAAGAGTATATTGCTACACTCTCTTGGAGGAGAGGTCTACCCACTGGAAACTGGATCCTGGTCTTGGGTCCAGGGTGGGTGGAGGACAGCGAAACCGCAACCAAGCTGTAACGCTGGAAGTGGGGACTACAGTGCTGATGGTGTCTGGTGCAGTGCTTGTGGTAGTTGGTAAGCATTAGGAAGCAGCGATTGGCGGATATATATATCTAGAATTTTTCTTTTTAAGTAGGAAAAATATTGGGTTTACTCATCTACAGACAACAAATGGTCAGGTACCCTTCAGCAATGTGGTAAGAAGCCTCTAGTATAATACACTGGGGAAAAAAGGGGTAGATTTATCAAAAGTATTGTTTTCTAAAATGGTACAAAATACCATTGGCAATCATCAAGGAATCCAGCTGGAGTAGCAGGCACATTTCATTGGCAAATCCTTCCCTTTTACAACTTGACACCACTTTTCAGAATACAACACTTATTTATGGATAGGGGGTTATAGTAATCTTCCATAGTAATATTAAATAAAATACTCCTTTAGTCTTCAGTTTTAGAGAAATAGGATCATGGTATTCCTTCACACAGTGATTGCAAAATACTCAGTACAGAAAAAAAAAAAAAAAACACTTTGGTGATATCTCACTCAGCAGAAATACAAGTCTGGAACTCTCGTGTAATGGGAATTTAACATGTTCTGGTACTGTCCTATTAGAAGGAAGTTCTGGTGTTTCTAGATTTTGGAGAAAATGTTTCTTTTACAATGATGTACAGTGAAAACACAAATATTTCTGGCAATCTGTTATGCTGGAGATACAAATGAGTCCATAATTCTCCTATACAGTAGATATAAAGGTTTCTGATATTCCTACATTGGAAGTGGTTTGGTACGGCTCGGCTTCTGGTACTCTTGCATCGGAGGAATCTGGTACTGCAACACTAGCAGAACAGGTATATATGGTACTACAACAGAGAGTGGAAAAGATTCTAGTGTTCTTTTGTGCTTTACATATTGCTGGTGAGTATGCCTGGATGATCTGCTTCTTATTGTGCTATTATTTGTGATCATGGGTAGGAGAAGACTTCTAAGGGATATGTTCACTGAGTAAGCGTCATTTTTACCTGCACGGGGCCAATGCTCTTGTTCCTGCCTCCTGGCATTCCATCTTCCCGGATTGCTAAAAAAAATACAAGCAACATAGGTTAAGACCGGAGAACAGGAACAGAAAGAATTTTGCATTAACATCATAATCCTGCCTAAAAATGTGCATGTGCATAACAAGTTGAGAAACAAAAACTTTTTTTGTTCAACAACTAGGTCATTTTATTCTTAAAGGACCACTATAGTGCCAGGAAAACACTAGTTTTCCTGGCACTATAGTGCCCTAAGGGTGCCCCCACCCTCAGGGTCCCCCTCCCGCCCGGCTCTGCAATGGCTGCCTGGACTAGAAAAGACTGTTTTGTTAATACCTCGAACACGTCAAACACGGGGAAACAAAAACATAAAACAGAACTTCCTTACGCATTTTGGACCTCTAGGTCCTTAAACATAAGAATCTTATGTTTAGGACCTGGAGGTCCAAAACGCGTCAGGAAGCTCTGTTTTGCATTTCCCCAGTTTGAATTTGTGCCTAATAAACATTTGGTTTGATTTTATTGAGCGCTTTCTGTGGTGTTCTTTCAAAATAAACAAGCAGTATTACTTTAACATAGTAAAACTAATAGTAACTTCAAAAAACATAGTTTGCTGGATGAGTTGCTAGAGTAGCAATACAAAATAAGTAATCAGAAAGATATGTATAACAAGCCAGCAAAAAAATTAAATAAATAAATACCATAGAAAGATAGGTATACAATGCCTAAATATATATTGAGCAGGGTTTGTAAATGCCTTGGCAACGTTAACTATTTAACTCACTCAGATTTGCAGACGTTGTGCAGCAGTTAGTCTACAAAAGAAGTAGTACAAAACATTTTTTAAATGCCGTGTTGCCTTACTTTCTAGAGATGGAGTTGTGTGGACCTGCTGCATTAGCTCTGTGCAATTAACAGAAGTAGAAGAAAACCTCCTTTACTGTCTGAGTGACAGCCAGAGAGGTGTTTGTGCCCCCAATTATATAAGTCCCAATTTCTATTTAACTGTACTTTTATGAACAGTCACAAATATAACAAACGTTAGACACATAAAGCACTTAAGCGTGAAGAGCTTTACGTATCTAATGTGTTCTCTCTTTTTTTTTTTTTTTTTTAACAATGGACTGCACAAGTATTTTTGCACTTTTTAGAATAACTTGTCAGTTAATTCAGTTACATATGGGTTTTTACAGTCACTGCAAGTCCCATGGTATTGACTTCCAATTGAATGCATCTATTTGTATCTGTGTTCATCAAATACATATTTGTAAAAATATATTAGAGATACATATTTCTTTAAAGATATTTTTCTTGTGCAAAATAAATTTATATTTACATTTACTAATGGTTACTGCACCCACATAATTAAAAAGAAAAATATTTACTTTTTTTTTTTTTTTTTACTGTAAAATGACCACAAGATGGCAGACATTGGTTTACATATGATGTACATCGGCAAACCACAAAGATTATTTAGTGAAAATTCTACCAACCATACAACTATACTCTCCTCTCTCCTCTCCTCCCCCATCCCCCCACACCCATCTTCACATATCATGCAGCCTTCTGAGAGATGTATTGGCCATGAGCCTAATATACGGTTTCTACTGCAAACCCTGCTGGCTAAGCCAAAGAAAGTAAATACTCCCCTCCTGTGTGCTAATGGGTTGTTAAAACAATCTCCCAAGATGTCACCACCCCTGGCCTGTCTGTTATGATTGCACTGTACAGTTGAATGAGTTTGCAATCATCCTCTAGCCCAGGGGTAGGCAACCTAGGGCACTAGTGCCATGAACGGCACTCGAGGTGCCTTTGCACGGCACTCAAGGCTGCTAGAGCCAAACAGGCTCTGGCCTATTAGGAGTCCCAGTAAAACTTCAGATATCTGCTAATACGAAGAGGTGATGAAGGACAATCCTCAATTTATGCATTGCAGCATGTAGAGGAAGTGATCTCAGCACTTCAATCCAGCACTTGTGAATGGGAATCCACACAGTAGTATAGCAGCTCGCAGTTGTTGTTGCAGCTCCGGTCCTTGACCTGTACCTGGCCAACATGGTCCCCACTGGAACCCATCCACACTGCTAGATATACACAGACATGCAGAAAGACCCTCCCCTCATACAAATAATACGGACAGCCCACACACAAACCGCACAAACATACACACAATCTGCACAAATGCAACACCACTAACAATCCACATACATGCACACAACCCCACATGCAGCCTCTCACATGCAATACCCCAAACAGCCCCCACACATACACACACACTACTAAACACACAATGTGACATATCCATCCACACACACAATTCCACAAGCTACCCCCATACACAGCCCACATTCATATGTATCATACACGATACCACAATCTACTCATGAACATATACAATATAATAGCTCATATACGCACAAATACAACAATACAAAGCAATTACAGTATAAATAACACAAGCAAAATACGACAGCATACACAATTCAATTAAAAAAATAAATTAAAAAAAATAGGACCGGCACGCTACGGGACATCACAATCCTATATCGGCACAGTTCTGCTAAAAGGTTGCCTACCCCTGCTCTAGACTATAAGTTCGTTTGAACAGGGTCCTCATCAACCTACTGTTCTTGTAACATTTTGTAAAGCATTGCAGAATATGTTGGTGTTATATAAATAACAATAATAATAATATTAAGCTTCTAAAGATAGCATCCGAGATTTAAACAGTTGCTGATGGGTTCATAACACAGTAAACTATCAAGGCAAGGGGAGGCAGGCACTTCCGTTAGCTCTCCTGAGTAGGAGGGGGTGTTCTATTATTTAATTTTAAAAAGTACAGATCTCTCATATAAACCTGCACTTTTATAAAGTACATTTTTAAAAGGATACTAATCGCCAATAAATCACCAATAAAGAGCTTTATGGATGTAGAGGGGTCCTTTCACTGTATGAGCCTGATTTTTTTTCCAGGGATTGACATTTGGTTACCATGGCCAACATTTAGAATATGGCAAATGTAGGTCTTGATTAAAATTATTTTGGGTAAGCTTTTCAAATTAATACAATCTGTTAGACTTTAATGGTGACATCTGTAGATAAATTATTTGAAAAGTTTTTCTAAGGGAATTTTTGAATATAAATAATTTTTAAACAATTTCTAACAGATTGTGACCAATTGAAAAGTTTATTCAAAATAATTAAATTGAGACTCTTTACCTATGCAGCATTACTACAAAGTGGAAAAGATGCAACAGTGAGGTTTCTAAAGACAAACTTAAATTCTGCATTTTAATAAGCACAAAATGGCTCTATTATGACATAGAGGTCATGTGCTTACTCATGGGTGATAAAGAAACAGAGGTGAGGTGTGGACAACGGAAGTTGTGAAATGAACTGCTAGTATGAGTGTGCACACATGAAAAAAAAGGAAAAAATACAAACAAGAAATATATAGTGCAAGTCAGAAAATGTCACTCCCTTCAGTGATCAGCAACTAAACCCTATATATAACCACAGCAGCACACACAGAAAATGTAAAGTATACACGGAAATATTTATTAAATATTCAGAAAATAACTGGACACTGTCACAACATGCAACAATAGCTAATGTCCAAAAAACATAAAAAATAAATGATAGGCAAGGGATATGCTATAACTAATATAACTAATATATATCTTGCCTAATATTTCAATAATATTTTATATGTTTCGGACACTAGCTGTTATGGCATATTGTGATAGTGTCCAGTTATTTCATGAATATTTAATACAAATTTTCATGTCTATTTTACATATTCTGTGTGTGCTGGAGTGATTATATGTAAAATGAACTACTCAGACGTTCGGCAAAATAGATTTAATTAATTGACAACTGTTCTTTATTAAAGTTTAACAATTAGTGAAAAATTTCAGGCCTACCAGTTTGCTGAAATTACCATCATTTTAGTAAAATAACCCTTGCTCTGATTTAAAATTATGGCCACATTTTTGCCCCCTTGATCAAAGGTAAAATTCACTGACAGACTACTGGAGTACCACCTCCATTGCCAAACAAGGTGTCTGTGCATTTCAAAGACACAATATGTTACAGTCATAAATTATACTACCACTTCTTTCTCCACTTCCTTCCTTTTGACCTTGTTGAGTACAGTAAATCTATTGCAAGCAGTCATATGACAGTGATGACTCCAGAAACCTCGAACTTCACAACATCTAGTGTCATATAGAGTTCAAAACAAGATAGACATATTGGAGATCAATGAAAAGATTTGCCAAAAGAACTTTCAATTTTTTGACAGTATAAATACCGTTCCTTAAATCAGTTTTCTTAAAAGGCTAGAATCTCAAAAAGGCTGGTTTATAAAACTTATTATTTATCTATTTTTTTTTTTTCATGACACCATCTTAATAAGGTTTTAAAATATGTCACACTAGTATTTTTTTTTGATCCAGAAATATTTTTTTTAATGTTATAATCAATGAATATAAACATTTTTATATTGCAGAAGGCCTTGCAGAATTGATATTTACACTGATGATGAATGTAAAATGAAAGAGAAAAATAATACATAATCATCAGTACAGATGAGAAAATACCTAAGTGTAACTTATGAAAGCAAATAAAATGAGAACTGCATAATTTTTTACAGAAATGTTGGACATATCTAAATGTGAGTTTATTTGTATTACAGATCAACATACATTAAGTGTTAATTCTAAAAGTTAATCAAAAATATTAAATCATTTAAAAAGCTTATCCAAAACATTAAATCGATGCCTAAATCTGAATGGAAGAACAGAGGCAAACATTGATCTGGAAAAATTCTCTAAGTTTCTTATTGTCACAACATGGCTGAATTACTAGTATTGTAAATTACCCGGAGTCTCTCACCCTCTGTCCTTCAATAGTCTCTCCCTTTCTCATAGTGTGTGATGGCTGTGTATCCATTATGTGGTATGTGCTGGCTGTGTGTAATCTCTTTGTGTGCGCTGACTGTGTGCAATCTCTCAGTTTGTGGGGTGTGATGGCTGCACGTGATGTATGCTAGCTGTATGTGATGTGTGATTGTGGCTTCTGCTGGCTGTGGTGTTTGTGGTGTATGCTTGCTGTATATGAAGTGTGCTAGCTGTATATAATGTATTTATGTGTGGTGTGCATTCTAGCTGTATGTGATGTGAGTGCATGTGTGTTGTGCCCACCGGCTGTATCTGATGTGTATGTACGTGTGGTATATATGCTGGCTGTAGGTGATGTATGAGTGTGGCTTGTGTTGGCTGTATATGATATGTGTGTGTGTGTGTGTGTGTGTGTGTGTGTGTGTGTGTGTAATGTATGCAGGCTGTATGTTATGTATGGTGTGTGCTGACTTTATGTGATGGGTATAAAAAATAAAATAAGACATAAAGAACAAAGTGGCGCTTATTACAATAAGCAATCTGGTGCACCTAAAAATTACCCAAGTGTAATGTCACAGTTTACACTAGCCTTTATACAATTATAGAGCATGAAAAGGGCTGTGAGGCTACTAATCTTTTTCTTAGAGAATCTAGCAAATATATTGAAACCCAACAGAGTTTTATTTTGGATGGTATTAAAATGATTTTAGAGAACAATTATTTTTGGTTTGAGGGGGAGTTCTTTATGCAGGTCAGAGGAACAGCAACGGGGACCAGGTTTGCACCTATTTATGCCATGTTTATGGCATATTGGGAAAGAACTTTCATCTACCAGGGGCATGACTTTGGTGCAAATCTGGTCTTATATAAGAGATACATTGATGACATTTTTATCATTTGGAAGGGATCCATTAACCTTTTTGACACTTTTTTAAATTCTCTTAACACGAACAATTGGGGAATTTGTCTAACAAAAAGTGAGAGTAATACGAGTATTGACTTTTTAGATTTAAATATTTATATTTTTAACAATATTTTAATGACTCACACTTTTTTTTTTTTAAACAAGTTGATGTAAACAGCTATATTGAAGTTAATAGTTGTCATCACAAAGCATGGCTGTCCAATATACCTAGGGGACAATTTTTGAGATTGCGGAGGAATTGTTCAAATCAATAAGAGTTTTCCGCACAGTCATGTGTTCTAAAAAAACTATTTGTGCAAAAAGGTTATAATGAGGAATTCTTAAACACCCAGATTAAAAATGTCACACTGTTAGATAGATCTCCCCTTTTAGAGTATAAGAAAAAGAGCGAGAAAATAGCGAATCAAATCCCATTTATTTTTAATTACTCAAACAATGTAGGTACCATCAAAAAATGTATTAACAAAATTGGCACATTTTACAACAAGAAGATGAAGTACAAGAATATATGGGTTCTAAACCCAGATTCGTTTTTAGGGGTGCAAATTTTTTTTAAAGAGATCTTAATGAACAGTTTTTTTAGAAAAAGGAATCCCAGATAACACCAACATTTTAACTAATTGGTCAAATAGGTTTTTTTCCCACTGTGGTATGTGCAATGCATGTAAGAATACAAATATCTCGAATAAAAACGTAACAGTATTTAGTTCAAACTTTTAATGGGCCAACTTTTAATGGGCTCTGAAAATTGTGAGTTTGAAGAAATATTCTTATGTATATATAATCTCACATATACAGATTACACTATGTGTGTTTTTTTAACCCACTGTAATATAGGTTAAAAGAATTGTCTGTGTGTTGGTTACCAAAGAGATATTAAGTGTAATGTAAACCAAATTATTTCTGTGTGCGCAAATCACCTTTTCTGCTTTTTTACTATATGTGATGGGTATTTCTTTTTAATCTTTTGATGCTTTGCCTTCTATTGTTACTTCATTAAGTATGCTGTAGTAATACATGTACTTTGTTTTGTATTAGTTTAGACTGTTTTTCCTGATTTGGTTAGGTCTATTGTCCTGTTGAGTGCAATTTCTAAGACACCAATTTCACAATTATAGCTTTGCCAAGGGCAACTTTGGAACTGCCCAATCAGGATTGATACAAGAAACTTTGCTTTCTCTAAAACAAAAAGTTTAAGAGTTTTTTTGTTTTCCATTAAACCCAATTAAACAATGGGAGAAGTTTGTTTGTCCACAGTTTCTCCTGGGGATTAATCTTTGAAGTATCTGATTGCAGTTCAAAAGCCTGTTTACCCTTCTACTGCTGGGGGGAGGATGGACCTACATTTCAATTGTAATTAAAACAGGCATCTATTGAACAAATCAGACCACCAGCAGTCCATGAAGTGTAGTTGTGGTCCCATAACTTAACACCAAGCACTCAAAGAAAATAAACTCATGAAGTTCCTAGCTAGACAAACTTCTTACCTGCTCAGAGTTAGTGACGGCAAACAGAAGGATAGGTAATACTCACACTACTCTGTGTCCCTTCTTTGTTGGAGCTCAGAACATTTGATTTGTACAAGAGTATTAAAAAAAAAATAAAAAAATAAACTAATTTTGACTAGTTTAAGCAACTGTGAAAATATATAGAAATTAATTGATTGGTGTACACATTCTATATACTGCCTATATACTTCTAAAACGGTCAGGGCTATACACTAAGTCTAAATTGTCAAGAATTCAAATTGAATTTCAAATTTTAGGCGGCAATAGCTAAATTGGCATAAATCTCCATTGCCTGTCAGCATCAATTTCATTACAACTAGTCTGGCCGGAATTTTTAAATTCACTTTGAGTTCTACAGAATTCACCCTTTAGGTAATAACCACTATAGTGTTGTCTTATTTCAATTTATGGATTCATTCATTTTTTTTATAGATTGTGTCTATAAAAAGGTAAATATTAAGGTTGCAATTAGTAGTCATCATAGGTAAATCACCACAATTACACATACCCCTTATCCATTCTCCAAAAATCACATCTATGCAACAGTATAGATGTAAAATTAGGTTAAACTAGGTTATCCAATGTAGAGGTGAATATGTGGAACACTACATTACTTTGTTTCTGTTCCAGTCTCAAGGAAAAGAAGGAAAAGGAGAAGATTCTTTGGCTGACAGACAGAAACCTTTTCATAATCAAAATGGATTGCCTTTATTACAATTTTGTCATTGTTGGTATCCATGCTTCGATAGAGGTAACTGAATTAATGACATAAATTATGAGACATTAGCATTCTTGGGAGAGGGGGCAGTATTAAGACTATTTTGTTGCAACAATAGTGACTTCCTGCATAAACATTTTGGCCTGCAGATGCCCATATACAGGCAACATATGGAGGATGGAATGGCACATGAAGCATATTAACACATATAATTGCATATTTACAATATTGCATAGTGTGAAGCAAAAGTGATGAAAACTGGTGTTGCCAGGCACAGAGGCATTTTTCCTACCAAAAGCAAGACTTTTTTTTTTTTTTTTTAAAGGAGTACTAATGTACTACCTTGTTACCATGATGATTTAAGACCCTTAAATGGATACTCTAAGTACCAAAACAACTTTAGCTTAATTAAACAGTCTTAGTGTAAACATCATGCCCCTGTAGTCTTACTGCTCAATTATCTGCCATTTAGGAGTTAAACCAAGATTGTTTCTGTTTATACAGCAATAGCCACAACTCCCATGTCAATGGTTTGATTTCCATTAGATCTTAAAGGGCCACTCCAGAACTCTAAAGCCCTTTAGCTTGATGTGTGAAGAATGTGAAACCTGGATAAAATCAAAAGTTCTTGGAGGTTGAGTTCTTGTGATTCCAGAAGTACATGTAAGAAATAAGAAAGAAGGCTCCACTCAACTGTACCATTGGAGCCTTCTTTCTTATGTCTTACATGTACTTCTGGAATCACAAGAACTCAACCTCCAAGAACTTTTGATTTTTTCCAGTTTGGCTTTTCCCTTCAAGACTTTTATACCATTATATTTGAATTTTATGTGTTTTATTGGATATTTTATTCCTGTTATCTGCATAATTCTGGTATTCTCCAATTTCCATTAGGTGCAACCTTGCTCTTTTTTTCTTTTCTTCTTACATTTAAAGAAAATAAACAGTGGTTTTGAGTATGCATATTAATCGAAGACAAGACGCCTTACATTTCGCAAATATCTAGCCTTAAGTACGTGCAAGCACGTAAGGTCTGTAGTGCGTGCATGACATGAATTACCTTTGCCTTAAATTTGCCTAGTCAAAGGCTTATAATACCATTATTATTACTTACTATATATATATATATATATATATGTTACATGTAACCTTACTTGCTGTTAATTGAAAATTTGTTTTATGTTATCATTGGCTTTCTAAGGCTATGTTATGCACTGCTATAATATGCTTTATATTTACTGAACATCGGCAAAAGAAACAGTAAAAAAAAATAAAAAATATTTAAATAAAATTTATGCCACTACCCCAGTGTATGAAAATAATGGCATGTGGCAACAGATTTTTTTTTTTTTAAATTACTCATTTTGATACAGAATGAACATTACAAAGTCCTCGGTGAAGGTAATTAATGTTCCTCGTATCCAAAAGTTACCAAACTGCATACAAATACCACACTAAGGTGACTTTCAAGGAACCCAATACGAAGAGCATCCTTATTAGTGCAATTTTTTTTGCATAATTTGATGGCGCAATATAAATAACATCATAATAATAATAACATATTTATTACATGATCAATCTGATTTCCATATATGTTATGGACCAAAAATAAATAGAAAGAAAAGTCCTTGTATCAGATAGAAATTGGACACACACACACACAAAAAAACAATGAACATGTTCTGTGTTTTCCAAAACAGGCTTTCCCAACAAGATGTAACAAATATGTTTTTTACCCATAAACCTGCACTAATAAGGATGCTCTTTTAATGTGGCTCCTTGAAAGTAATGTGAGTGCGGTATTTACATGCGGCTTTGTAATTTTTTGCGTTGCTGTGTAGTTGAGCGTGTTGATAGCGATTTAACTGGAAATGCATAGACAACGGTTGCCTCTCACGCAGGTCCACACTAGGTTGCAGCTGTCATAGAATTGAACTGTCACACTATCACCTGTCAAAACATTGTTCCAAATGTGATGTGTGACGTCAAGAGCTCTTGGGGATATGTCAATATGCTGGATTTATCCACCAAAATATAAATCTCCAATATGGCGCCCTTTCCTTAAAATTGAAAGATAATGGGCCGACTTGGATTGCAAGTGGTATAAAGGTGCTAAAAATATTAGATTAAAACCCACAGAAAGGGTTTTTCATGACATTTGTGCCAGTATGTCTAATTATATATCCCTCGCTCTGTAACTCTTCCTATGATTAATTGCTAAATTGTTAAGTCAGTCTAGAAAAAGGCAGTGCTTGTAAATTAAGTCTTGTTTGGGTCGTACAGAGATATTTTGACACCTATCTGCTGCTACTATACAAATCAGAGGACCTATGTTTCAAAGATATGTGAGTGGGATTACTATAATATGCAAAATACATAGGCACACATGCATGCATTTTGTTAAAGGACCACTAAGCTCACCAGACAATTAAACAATTTTACTTGGAAATCAAATTTTATACTGGTTACCTGTGACGTTCAGTCCCTTTATACTATCATTCCCCATGATATAGGATGCCAGGCTATAAAAGACATTTTAACCTTAGAAGCTAAAATTCCTGCCACCCAAATTGATTTTATAATAGAAGGTATAAATATTATTTTAAAAAACAATTATTTTTGGTTTTTAGATTCATTTTATATACAAAAGAGGGGTAATGCTATGGGGACTAGGTTTGTCCCCGGTTACGCCAATTTATTTATGGCAAACCCAAGCAATTTGGGGTAACCACGCATGGCGGGCAAACCTACTGTCATACTTTAGATATATAGACTACCTGTTTTTTTATTTGGGAGGGAACAGAAGATAATCTTATTGCTTTTATTAACAATTTAAATACTAATAATAGGGGTATCACTCTCACACATGAATACAGCAAGGAATCCATAAATTTTTTAGATCTTAATATTTTTATTAATGAAGGCCAACTCCAAACAAAAACATTTTTTAAAAAGGTGTGTGTTAACACGGCTATAGATAAATCTATATGCCACTATAAGCCCTGGCTTGAGAGTGCCCCAAAGAGCCAATTCCTGCGCCTTCGCAGGAACTGCTCAGAAATTACAGATTTTAACGAACAAGACGAATTGTTAAAAAATAAATTTATAGAAAAAAATTAATATAGTGAAACAAAAAGAACGTAAAGACCTCTTAATTTACAAAAATAAAGAAAATAATGAATTAATATCTCTCCCTGTGATTTTTAACTTTAACAATAAAGGCAATGATGTTAAAAAAAATAATAAAAAAGCACTGGCATATACTCAAACATGATGAGATACTTAATCCAATTATACCTACACACTCAAATATTTTTTTAGAGGGGCACCTAATTTTAACTCTATTCTAACCACCAACTTTACTAAGGAGTCCTCTACCAAGAATCTTTCTTTCTTTCCTCAGACGAAAGGTTTCTATAAATGTAGACAGTGTATAGTATGTAGAACTACAGACTCTTCAGTTTCATCTAAAGTCACTCAATTTATGTCAAATATAACCAAAAAAGTGTATAATATTTATGATTTTATCTGTTGCAATACGAAGAATGTTATTTATCTGCTTGAATGCCCATGTGGCCTCTAATATGTGGGGATGACCACAAGGTGCTTAAAGATAAGACTGAACGAACAATATAAAAAATGGATACTTAAATCACACAGTATCCAAACACTTTATTATGCACAACAAAGATCCATATCTACTTAAATGTATTGGTATGAAAAAATGGAGGAGATTGGTATAAAAAAAATGGAGGAGATATAAAAAAGTTACTTGGAAAAACAGAAATGGAATGAGTGTTTAATCTCAATACCCTTATACCCCATGGTCTTAATGCAGATTTTGATCTGCATAATTTTCTATAATAATGAGTGACTGTGCCTGTACCTTTAACATGTTCTTATCTTGTATTATTTAAGGATTTTACTGTTTCTTTTAATATAGTTGTTTTTAAACATTGTCTTTTTAAATACTGCTTTTTATAACAATGTTGCTATTTAATTATGCTTATTTTAATTTTCATCATTTTATTTTATATTTTTATGGTAAAATATGCCAATACTCTTGCACATTTTCATGCCTGCCATTCCCAATATGGCTTTTAGGCATCTATCTGCCCTCACCAAGATGGCCGTGTTCTACTTCTAGTAAAACATTACACTCCCCTCCCCTCCTGTTCCCCGGTCGCCATTCGCGGCCATTTTAAACTACATGCGGCTGTGCTGCTTACTTCCAGTATGCGGAAGTGCCGAAAATCACGTGGGAAATTTCTAACGCTTAATTTTATATCTTCCCACCCTCGTTTTAATTATTAATCCATTCATAACATGTCAGGTTATCAATAAGTATCTTCTTAAATAGTTATTTATGTGTTTTACATTCGCTTATCCAATTTTAATTCTGATTGGCTGGACCATTTTTGGCGCCAAAATTCTAATTACTTGTGTTCCTATATAACACTAATATGCCAGGTATTGTTTGTTATTCCATTTGAAAAAGTCTTTTGACGAAACGCGTTATGGAAATTTTATATTGTGTATTTTTGTATTAAAAGTATATTTGGTCATCTGTTTGTGCCAATTATCTTTTTTACACATACCTTTTTTTATTATTTTTACCCTGGCTTTTTATTATCTTATTTTTTTTTTTATCCATTCTGGTTTTATAAATATTTGGAAGCTTCCTGCATCCCAAGAAATGCTGATACCACAGAGCAGTCCGCCTGCTCTTTACTTGTAAGTATGTTTTTATTTAATTTATACCAACACTGCTATACAGTGAGCACTATTGGCTGTTTCTTCTTTCCTGAGGATCGGACACCATTGACGGAGAGGTACCCACCATATATCCCAAAAGCGGGGATTATACCGCTGTATGCGCTTTACCCTAGAGCTGGATATAAGCTCTTGTAAATGTGAGTTCTCTACTGTTGTTTTTTTTTTATTACGTCCATATTTGAGCTATACATATTGCACTATTGGTTGTCCCTCTCTTATCTTCTATATAAGTGGAACCACTACTATATCTGAAGACCCTACCACAGTACCAGCCTCCTAAAAAGACTATTCGTAAGGATATACAAATTTGACTTTTTATTACTTGGACTTTGTTTTCTTTTAATATTTTATGTGGCGCAGCCTTTTCTATCTGTTACTTTTATTTATTTATCTTGTTTTAAAGGGTTTTTGAGGGATTCCCCTTTAAAGGTTGCTGCCTATAAGTTGACCAGCGCTGTCTCATCCATTTACTAAGATAAGGGGGCAGAGCCAGCAGCAGACTGAAATAAAGGTAAGATTTTGCTAAATTTAGGGGGATAAGGCAGGGGAGTAGGGAGGCTAGATGGTAGTTTTAACACTATAGGGTCAGAAATACATATTTGTGTTCATGACCCTATCCTGTTCCTTTAAATACATTTTACAGTTCTCCACAGACACATTGAAATAAAACAAAACAATCATATTTTAACCTGGCTACATTTATTTTGTCAACGCTCATTGATCACAGTCACATACACTTTTTGCATGAAATCTTTGCACAACATTTTGTATTTCTTTTTAGCAATAAAGCTACTAGGAATGAACTAGCACATGCACTGTTGTATGTTTACCTTTCCTATTCATCCCCATCTGAAGGCACTTGAGTAGTCTGCAATACTGGCAACGGTTCCGCTGCTTGCGCGACATAACACAGTTTTTGTCCCGACTGCATCTATACACTCGCTTGTTGCAGATGCTGCGTTTAAAGAAACCTTTGCAACCCTCACAGGAGATGATGCCATAATGCAGCCCGGTAGCTCGGTCCCCACAGATAAGGCACGCTCTTTGATCAACGCGGTCATCTATGAAGCAGAAAAAATAAATACATTAATTAATAAAAGTCACGTTACTATAAAAATTACAATGCCTACAGACTTAAGAATAATTGCATGTCAAATGACATGCAATTGTTCTTTACAGCCATTTCAATTTAAATGTTACAAGGTCATGAATTAAAAGTGGCACTATGACAAAAATTTATCTTTATAGAATTAATTATATATATATATATATATATATATATATATATATATATAAAAACAACAAATTCACTTTATTTCCATAAAACAAAGCTAATTTGGGTTGCTGTTTTGAAGGTCTGGCATATTTTTCCAGCGTATCCAAAGGTTTAAATCCTCACTAGGATTCACTAAATATTAAAAGTCTGCAGAAAGAATGTGACATCAGTATCTGATCAGCTGGTGACTCCCGGCATTCCAATGTGCAAAGGCAGAGAAAGGGTTGTCTCAACATCTTGATAATATTCAATGCTATACAGAGCTGGATTTACATGACAGGGTCCCTATAGTGTCCCTTTACAATGTTATAACATGGTTACAGTAAACAGTTAGTTTATATAGGATGTTTAGATTTTAAAAGGTTTAAAACCTTGAGAGGAGTTATAGTTGTGGCATAGGGGGTGTTTAGAATTATTTAGTTTAAGGTTAGAGTTTGGTTACAGTTTGTATTGGAGTATGTGGGGATTTTAGAGGAGCTAAAGCTAGGATTGGAATAAGGAAATGGTTTGTCTAGGTTTGGGGGGGGGGCGGGGTTACATTTGGGGTAAGAGTAAAGGGTGTTTAGGACAAAAGGTTATTTGCAACACTTACTCTCCTATGTCTACTGTAATGAGGTCAGCACCCTATGGCTGGTAACAGAAATGTAGGAGCTGTTGTATAGTTTGCAACACTCAATGCTGTCCCTGATCTTAATGCAAGGAATTTTCTGTCTGTTAGCGGGCAGATGGTAAATGATTCCTTCCACTTCCTGTCCAGCCTCACACACAGACACTGGGGAAGATGGGACACCACTGAGTTTTAAATTATCTACAATTGTTCCTGCAGCTCTTCTGTCAAACATAGGAGGCTGACTGGACTGCTGAGGACATTTGCCAAGGCTTCTGATACTTATCTCTCCCCATCAGCACACTTGAGCTCCAAAAAGGTACATTATAAGGGCTGAAGGCAGGTGCCTACTCTGCCTAAGGGAAAATCTGGCACTGGTGCAATATGATCCCAAAGGAAACAAAGAGTAGCTATATTTTTATTATTATATATTAAACAAATAAAAACAATTTAACAAAATTGCAGGATATTGAAATAAACTTCACATCTTTTGCACGATTACAAATCTCAGTATCCTTAGGCAGTCAGTTACTGTAAGGGTAGTAGGAGCTTTAGTGTAAAAGCTGTATAGTGAAAAGCAGGTTTTAAAGCATGTAGGAAAAATTAAGCCAGTTATAGTGCATCATTCTCTCCAACAACATTTTGTATTATAAGCACAAACTACAGTGAAAACATTGTGATTTTAGCATTCTTTATTGCAAATTTCACATATTATGTTGAGGCAAGAATAACTGCTTCTTAGTATATAGTACTAGAAGTAAGATTAAATATATTTCTCATTCAGAATTATTCTAAAACAAAAGGAGGTTTTATCGCACAGATAAACCTCGCAGTGAGATATGGCCGCGAGCTGCATTAAGGAGGGTTATTTTAACTGACTGGCAATGTGACATCGTGGTTTAAGATTAAATGCGGATCCAAGATAATGAGTCTACATCTAGGTTAACGAAGTACAATACTTCAGTCATCTTTCTGGCATCTCCTTTTTCCCTTTTGACATTTGTTTCCCAGAAAATGACGGTATGCCAAGTAAGATTGTGCTCACATAGTCGGCAGCCCAATTCTGTCGCAGTGGGAATGTTACAATCAGACGATACCAAATCTCACATGACAGCTCCTTTAGCTCCAAGCCTTGCAATTTACATTTTGTATTTTATGTGGAGAACTATAAAAGCCAGTGTGTACGCACACATGTTTTAATCCATTTGTAAAATGGCCATTTGTACTGAACAGGTTAAGCTTGTAGCAGAAAAAGGCTCCAAGCAACCATTTTGACATCATGGCAATGAGAAACAGAATGACAATTCTGTCAAACTAAACTGTTAAACAATAGATTAAATACCCATTCTAACAGTAAGTGAAACAATCAGGATTAGTAAATTCATGGAGTTAGCTTCAAGTTAATCTTTAGATTGTAAGCTCACGGGCTATCTAGCTAAGCACTTTGTATAAAAGAGCTTCAATGGCTAGATATCAGCTTACGGGCAGGGCTCTCTCTACCTCTTGTTTTTGTCTGTGTGTATTGTACGTTCTCTACTAATTGTACAGCGCTGCAGAATCTGTTGGCGCTTTATGAATATCAGTAATAAATAAATAAATAAGCAGAGGTGTCCTGGATTAACCAAAAGGTTAAGTTTAAATGGAAAATACAAGCGGATAGTGTGATTTCTGGACGACAGACTATGGCACACAGTTTATATTTAGGGTACACTAGAAAGGCACAGATGCTAAAGTTGCTCTCCTAAAATAACAAACTATACTTTAGAATGTAAAATAGTTAAAAGCCAACAGACTATATGAATGACAATGGCTGTGGTCACTAAGTATATTAATTCTGATTTATCCTCTGTTTACCCACGGGAGTCACCTGTGCCGACAAAAATGGTTTATCAGCATTGTCAGAAAAAAAAGAATACATAGTGCTTTACAAATCATGCATGCCTCATAATGCTGTGAAGAACTACAGTGGGAATTTTGGAAGGTCCCCAGATACACTCCACATCTTTTTCTGCCATATATTTAAACATTTTTGCAAAGGTATTTGCTACGTCTCAGTCACAAAGAGCTCAGCTCATCCTCTGTTATCCAACATATTTTTGTTTAAAAGATTGCTTTAAGGAAGCTTTATATCTTACAAATGATACCTCTCATACTATAAGCTGCACACATAGCCCTGCAATACTGAGATAAACGTTTTGTTTGAGGAGAAATTCCCACATACTGAGTACCTTTCCTAGGATAGTAAAAAGACATTCACTGCATTTTGTGTACATTTTGAATTTGCTTAGAAGGGAAAGGAAGGGTTTTAGGAATTCCTTTTAAGGCATAGATATGTCACAGACCTGTCATCCTGGGCTATTTATATCAAGGGAGGAGCAGAGACCTCACAATGCAAAAAGGATTTAAAAGCTGGGCATTCCAGGGGAACTGCTATTCACACAGCTACTGTACCGATGGGGATAGCAGCTTGTCTACCATAAAGCATGAATAGAGCTGAGGGGTCAAGGAAAAAAGGGGTCATCACTTTACTTCCTAAGCCCAGAACAAATTAATGAATGGAATAGATGCAACCCTAGTGGAAAAGAAAAAAAGATTTGGCCTTTGTCTTAGTCTGTAAACCAAACTCTAACTTGGCTGAGGAGATATATAGCATTTGTTGGAAACAGTGTAAACCACAGGTGGAGGATTTATTTATGTAGTAAGATTCAGATTAATGACAGAACAAACACAAAGAGAATTGTTCCTTGAGAAACAAAATACTAAAGATAGATCGATCAGTCGATAGATAGAGGCAATGTATCTTTATATTGGAGATTACAGTTTTATTTGTATTCCAGTGGTAGTTCAGTACATAAAATACACGTCGTATGTAACACATTCATAACTATATACAATAACCCTTCATTAAAAAAACAAAAAACAAATGTAGAAATAAACAGAATAAGGAAAGGTAATAATGGGTTGAAAGTTAAATAACATGAATATACACATATATTAAGGTGAAAAATAATAAATTAATTACATGTATTATAATTAGGTTGCAAGATAAAGAATTTGTTTTCCTGGCACTATAGGCTCCTGGAGTCGGAGTCCCCCTCCCGCGGGTCTAAAGGGGTTAAAACCCCTTAAGCCACTTACCTAATTCCAGCGCCGATGTCCCTTGGTGCTGGGTCAGGCTCTGCCCACGCTTCTCCACCACCGCCGTCAGCCGGCAAGGGAGGCCTAATGAGCATGCAATGGCCACGCGCACATTCAACCTCCCCAATGCTATCCTATAAGGAAAATCTGATGCTGGAGGTCCGTGAGGATGTCCATGCGTCAGATAATGGACCAAAAGTCCGTGTGGACTCTGGAAGCCCTCTAGTGTCTGTCTGTTAGACAGCCACAGAGGGCAGACTTAGAGCGGCACTGTAAACACTCTCACTCAGGCTATGAGCTGAAATGGTCTGGGTATCTACAATGTCCCTTTAAACATGGCTCTATTCAACATGAATATAGAGGGAACTAACCGTGATTTTTACGCTGAAGATCTCACTGCATTAACCTATGTGTGATAAACAGAGACGCACGGCTGTTACCGTGCCCAGAAATTTGCAAATACAGGGACAAGATAGGACACTGTTATGTAAAGGGAATTAAAGGTACACTCTATGCAGACACTGTAGTGGTTATGGTGCCAGGAGTGCAGTGGCGCTGGGCACCACTTCCTGCCTGCCTAGCTCAGCTACAATACAATGAAGTGGTTATGGTTTCTACGGTGTTCCTTTAACATCACAGGTTTAAAATGTACAACTGAATTCATTAATTTAATTAATTAAAGAGTAGAATATTTCAGACTATCCAATATGATTTCTGATGGTTATAAAAAGATATCACATAAAAGGTGGAAAATTTCTTTTAAAAAAAATGTAATACCTTCTTTCTAGCTAATTCTTAACCATATTTTTCTCCCAAATAATTAATGTTTGTATCAGAAGATATCCACTGTCTAGAGTTTTTATTTCTTTAATTTGAAAAAATTTGAAAAATGGGGACCATGTACCAATTACATAAAAATAAGTTTTTTTTGCAATAAACCAAACCATTAATTTATGTAATTTTTTTCCAAAAGTAAACTAATCTGTTGTGGTTTTATGTATTCAGATGAAGACTTTCATTCTCCTTTACAGTAATTTATTTTTTTATTTTTTTAAGGATGTAAGATTGGTGGTATGTGAATCTCAATTAAACAGATATTATTTATGGCCTCTTGGGGAGGTTGTTTGAGGCTGGCAGTTGTCCAAACAGGAATGTTGTAGCATATCACTGAAACAGCTCTGCTAATCTGTTTGAACATCTGACTTACAACAATCCTCAATTCCTGCTGCCTGCTTTGTAACCCTGAATTATTCTAATCCCCAACCCGCTTTATCTGATTTAAAAAAAAAAAAACAATGTAGGTCTTGTTTCAGTTTAAATGATTTGTCTCCATTTATCCTTTAGTCTTTTCTCAAGTCCTATCAGTTCAACAAGACACCAACCAATCTTTTAACAGTGTAGGAATTATGAAAAATAATTGATACTTAAAAATACGGATGTGGTCGTGCTTAACTGGGAAGAAAACAAATGGTGAAAAGAAGAGTGGCAAAAACACATTAGAGATAATAAACTATTGACAAAAGCAATACAAAAATAACAGATATTCTCTAATTGTATACAATAATAGCTAATAAAGAAGCTATAAAAAAAATTGAGAAAAAATTGAGGGGTCCAGATCCCAGCAGCAAGTCTTAATCCTAGTGCGAGAAAGCACGGTGCTCACCCTTTTCCTGCTCCCCTGCCAACCACTGTGCATACCAATATAAACTCTGGATATGCCATAATCTCTAGCATCTTCACTCACTTTATAAGGCAAAGGTACCAGCCAATAAAAGAAAACCTCCAATCTGGGGATGCTTGGGGTGGTGGCCCTGGACTGTGTGGGGAGCCAGAGACGCATGAGTTTTAGTTTGTTAAATTGTTTATTTTGTACTGCTCTACTGCTAGATACCCTACCTCTTTTTACTATACCTGCAGCACAGAATTGGCACCGTTTGAGATATTGGCAATGCTATATAATCTTGTTACAGCGTAATGCAAGATTCATGCATTTGCGTGTCCCACGGTGGTGTCAACTGTTTGGGGACCAGTGAGTCCTACCAATGCCCAAATTGAATTTTTTTTATATCTTTTGAATAATAAAAAGAAAGTTACAAAAATAAAAACATGTTTACAAAGGTATTACAATATATATTAGATAAAAAGAAAACCTCCAAGCTTCAGTTTATCCCATTGGTCCCTCCAAAATCCTCACTGGAACTAAACACAATCTTTAAAAACACTTTATAGTCCAAAATCACAAACAGGAAATACTCAAGAGTACTTGAAAATATGTATAATGTCTGAAATATAACACTAGTGAATGGCAGGACGTTCCCCGAACCAAACAAACAAAAATGAAAGGTATATAGTGACAATATATTCCACAGCACAGTACAATAGATAAAACAAGACAAACAACTAATTCTAACAAAACACATTTGACATATTGGAATGGTAGATGTAGATGGCCCTGCCCAAACAGGACCTCCAGTAATATGTATATGTATACATATCTTTTTTTTTTTTATCAGCACAGAGCAGCAATGCACAGGAGAAAATAAAATACATATCTCCTTTGACCACCATTTTAGTATGATTCAGTATATCAAAAGGGTACAAAAGAGGTGAGCTACTACAAATAACAGATCACTATATGAGTGATCCGCGACTATCAAATATATCTCGGTAATCTTAAACTAATCATTAAAGGACCACCAGATGTCAAACTATAGGAATTATCCAGCTGTGTGCTGAGTATGGGAATATTGAAATAATGTGATCTGCTGTTGATTCTTGATTAAAATTTGAGAATTTGACATATAGCAGACTGTTGAGTAGAAAAAATAATTATTGTACTGTAATTGAATTAATTATTTCAGCAAAATGTATACCACACTCAATTAAATACATATAAATGTGGGCTGGGATGTACAGCTCTGAGTGTTAATGTTCATATCATTGTAAGAAATTGGGGAAGGTGAAATGTTTTTTCACTTATTGTGAATTCAAAATTTAAGATGTACAAAAGTACTCTTTGAGACAGTACTTAATCCACTAACAAAATTGGTGTCACTTTTTATACTGGTTAGAATATAATTGTTCAAAGCAAAAGGTCAACTTAATTTAGAAAAATGCGAATGTCATATTTGCCTGTTTTCAGTCACAGTTCATTTCATTCATTAAAGGGACACGCCATTGCCCAAATACAAAATAAGTAAAATCACTATTTAGTAGATATACCTCAAATAAAAACTTGCATGCACTTAATTATGATTTTTTTTTCATTGGGGGTATATAAACAAAGCATACAAAACCTGAAGTTTCTTGTCTACTACCTTGCAAACCCTCCCCCTTCTTCCCCAGCTCAGACTTTCTGTGGCTGCCAATCACAGGCATTCCAATGCAGCTCAACTTTCCAGGGGGCGGCAAAAACTGCCCCCAAATTTTCTGGCTAATGCCTTGTTAGCCTCGTTTTATGGGGGCAAAAGAGCTGGCCAACTGGCCCCTTTTGGGGGCGCCCTGGGGCAGGCAGCCATTTGTTTTCCAGGCGGGCAGCGAGGGAGTGCTTTCCCTTGAGCTCTTCCTGCTCAGCTCCTTCACGCGACCCGCATTGATGCCGGGAGCCGGAATATGATGTCACTCCGGCTCCAGGCATCACAATGCGGCGCTCGAGGGAGCTGAGCAGGGAGTTCACAGCTCCCTCGTCGCCTACTTTGGCCGCCCGTCCGCGAGCCTGCACGCCCAGCAGCCCAACTGGACCCCAGGTAAATAATCCACCCAGCTCTCCCAAAAGTAGGGAGGCTGGGTGGATTTAAATTTTAAAATAATAATAATTGTGAGTGTTGGGTGGTAAATGTGTGTGTGTGTTTGTCAGTAAATATTAACACAATGTGTGTGTCAGTGAATGTGAGTGTGTGTGTCAGTAAATGTGAGTGAGTGTGTCAGTGAATGTGTGCGTCTGTCACTGAGTGTGTGTGTGTGTGTGTCTGTCAGTGAATGTGTGTGTATATCTGTCAGTGTATCTGTCAGTGAATGTGAATATGTGTGTTCAGTGAATGTCTAAGTGATTGTGCGTGTCTGTCAGTAAGTGTGTGCATCTGTCAGTGCGTGTCTGAATGATTGTATGTGTCTGTCAGATTGTGTCAACTCAGTGAGTGTGTGTGTGTGTGTGTAGGTCAGTGTATCTGAGAGTGTGTGCTGGTCCGTGAGTGTGTCTGTCAGTAAAAATGTGTGTTAGATAACAGGAAGAGGTGTGGTCTGTGCTGAAAGGGGCAGGTAAATTTAACTTAGGTGGTGCCCAAGATCTGTCATGCCTAGGGCAGCACCAATCCAAAACACACCACTGTTCTTGAGTTTAGCTCCACTGAGCTAAACAACCAGGAAGCAACAAGACCAGTTAGCTGATTGACTGCCAGGGGAGAGGGGATGGGGGCTTTACATTGGTTGACCAGATTAGTTCCTTTTCACCTTATAAAATGAAAACTATTTTAAATTACACTTTTTTTTAACCCTGTTAATGTAGTTTTTATTAACTAAAACAATTGTTGCTGTATCTTCCTGCCATATAGCTGATTACACAACTATTTACTGAGATTTATAGGTGTAGTTTTTTTATCGAAGGGAAGAGGTAATACAATGCATTTCATATTTTCACAGCGATACAAATTGTTCCAAACAATTCAAATTTATTACAGAAGAATATTTTTACGCTCACTGCAATAAATACTAGACTAGGCCTTCAGACTACTTTGCCATATTAAATCTGTTACAAAGATTAATCAAGATTAATCAAAATAATGATTTTAAAATTCAACCAACTTGGTCAAGGATACCAATTGCCACAGCTATCTAATGAGAAAAATGTGAAGCAATAGTGATTTTGCATTATTTTTTCAATAGTTAGTAGAATACGTATTCGATACATATGTAGCTTTTTGTCTGTTCATTGTTTGGGAAGCATAAACAAATACATTTCAGTCATTATTGCTGTCAAAGACCACATACATATTCCAGAAATCTTTTTGCATTATCTTCATGACAGTAACTTATTATTACTGTTATTATTATTACGGTTATTTATAAAGCGTCCACATATTCTGCATTACTGTGTATTTGGAGAAAAGAGACAAACTAATCCAGACGAAACCAAGGACCCTGCCCATGACCCGAGAGATAGAATTTACATCTTTATTATACAAAGTATTAAGGCCTCGGTTTAATATAGTTGGATAAGGTTTCGTGATAATTGAATATTAACCTTTTAATTTAACATTATGAAATATCTTAACATTGTAATTTTTTTTTATATATTTTATATGATACCATTTTTGCTATTTTAATCAAAATCATTCTAAAAGTTTATCCAAAACTATTAAAACATTTTTAAATGTTTATCCAAAAATATTAACGTCAAGCCAGATAGCTCGTGACCTTACAATTTAAAAGTAAGTTTATTCACTAAATAATGAGTTCACGAGCAAATTCTTGTACCCCAAAAATGCCATAACGGCAATTCTGTCACTACTTTTTTCTCTTTAGTTACAGCAATAGCACAGCAAATATTTCTCAAAACTGTAAGTGGAAAGAGTTTGTATGGGTATGCATTTGAACAGTTGCCCTTGTTTGCATTCAAAATATTCTACTTCATGTTCTGTACAGCCAGGGCCTTATAATTCTGTGACAAGAGAAAACTGGAGGAAAACAATCTCTGTATTTTTACAAGACCCTGTAGGAATTCTAGCTGACCCTATTAAGGACTCCCAAGGCCCCATTGATTTCCTGACTTCTGACCCTGCTCTCTCCTTTCTTTGCATATTAATGGGGGTTCCTTGTATTATATAGCACTGTGTTGGATAAGGAAGGCTGTTTTACCATTGACCTTTCTATGCCCCCTTGCCTTCTTAGGATGTAATCCACCTCTTTTAACCTTGAAGTTTGAAGCTGTTCATTTTACATGTCTGAGAGAAATGTGTCAGAAAGGTTAGGTATGAATTTTTCCTCTCTGTACTTTTTGGTCATTTTGCAAACAAAAGATTTAACAAACTGGTATGTCATCTAACAGAAATGCATACTGAGCTAAACGAATTTATAATAAGTACTGTCCTTAAAGGAAACTCTATAGAGACACAGGCTACCAATCTATAAAATTTAAAAACGACAAACAAAATTACTTAAATGAGTGCTATTGATCTAGGTAACAATTACCCTAGGATGTTACTATTAACAAAGAATGAAAGACTGCAATAACCCTGTGCAAAATCAGACCACTGTTTTGACCTGGAATAAAATAACAATTTTGGGGATACAAATGAAAATCATAAATATAGAATAAGCAATGGGAACACAGATAGATGGCAAGGATTTGTAAGTTTTATCTGGCATCCATTTAGTTTACTGTAACATCGCGTGTTTAAGATCAATTGGGTTCTTTCAGCACAAATGAGAAGACACCAAATAAATCAATAACTTTGAAAACTGGTTACTGCAGGATGTGATAAGAACAAAATGGGCAACTCACAATACATATTAACCCCTTAAGGACAGAGGCAACTATACAAGTTCTGAACCAAAACAAAACCTGGAATTTGGTGCTTAGAGAGCCCCTTTAAAGATGTCACCACAATAGCGGTTTCTGTTGATTGCAGTGATAAATTAGACTATACTCATCAAAATGACTGATGAAAGGCAACCATGATAAGTGCTGAAACATGCTGAATCTTTATATCTGGTTTTATGTACCTGTATGAAATTGTATTCATTTTAAACAGAGTCCTTAAATAAATCTAGTCTCTAGGAACATGCTTTTCCTCCTCTACCATATGCATTAGTTATTGTCATATTTAAAAGTTTTGTATCAGCTTTCACTGAATGTTTATATATCTGCTTTATTCTGAATTAACTTTTAGGGGAGAGATTGACTTATGAAAGACAAATAGTGACTAATATTTTATTGATTAACATTTAGGCATTGTGCCATGAACTGGATTGGCAGTGTCACAAACGGCAGGCAGGTTTAACCCTATGTTACTCTCAGTGATTTAAAGTGGTCATGGTTGTTGGAGTCTGTATGTGCAGCATTTCTGCTTGGAAGCCATTTATAATCACTTTTGTGCACCCATGGCACATGGAACTTAGGCAGCCCAGTATGCTTTTCTTGGCTGCCCAACATCTGTTCTGTGCAACAAAATGACTTCTGTTGTCAGTGCTTTGGAAAAAGATGTAATGATTTCCTCGCTTACAGGCAGCGCACCTCAATGGGGAACCCTTGCTCTAATCAAACAATCTAAATCAAACGGTCCATGGTCTAACCAAATGCTGAAGCATCTCAGGGGATCCCTGAGAGGCTGTAATGTTGGACAGGGCATGGGAAGCCTCGCCCGGTGTTGGATTTCAGGTAGGTGTAATGCTTTTTGGGGGATTTTAAGGGGGGGTGGGATCTGCTTATTAATGCCAAAGAGGGCATTTGTATGAAAATAAAACGTGTCTTATAAAGGATTAGAATAACCCTTTAAGCCTTCAGCACCAAAGTAGTTAATAAACCATAAATCTCAAAATACTTAATTCACACATATCGGACATATATATATATACACACACATACACACATTTATTTTTTTCTCTTGGTTCTGTCCCAGCTAATCTATGCCTTTAGAGAACAACTGCTAAAGCAAACAGAGTTGCAGTGTGTGAAAATGACAAAGCTGGCAACTCAACCTCATCTTGAACCCTGTAGAATTTTATGGCCTCTCCCTCTGTAAACCCTCCCCCATCACACATTAAAGGGGGCATTGTTTTCAAAGGTCATGGTGGGGTTTCATCCACATTCTCATACAATATATATTCTAAGGTGACCTCAGCAGTATAACTATACACATTCTCTAAATGTTCCCATTAAGATATGAGCCTAAATATTGACCAAAACTTTACTCTTTGTCTATCTTAAATTGTCTTGCATGCTCTTATCCGTAGGTCTAAACCGTTGAAGAAACGAAGGACAAAAAAAAAAACAATTGAAATTACAAAAACCTGTTGGTTGGGCAAAACATTGTAGCGTCAGGTTTAGATAACAATGAAATCTCCAATCTGAATTGACAAATTCCAACAGCAGTTACAAAAGCAAACATAGCCAGGACTGTAATTTACTGGTTGCTAAATATTTTGTGGTACAATAAGTA
This sequence comes from Pelobates cultripes, assembly GCA_933207985.1. NCBI lineage: Eukaryota > Metazoa > Chordata > Amphibia > Anura > Pelobatidae > Pelobates > Pelobates cultripes. Next base: position 96,192,950 of record OW240920.1, on the reverse strand, counting down.
AAGTGAATTTAAGACATCTACAGTTTCCAAAGATATTTAAGAAAACCTGTTTGAGCAGTATGGATCTTTTACACGAATGTGTTTCACTACCCTGACAATTCCACCTCTAATTTTATATATATACATATGTATTTATGTGTTATAAGTTATATACATAATATCATTGTGATTGTTTACACCATTACATCACTTTAACACATTTGTCTTATTGGCTAGTTACTGAATTAGCTGCCTGCTTACATTTTTGTGTTATTGAGGAAGAGGAACTTTTACTTGATCTCTAACTAAAAGTTAGCTATTGGGTGTGATAAGTTTTATTAAAATGTGCGTTTTTACCTGGCTGGGCATAATGTGTAAATGAGCTAAATCTAGAAGAGCTGTATGCACAGCGTATGCATCTGTATGTCGTTGCAAGAGTGAATTCCAAGCGCACGTATGTAATTTCTCTGTTAGATACCCAAGTACACGCCAAGGGACCATGAGGCCCCCGAAACACATAAGTGCAGTGGAGGTAAGTAAGCTGTTTATTTACCTCTGCTGCTTTATTGACCCTAGTAAATGCTGTCACATTTTAGAAAGCAAGCTTTCCTCTTTAAGTTATTTATTTAATTTATTAACCTTATTCATCTGTGGGGTTAGACATTATATGTTATATTACATTATAATGGCCTCTGGTTTTATCCTCAAGGCTCTGTATCCAGCAAAAGCATAGTCACAACAAATCTGGCACCTTATGTGTTAAATCTAAGTTTAAAATAAATATTTTGCTTCTGAATGGGGAATAAGAATCTGTGCTAGAAAACAGAAAAATTTTACTTTTTTTTTTTTTTTACTTACTTTGCATGATGTGAGAATGTCATAATATAATTAATATGCGCATATACCACGACTGCAAAAAACGTAAATGTGTATTTCCCAAAATTAATCAAGACTGATTTATGTATAAAACAATTAGACATTTTATAAAAAAATTTTTTAGAAATGCAAAGTCACTTTATAAAATACATCAAACCAACCCAATGCAACATTATCCAATACTTCAAGCCCGATAACCATCACAGCCTATTTTAATGAATATGGAGCTAGAAAGCTAGGAAACCAATCTCACAATGTTAAGTCAAAACGTTTAAAATCAATTTGACAAAAAAAATTGATGAATGTCCTTTACATAAGACTTCACAAGAAAATCTCAATTCCTAATTACTTCTTCATGTTTCTTAGAGGTGTGAGAGGACACCATGCACATGATGACTAAAGGCTCTAATCACTGGAGAATAGGACGATTTGTCAGACTCTTTACGTGCTACCAAACTGACACAAAAGTCTACATAAATTCAGAGGTCCCAAATGAAATGCAACAATTTTGTGCAGTTAAAGTATCAAACACCCAAGTGCTTTGAACTTCCCAGTGCACACATACCGTATGTTGTTTTTAAATTATATGCGAATTGTAGAGAATAGGAAAAGGAATTGCAAATTGTAGTAAAAAACAGAGATGGGAAAAAAATATATTTCTTACTCTGCTATTTTGGACTAAAGTTTACAATACTATTTCCTTCACAATTCCGATATGACCCTAGTTAAGAAGAGATTTGTAAAAGCAAAGACAAAACAGAAAGAATAAGAAGAATCCAGGAAATGTTCTATTTCTGCTGTTATGCAATTCTATTATGAACTCACCCTTACAGGAACACTATAGGCACCCAGACCACTTCAGCTCATAAAAGGGGTCTGGGTGCCATGTCTCACCCCAGTTTTAATCCTGCCAGAATGGGAATGTTTACATTGCAGGGTTAAACTGATTCTAGTGGCTGAGCCTGTTTACTGGGTTGGACCATCAAATTTGCACAGCGTGGCATTTTTTTTCTGTGCAACAGCACCAGTTTTCAATGCCTCCTTATGGGAAAGCATTGGATTGGCTGAGATCATCAATCAATTAGCCCAGCCATAGACGCACAGAGAAACGTCAGAGACCAGTGCTGCAAGTGAGAAAAGGTGAGTAAAATCACCTTTTTAAAACTGGCAGCGTGGGCCTGCTACACATTTTCCTTAACCTTGTTGGTACCACTTTAGAACCTTATTGGTATGACGCATCGGCCTCCTGGCACTAGATAAAGCAAATAGAGCTCCATTCGGTCAGCGAACAGAGCTCTATTCTGTGAGCAAACAGCTCCATTCTGTCAGCAAACAGAGCTGACAGGTAAAGTGAAGATACATTTTAATTTTTTATTTCATTTACATTGTGTTTATTTGTTTTCTGTATGATTGTATGCATTTAAGGTGTTATTACATTTTAAAATTTGTGTTCAAACGCTGTAATTTTGGGGGTCTGGAACAGATTAATCTAATTTACATTCATTCTTATAGGAAATTGTGATTCGATTTTCAAATAAATTGGTTCTCAAACAGCCTTCTGGAACAGATTAAAGGACCACTATAGTGCCAGGAAAACAAACTCGTTTTCCTGGCACTATAGGGTCTTTAGGTCTCCCCCACCCTCAGGGTCCCACTCCCACTGGGTTGAAGGGGTTAAAACACTTACCTTTCTCCAGTGCCGGGCTCCCTCAGCGCTGGGAAACTCACCTCCCTCTGCCGACGTCAGCGCCGATTGCGGCATTCAAACTGCCCATAGGGAAGCATTTCTCAATGCTTTCCTATGGACGTCCAGCGTCTTCTCACTGTGATTTTCACAGTGAGAAGCGCGGAAGCGCCTCTAGCGGCTGTCAGTCAGACAGCCTCTAGAGGCTGGATTAACCCTCAGTGAAACATAGCAGTTTCTCTGAAACTGCTATGTTTTCAGCTGCAGGGTTAACACTAGAGGGACCTGGCACCCAGACCACTTCATTGAGCTGATGTGGTCTGGGTGCCTATAGTGGTCCTTTAAGTTCGAGTTCCAAGGTTCCACTGTACATTGTAGTAAACATATCTGTCTTGTTCATTTAACATGAAGGTCCCACAAAAACTGCAACATTGCATGTCAGCCTACAGTGTGGTATATTCAGTCACATTCATAACTGAAAGCATGACTTGCATATTTTAGTGACATGAAATTCTATAGTGTATTATGTTTACTTACGTAACTTGTGGATATTGAAAATTATTTTGCCCGTGTGTACTTGTGTAACAAAAACGCAAACTTATTGGCGCCAGGTGTCTATGGTAAAAGTGAATTAATAAAATTGCTGTGCTTTATACTTTATAAAGATCCCTTTTATTAAAAGCAGCAGGACTCCCTGTCACTGTGCCAGAAGCAGCGTCAGAATACACCTATTAATCACCTTTTACAGTTATATCAAAATAGAGTCCATGGCATATATCAACACAGACTCTTAATAACACTTCGTGTCATCAGTTAATGCAAATGGTCCAGTTTGATTTTTGACCCTTCAGCTTGTAACCCTGGAAAATGATTACACCCAATTAAAAGGTAAGCACAAAAGGCTGAAGGGGTCTTGTCACTTATTGATCCTTTACAGATGCTGAAATCCACTCCCCCCTCTCCCCCCTCCAGCACATACTGTGCAGCACCCAACCCCCCCAGCAGTAGGGACTTCCTGCACAGGCATCAGTGTGCTGAAAGACTGGATTTTGCTGCTCTGCTGAATTTGGTAGTATGACTGCTCCCATTAGATGAAGTCATTAGGTGGCCAAAAAAAAGGGTGGGGAAGGGGGTTTAAAAATAAGAGTTGCTGGTTAATCAAAAGGAGCTAAAGCCAGCATTCACATAGTATATAGTTAAGATTATGGTGAATTAAGAAGCTCAACTGCGATCTACAGTAACAAGAAACCATACTACCAGAATAAGAGTGGAAAACAGGATGAGCCTCTTTGACAGATATGTTAGCAGTTATCTAATAAAAGGCCTTTAGGCACCTTTCTGTTTCTAGTGTAAAGCCTTATTCATAAAAAAAAAAAATGTTTTTCAATAAATAGGTGTATCACCTAAACTGTGAATGGATAAGAATCCACAATGTAACTGCACATTTTAGCCTAAAGTAAAATTCCTGTTTTGTGATTAATCCACATTATTTTGGATTTTAAACATCCTTATAGGTGCATACGTTTAACACGGAACTGTGTTCCCATACTTCAGCTGTTGCATGTTTAGGAGGCTGACTTGCAGGCAGTGAGAAGACAGAATGTGATCTTGTCATACATGAACGGAGGACACCAATATTCTTCTGTGTTTTAAGTAATGTCTATTAAAGAGATAGCCAGCCTTTGGAACTCTTAACTATTGTCTACTGGAATTCCCATGATCCTTGGTCAAATTGTCCATATTGTTCTAGAATCCCTCTGTGGTATGATTTGCCAGAGGAGTAACACACTATGTTAAAGGTCTCATGGACCAATTATAGAAATATATAACGGATATGCACAACAACAACTTCTAATTTATACCTGTCTATAGTTGATTCCTGACACACATTCCAAACAGTTCTTATTGCAAATGACATAAGCAACACAGCTAAGCCAGGAGCAAAGTGGAAATTATCTTCTACATCCAAAATTATTTTTCCTTTAATAATACAACCAAGAATAAAGATATGAAAACAAAACCAGTTTGTACTAGTAAACGTGCTTGCAAAATAAATTCATAGTTGGGGCCACCAACTAAGATATGTCTATGTGAGAAGCTGTGTATAGAAAAGTCATGACTCAATAAAGATCACTCTAAACACTATAGCAGCACATTTACGTAATGAAGGATAGGACAAAAGTGCAGCTCAATTGCAACATCAACAATCTGTTGTTCAAACAGCTAAAACCAGCAAGGGATTATGGGACATTGCTGTGGGTGAGTGCTCTCAATCTGGTTTCAATTCACATTAAGATTGCATTATCTTGGCTGCAGACACTCACTTTAAAAACCAATCATAATGCTAAGACTAAAGCATTGGTACATATATAATGCACACTGCCTTGCAAAATTAGAATATAGAATTAGAATACAGTCCCTTGTGAAATTCTAATATAAAATTAGCTACAGTGTTCCATTCACGAGGCCTCAGTCTAGATGTATACCCTATACATAATTAAAATAATAGTAAGTTGTAGTTGTCTTTAAAGCAACCATGAACAGATCAATGGCTGGACGGTCATGTTTTGTTTAACTGGATTTATTCCAATTTATTAAGCCTACAGTACAAAAGTCAGAAGACCAATAATGGCTTTGACCATGGGTTTTCTTATGCATACACTATGCATGTCAAAAGAATGTAAATGAGGATTACAGAAGATTTAGATCAAGGGTGTTGAACCCTGGCTCTACAGATGTTGGGAATACAAATCCCCATAACTATCTGGCAGCCATTGACCATTAGAGAATTCTGGGAAATGTAACCCAACAGCAGCCAGATGGTCAAGGACTTACACCCCAGATTAAGACTGACAAACTGAGTACAGCCAAGAACGCAAATGACAAATATAAAACAAACTGATATCCATACACAAAAAAAAAAAAGCTATTTTTTTTTTGCATGATAACCTATTAATTGGTCAAACACCAATTTAATGGTTCTCTGCATGCTGCCACCTTGTGTCATTCCTATATGCACAAGATTGTCTAAAGTTAAAAAGTTACGTTTTGGTGACAGGTCTATTTTGATATAAAAACCTAGAAGTACATTACTTTATTACTAAAAGTGTATTAGTTCTCAGAGGTCGGTATGTGTGTATATAATCTATACATGTATCTGTTGCTTTCATTGCTATAAAAATATATATATATATATATATATATATATATATTCTCACTGTTTTGACAAAATGCCCACAATACCAGTTTTGTACAAGTGCTATAACCTTTTCCTGAGTGAAACACACCCATTGGCCTATCCATTGCTCAACCAGTATTACATGTTGCATATCACACATGCAGCAAACAGCTTTAATTCCACAAACATTCTCACTAGGTTGCGAAACTAAAGTGTCTTTTTGTTTTGCAGACTTCTACATTTTGCATTTAGGTCTTGGTTTTGAGAGTGTAAATAGTATTGTTCTTGTATTAGCCCTCTGCATTGATCTGGTTTAAAAAAGGCACCATGTAAACCAGGAATGTGCCTCAACATATGACATTCTTAGAGGTGATTGTTAAATAAAACAAAGCAAGCATCATGAAGTGTAATGTGTGTTTATTTCCCCACTGAACACAATTACAGAATTGCAAACATGAGGTATTGCAAATGCTAACTGAAAATTATTGGCATTGAAATGCATGCGAGGATAGCAGACTCAATATATACCTGACAATTCGATCATTACACAATAACAAAGCTTTCTTTTCAAGTAAGCATTATAGTAAAGTACAACACAAGATGTAAATAAATCTGCTGTTATATGCACATGTTAATTATCAAAAACTGCAAATAAGTGTGTAAGAAATATTATCAACAATACAGCTTAGAGTCAATCACAATGACCTCTCCTCCACACCTACTATATTTTTACATGCATGTATATGTTAGCAGACAATGCATTGACACACCAGAGAATATCAGCACAAAATAAATACAGAGCATTCTCTAGCTGGGTTTTGCATTTTTAACTAGTTACTTGCCTTCCCATGTATCCATCTCATGCCAGTGCGAGTGTGCTTAAGTGCAGCCATGGAGCTGGGCATGCTACCATGCACCCAGCAGCATGATGGGGACCCTCCTGTTGCTGGAACTGACTGTTTTACTCTGAGAGCTGGGAGGGACTGAGACCCTTTCTGTCTCCTAGGTCAGTTTACGATTTGCCCATGTGACTACACAGTTCAAGCCCTAAGGTCAGCTCTGGCCTGGGGAGGAGGGAGGGGAGTTTATTGCCCTGTGGTTATTTGAGTGGAACTGATCACCTTCATTCTCTTTGGATTACTGCAGTTCATGTTCGAGAGCTTAATTACTTACCTCGTCCATAAAAATAAAAAAATATATAATGATATATGTGTGTATGTGAAAAAAAACCTGCTTATAATAGTGATGAGTTTTGTAGCTTTATGGCCCTTTTTAACACTTTTTAAAAATTGAAATTCAAATGATTACTGTCAACCCTATTAACTTTAAAATAAGCATCTGCCATACAGGACAATGTGTATTTTATTTTAAAAGATTCTGTTTAAGAACTGCAATATTTATTGGAATTCCAGGTATAAATAACCAATACAATTGGTGGTTGGAGCTAGCTATTTATTTCATAGAACACGTTCATTCCCACATCCATAGTGACGGACAAGATGCCCAATGACTATAGTAGATAGGAAATTTAAATAAAAAGTTAACTAATTCTTATAAAATGAAATTTACTAAAAAGAAAAAGAAACACATATAATCAAAAAAAGGCACCTGCATACACATACAGTCCTATAGAAACATGATAATTCACACAATTATTTATTTTGCAAATCCATATTCATTGCTTCTGAATTCTTTACAGATTAATCACAATTTCCAAAAGCTCAATGATTATTAACAGCCCCTTATTAACCTGGCTGCTGTTCCATATGGACAGTTCCTCCCTCTGCTACAGTGGAACATAATGTATTTACATTACCTTCCATAACGATAATTCTGCATGCAATCCAAGAAATGTCAGCCTTGAAAGACGCTACCTGCCCACCATTACAAGCCTACAATCTTCAGACATCTTGCTGACAAGATAGGCAGATTGAATGCTTATGTTGATGAGTGGTGAGCTCAGAGATAAGAAGCTTTTGGCATTTACATGGAAAGGGCTCTGCTGGAGGCTGAGGAGGGTCCTGAAAAGCCACAAGGGCAATAAATACACCCTTCCAAAACTTCATTACATTCTACAGTGTGTGTTTGCAATTGTTTGCATGTATTTGTGTATAGATATATATACAATTTTTTGTTGTTTTGTGTAGAGTGACAGACTTTATATATATATATATATATATATATATATATATATATATATATGTGTGTGTGTGTGTGTGTGTGTGTGTGTGTGTGTCTGGCACTCTACCCAAAACAAGAAAAATAAATGCACTGGTAATATAGAATATCAAAGAATGAGATCTTGATAAAGATCTTCCAACGTTGAAACGTAGGTTTATTTATTTTTTTAAATCTTGTGAACTTGAATATATTTTTTCATTGATTAATAAATCCAGTAAGTGCCCTCATTCTTTGATGTCAGTGGGACATCTGAGATCGCTGTTCGTTAGAGTGCAGTACTAGGAACAGTTAAGACAGTAAAAAATATACCAGGAGCGGTGAGAAAATCAATTAATTTTATTTATATATATATATATATATATATATATATATATAGATACACACATACACACACACGTTTTGCATATTTATACTAGATTGTACAGATTGTAAACCGTCACTTATGTAATATTACAGTTTGTTCATTCATTGTGAGCAAACTACTGCTGTGAGATGTATGAAACTCAGCACAAACAACCATGCTAATGATGTTTAGATTCCCTGATTCCTCTCATTGTATTGTGAATTTGGAGCTGAAGTTCACGAAGACTCTGCAAACTCATGTGAATCATTGGTTTGCCCTCTTTAGCCAACATTATATACCCACTGACTTCAAAGAAACTCAGGGTGTCAGTGAAGCTTGCACTCCGGCTTTGAAATTACCCATTCTCTTTTAATGCATTTTTTAATTTCTTCAAAAAGAATTACAAAAGATAAAGATGCACACGCATGAAGTTCCTGCATTTGATTTATAATATACTCCAAGGATTCACATTTCAAACAATCAGCATTGTCAATCCTGATCATCAATCCAAATGCTCTATTAACTGTTTTTATGGTTCTTTACAAATTACTGATATTGTCCCATAAGTCTCTGTACAGCATAACTTTATGGATAGAACAGATATTTATGGAAAGTGTGGTTCAACTGTTAGCTAAACTACAACTCCCAGTAACCTTTTTTGCGCTTTCTGATGATGTATAAAAAGGGTTATAAAACAAAGTAGTTAGTAAAGTACAGTAACTAGTATTTTATAATGGGGAAGATGGGGCAGAGGAGGCAGAATGCTGCAAAACATTTTATTTATTTTTTAAACTATATGAAATTAAGCATGTAAAAAGAAGTCAACTTATTAAAAAAGTTTTGTAGTGCATAAAAGTTCTGTTGATGCCAGAGGCGTAACCAGAAACCACGGGTGCGAAAATTGCACTGGGGTCCCACATATGTCTCACCCCCCCTCTATTTGTCACATTCATGCCCCTAGCCCTTCCATGTAGATCATTCAAGGCCCACAGGGAGAGTGTGGCATGGTTGGGGGGTACTAGTATGACAGAATTGTAGAGGTTAATGTGATAGGGTGGCAGGGTGAAAGGGGGCGAGTGTCACAGAGTGATGGAGAATGAGTGTGACAGGATTGGGGGGTTGAGTTTGACAGTGATGGAGAAGGCAAGTGTAATAGGATGACTATGGCAGAGCGATGGGAGGTGAGTATGGCATTGGTGAGTGACAGGATTGGGGGGAGTTATTGTGAGTGTGGCAGGGTGAAGTGGGGTAACAGTTGCACACACCCACACACACAGATACATACACTGAAGCACATGCAGATAAACAGACGAACACACACTGACATACAGGCAGATAGATACACACACGGACACACATGCTGATACACAGACACATACACACACTGACACATGCAAATACACAGACACACAAACTAACACATATACACACATACAAACATAATGACATGCATTGACATACACAGAATGACACTCCTACAGATACAAACACACATGTGAATACACAGATGCATCTACAGACAGATACACATATAGACACACATGCAGATACACAAAAACTTTCAGATACACAGAATGGCACTCACAGATACAAACAGTGACAAACATACAAATACAGAGCACACACTGACATACATGTCAGATACGCAAATATACAGACACACATGCAGATACACAAGCAAACATACACACATACATACACAAACAAGTCACCCTCCTGTTTCCTACCTTTTAGGTGCAGGTGGGTGACTTTGCTTGGGGTCCAGTGGCTGGCTCCAGCTGATGGGAGTCAGAGTTCTCACTCTGACTTCCTCCTCCCGCACAGCTCTCGATGATTGCTGGGAGGAGGTGACCAGGGCTGTCACTTCCTCCCAGTTCTGACCTCTTCACAGGGTTATACTTAAAGCGCCGCAGTGCTGACCGGGCCCCCTGGAAATCCTTTGACAATCAGGTGGCCCTAAAAGCATGTGCCAGAGAAAAGAGCAGTGTTTACTTTGCCCTGTAGGGACACCTCCAGTGTCCACTCCTCAGTTGGCTACTAGAGGTGCTTCCTAGAGTAGTGCTGCACAGTGTGCAGCACTGCCATTCAGCGTCTCCATGCAGAGTGAATTTTCCTCATAGAGATGCACTGAGGAGATGCTGATTGGCCAAGCCAAGCCCCAGCCCTCTACCACCTCCTTGCTGATTTCCCTACGGGAAAACATTGGATTGGCTAAAAATCATCCTACAGTGGTCTTTTAAAGGAAAACCCTCAACACCATTACAGCATGATGTAGTGGTTATGGTGTCAGCAGTGCCCTGGCACCTCCCAAGTGAATGTAGTCAAACCACTTTAAAGTTGTTTCACTTCACACCTGCAGTGCCCCACTTCTTGCCTCAGTGGGAGCTGGAAAGTCTCTGCATGAGCTAGATAGAATATTACGAAATACTCATATTGACTATGTTGAACTTTCACTAAAATTCCATCTCAATCAAAATATATACAGAGACAAAGAAGTGACTGCAATGTCTCAGTATATTTCCTCCACCTGTGAGTGACAGGATTGGGGGAGTTAGACACTTGGCAAAGATACCGCCATCTAGAAGCTAGAAGTGTCAATACACCCAGCCATCACCCGTGGCGGATGCAGGGATTTGGATTTATTTATGGAGGATCCCGGGCTCTCATCCATAGACCTCAATGCTGTACTCTTGCCCATGCTATAGTGCCAGGATCTGAAGAGGACCTGCCAGATGAAGATGGCGGCGCCCACAAGGTACAGGTTCAGGCAA
>OW240920.1:95959438-96179438 GCA_933207985.1 Pelobates cultripes | reverse complement strand
ATGCTCACCTGGAGAGGCATCACAGCACAGAGCATGGCGAACAAGATGGCGCCGATAGGCCCAACTCCCCACCATGTGACCCTGAAGCAGGAGATCACAGACACAGCCAAGACAGCCCAGCAACAAATTCTTCCATCAGATTGATCATGCTGGAACTTAAATCCTCATTTAAAGCAGACTTGCAGAAAATAGCATCAGACATCAGATCAGATATAAACAGCATTGGAGAACGCACAGCGCGCCTGGAAGAGCGCACGGAGGAATTGATTGATGCACACAATTCCATGGCAGAGGCACACGCATCCCTGATACAGAAGCTCAAAACACTGGAAGGGAAGGTAGCAGACCAGGAGGATAGAAGCAGGAGGAACAATATCCGCATAAGAGGTATCCCAGAATCTGTCACACAGACAGGATTAACTCAATACGTGCAGGACTTGTTCAAAATGCTTATCCCCTCCCTGGCGGATGCAGAGTTAATCCTAGACAGGACACACCGACTCCCTAAACCTAAGCATCTACCACCTGACACGCCAAGGGACACCATTACGAGGGTCCACTACTACCTAATCAAAGACCGCATCATGCAAACAGCCAGAACGGCAGGCCGTTGGCCGGAACCATACACAGACATCAAGCTCTTCACAGACCTCTCATCAACAACCATGCTTGCACGACGCACGTTCGCGCCCATCACCGCAGCACTAAGAGCAGCAAATGTACCCTATAAATGGGGCTTCCCTACGAAGCTACTGATCAAGAGGAATGGCGTGGACAAACCAATCCTCAGCCCGGAAGAGGGAAAGAGGATCCTCCAGGAATGGGACATTCCGCTACAAGACAACGACCCTAAGGGACCACATCTGAACGCGACACCAAAACCCCTCACAAAAGATTGGAACCGAACAACGAAAACCCCACGCACCTCCGCCGACCGCAGAACCTCTCCCCCATGAAGGAAGCTCCTGCTTAAACTTAAAGTCGGTGACAACCGAATGGACTAGACGTACAGGTTCTATAATTTTTCTTTAACTTGTTTCCCCTTGTAAACTGCTCTAATATCACCGGTTAAATGTTTTTAGCCCAAGCCGTGAACGGGAGGAGGAACTCCCAGACCCGCCTTACCTACACCCTAGCACTGCCACAACCACGAGCATTGTGGTCAGTGCCAAGCGGCTCCACGTGGGCCACCCCCAAGGCTCTTAAGGCCTCCTGAGAGCCATACTTGTCCGTTGCTTGATGCGACCTAATGTCCCCATATGGAGACATACGGAACCTTGTATATAGTTATTACCCTGTTGTTTCCCCGCTTTCCCACGCCAGCATACCCACAAAGGTGTTATACCTATCTTGCAAGACAACTCTGAACCCTTTATATTCACGTGCGCAGCGACCCAAAAGAATAGGTCATGGTAATTAAAATTATGTCCCTAAACGCAAAAGGGCTTAACTCCCCACACAAGCGCAGGCTGGCTATACAAGAGGCAAAGAAAAGTGGTGCTCTAGTGGCGTTCTTTCAGGAGACGCATTTCAGGTGGAAAGATAGACCTAAATTCACCTCTAAATGGTTCCCCCATGACTTCCACACCTGTTTTACGGCCAAGCAAAGAGGTGTTTCCATTCTAGTTAGCAAGGACGTAGTATTCTCCCTGGTTCGCAAAATAACTGATAGAAAAGGGCGCTACCTGATTTTGCAATGCCTTCTTAACAATAATCCATATACGCTAGTCAACATTTACAGTCCTAATGAAAACCAACACGAATTCCTAACCTCGACTCTGGCCACACTTGATATGTACAAATATGGGGAGGTAATCATTGGAGGCGACACAAACTTCTTACTAGATAGTGAGTCTGATTCATCCACCGCTGCAGGGCTCTCTAAAAACACCCTGAGGAGACGAGCGGCTCTTACAGCCAAAATATGCACTACACTGGCCTCTCACCACTTAGTAGACCCATGGCGCATCCTCCACCCCACAGAAGTTGACTATACATGCCATACACTGGCACACAACAGCTACTCCCGCATAGATCGCTTTCTCATCCCCGCATCCTCCATAACTAATATAGAGGAAGCCAATATCGGAACAATATCATGGTCAGACCATGCGCCCGTCACCCTAAGCATCAAGGAAACATTCCCCAATAAAGGGACAGGCACCTGGAGGCTGAATGAGTCTCTTCTGGTAGACCCCTATGTGGTGACACAGGTTACCTCAGACCTACAGCACTACTTCGCCGAAAACACGGCGCAAGACTCACCGATAGAACAAATTTGGCTAGCGCACAAGGCGGTCATACGAGGCAGCCTTATAAAGCACGCCAGTAGAGCCAAGAAAATAAGGCTAGCAACCTATAACTCCCTGGTAACAGAAATTGCCACACTAACACACTCCAACAAAAGAGACCCAAATAGGGCCACTTGCAAAAAATTGATAGACCTCCAAAATCAATTAAGAAACATAGAACTAGCTAAAACAACATATATTTTACGCAAAGCTAAACATAACTTTTTTGCCAACGGAAATAGAGCGGGCGCCAAACTAGCGTCACAACTGAAGGAGAGATGTGTGGCCTCCAGGATTGCCTTCCTAGTAGACAATAAGGGAGCGAAGACTTTGAACCCACAATGTATTGTAGACCAATTTGCGAAATATTACAGTGAATTGTATAACCTTAAAACTGACCCCAACATGTTCCTACCTACACATGACGACATTGACGGGTTCTTGACGGGACTTGACCTACCAAAATTAACAAACGATGACCTAGACCTGCTACAACAACCATTCTCCATAGACGAGATCACGGCTGTAATATCGAAACTACCAGCCCACAAATCCCCTGGCCCCGATGGCTTTACTAACGCATACTACCAGAAATTCGCACACATCCTCACGCCACAGTTACTAAATCTCCTCAATACATGCGCCACCGCAGGCGCACTACCAGAGGAGATGCTGATGGCTCACATATCCACCCTCCCTAAGCCTGGCAAGCCCCCCACTCATTGTAAAAACTTCAGGCCCATTTCCCTACTCAATGGGGATGCCAAAATCTATGCTAAACTCATCAGTAACCGATTGGCTCCTCTCCTACACAAACTGGTACACAACGACCAGTCGGGGTTCATTAAAGGGCGTCAGGGCTCAGACAACACCAGGAAAATCCTGAACATGTTATCCACGCTAGACACTAGTGGTTCGAAAGGACTCTTCCTCGCGCTGGACGCGGAGAAGGCCTTCGACCGGCTAAACTGGGAATACATGGCTAAAACCCTACACAAATTTAACTTTCCCATGTCCATGATCAAAAGCATAATGGCATTATATCACAAACCAGCGGCCAAGGTCTCTCATGGAGGCTTCCTGTCCAACCCCTTCTCTATTACCAACGGCACCCGACAGGGATGCCCCCTCTCGCCCCTTCTATACATACTAGCCCTGGAACCCCTAGCGTGCAAAATCAGATCCCATCCAGACATACAAGGAATCCCTATACGAGACAAGAGGTACAGCCTGGCCCTGTTTGCTGACGACATTTTCGTGGCACTAACAGACCCCACCCACTCTTTACCACATATGCTGGAACTCATACAACAATTTGGAAAAGTCTCATACTACAAATTAAATCAAGACAAAACCCAAGCCCTACCCATCAACCTGCCGAAAACCCTGACAGACTCCCTTCGCACCACATACAAATTTGATTGGAGATCCGCCTCCATCACATACCTGGGGATAAAAGTGGCACCTTCCACCTCGGCCACGATAACATTAAACTACACACCACTACAAACGCTCTGCAACACCGAAATGCACAAATGGAAACATACGATGATCTCCTGGCTGGGGAGGATTAATGCCTACAAAATGATGATCCTGCCCCGCATTCTCTATGTCTTTAGGATGCTCCCCCTCAAAATACCCGCCCAATGCTGCAAAACACTACAAAAACTATGCAGCACTTTCATCTGGGGGGGTAAGAAACCTAGGGTATCCATGGCACTCCTCCAAACAGACACCCGCTCTGGCGGAGTTGGTCTCCCCAATCTCAAACAGTACTATAGAGCGGCTATCCTGTCCACAGGTGTCCTCTCCCACACACCACCTAATACGATTCAATGGGTAGACATGGAAAGAGCACAATTCCGCAACCAAAGCCTACTTGACTATCTCTGGACACCCAAACACCTCAGACTGCGACGACAGGATCTCTTCCCAACCACCCAGCTCACGCTGGCAGTATGGGATGAATTCATGGGAGCCAATGGTTATAACAACTCCTTTCACCCCAAATCACCCATCTCGATACTCAGAACAATGGTAACAGACATACCACTCCAAGACTGGCATAAGGCAGGGATCAAACACATATCCCAACTGATGACCGAAGGGAAAGTAACACCCTTCCCCATACTACAAACGCAGTGGAAACTCCCCAGCCGAGCCATCTTCTCCTATTTACAGATTAAAAGCGTATTACAAGCACACATAACTACCGCACAAAATCCAAACAGCTCCCCACAAACCACTTCACAGCTGCTCATTGACAGATGCTGGTCCTCACCCAATAAACCCAAAACACTCACACTATGTTACAAAACGTGGCAAGAACTCACGCCAGCTAAACCCCATCCGCACAAAGCCCAATGGGAGCTGGACTGTGACATAACCTTAACAAATATGGAGTGGCTACAAGCACTGAATGGGTTGTCCAGACAAACAAAATGTTTCTCACACATAGAGGCCCACAGGAAACTCATGTACCGGTGGTACATGACCCCACAACGACTTCACCAACTATTTCCCTCGACGAGCCCGCTATGCTGGAGATGCCAATCAAGCCCAGGCACACTAATACACCTGTGGTGGTCTTGCAGAGGCATCAAACCTCTCTGGACTGCCACGAGGTCAATCTTAGACACACTAGACATCCCAAAATTTGAATTGACAGCACCCATTTGCCTAATGCTCCTGCTCCCCACAGGCCTTAACCCAGGCCAAAAACAAATCATATCGTTAGTTCTCATGGCTTCAAGAAATCTCCTAGCACTCAACTGGAAATCCCAAAACTGCCCTTCTTTGCTACAGCTGACAGATAAAATAGGGCAATTCCATATATATGAGAGAATGGCAACCACATCTGCTAAGAATATCACACAATTTGACGTTACCTGGGGTAAATGGGAAAGAGAGTTTGGACAGATAAAGGACAGAACGCCAACTATAGCAAACACTGCCACAAACACTGACCGGGACTGCAACCCGGACTAGCCCCCTACGCCACAGCAGTTCTACCACCAGACCAAGACAACCACCAACGACTTACGGGTATTGCTCGCGCACACCCACGCATTCCACCCACCTATAACCCCCCCCCCAGACACCCTTCGACCCCCTCTCAGGTTCTAGACCCCCTACCAGACCTCTACCACCCAGCACCTAACGAAAGGACAAGACGAAACTTTACGACAACTAGTGCTACCTTTCGCCACTGACGATTTACAATGCAGGCGACGACAAACGGAACATCTTGCACATGTAACAGCACTATATTGTATCATGAAAGTTAATGCCTCATTGTTAAGAATGTACTGATGTTACCTAGTGCACAATTGTTAGTTGTTACTATTATTACTGTGTTGGAACGATGTCTCTCGCACAATGGTGACACACTGTTTTGTGTCATACAGAAGAATTACGAGTGTCATACAGAGGTGTTACTTGTTTAACCAACCCTCCCACCTTCTTTTCTGTACCCCCACAACCTCGATTAAAACAATAAAATATAAATTTGAAAAAAAAAAAAAACCTGCTAAATAGATTCAAAATTTTGTCCTGAGTTTTAAAATACCCAGTGTTTACGTGCTTTTTTTTGCAAGTTATAGGGCTATTGCGGTTTCAAAATATAAATTTTTTCAAATGTATCAATAGTGACATTGTAACACTATTATCTGTCATAAATCTCTGAATAACACCCCACATGTACATATTTTTTTTAAAGTAGACAACCCAGGGTATTCAATATGGGGTATGTCCAGTTTTTTTTAGTAGCCACCTAGTCGCAAACACTGGCCAAAGTTAGCGTTCATATTTGTATGTGTGTGAAAAAGTAAAAAACTAAATTGAATGCTAATTTTGGCCAGTATTTGTGACTAAGTGGCTACTAAAAAAGACTGGACATACCCCATTTGCAATACCTTGGGTTGTCTTCTTTTGCAAATGGTATGCCATCATGGGGGTAATTCTCATTCCTGGGCAACCATACGCTCTCAAAGGCAACGTAACCAACCTGGCCATTTTCAATGTAAAAATATTTGACCTATATATTTGACCCTGTAACTTTCAAAAACGCTATAAAATCTGTACATGGGGGGTACTGTTATACTCGGGAGACTTTGCTGAACACAAATATTAGTGTTTCAAAACAGGAAAACATATCACAAGAATTATATCATCAGTAAAAGTGCTGTTTGTGTGTGAAAAATGCGAAAAAAGTCACTTTCACTGACAATATCATCGCTGTGATATGTTTTACTGTTTTGAATCACTACAATTTGTGTTCAGCGAAGTCTCCCGAGTAAAACGGTACCACCCATGTACAGGTTTTAGGGTGTCATAGAAAGTTACAGGGTAAAATACAGTGCTAGCAAATTAAATTCTCTGGACTTTCGGCCTGGGTTGGCAGGCAGTTCCCTCAAATTGCAATTAATAAAATTACTTAATTCTGTAAAAATATGACAAATACGCACATAGAATTTAAATATATATGCATATTTATATATTTGAAGTCTACGTGTATATTTATCTAATTATTTATGTAATTTTGTATATGGACATATGTATATTTCGTATTATTTTTATTTATTTATATATACATAGATATATATACAATTTCATTCTAAGTGTATTTTGATATAAATATATATATTATTAAAATACAGTTAGAATAAAATTTCATATAGATATATAATTTAAAAAAAAAAATTATTATTATTTTTAATTTAATTTAATCTATTTATTTGTATTTTATAATAATATATATATACAATATATATAGTTATTATATATATTATATGTATATACACGTGTGTAATTTAATTATAAGTGTATTTTTATATTAATATATGTACATATTAATATAAAAACACACTTAGTATGACATTATATATAATGATATATAGACATATATTATATAGATATATATATATACACATATATAATTTTTTTATTTTTTTTTATTAACATTAACTTAAATTTTTTTTTAATGATTTTACACTAGCAGGGAGACTGCCTGTCAGCACAGGCAGTCCCCCTGCAGGCAGACACATGGACACCTATTCTGACCATGTGATCGCTCTGTTGAGCGATCACATGGACCCAGGGGTCCTAATCCGCCATGGGGAGACTGTCTGGGCTGCAGGCAGTCTCCCCACACCGGGAGCACCGCCGATCGCCGTCAGGGGAACAACGGCGATCGGGTAAGTACATTGGACCGTTAGGACGGTTCAGGACCGTCATCGGTCGGCAATGCTAAAATGCCGATGGCGGTGCTGAACCATCCTCGGTCCTTAAGGGGTTAAAGAGGCACTCATTAATCATAATAATCATTACCACTGCAGCCTTCTGCGTTTTTGCTGCCAACATAACCTGTGTACCATCCACTGGCTCTATGTCAAACCATTTTTGAGCAGTTTGACACAAGTGGAGGGGCCTCTTGGTCGCCTATTGCCTGTCTCCGCGTTTGGCATATTGGTAATGTTAAAGGGACACTATAGTCACCAGAACAACTACAACTTAATGTAGTTCTTCTGGTGAGTATAATCATTATATGCAGGCATTTTCATGCAAACACTGCCTTTTCAAATGTTTGCATTTTCAGAGAAAAGGCAGTATCTGCATTGCCCCTAGGAACACCTCCAAGTGGCAGATTGTCAGGATTACTGTTTGATCCAGCACGTAGAACTGTACAGCAAGGATGACAAATAAGTAACGTATTACCGGTCCTTAGAATGGCCGGATTTAACGTACAAAGAATAGTCAAAAATACTAGCCGAGGTCAGGGAACACAGAAAGGGACACAGCGATGAGGAAAGCCAGGAGTCAGGATACCAGAATATAGAGAAGTCAATAAACAAAGCCAAAGTCAAAAACCAGGTAGAAAACTATAAACAGGAACGCGCTCTCAGACAACCACAAGGGAAACCACGACAGGGCACTGAGCAGGCTGAGAACTGGGCCTAAATACCCCTCCTTTAGTTCTGATAGGCTGTAACCGGCCTTTGACCCCAAAGTCAGTTACCAGGTTTCATTTGCATAATTGCTGCTCAGCATTAACCCTTCTGTGGATTAGGTTGCTGCTCGGCACAACTTTTCCTGTGTGGACAGTAAATGTCATTAATCACTTTTCTCTAAGCGGATGAATACATGACACCAGGTTTCATTTGCACAATTACTGTTCAGCATTAACCCTTCTGTGGATTAGGTTGCTGCTCGGCACAACTTTTCCTGTGTGGACAGTAAATGTCATTAACCACATTTCTATAAGCGGATGAATATGTGACATTACCCCCACCTGAAGAACGCCCACCGGGCGGACAGGACCAGGCTTGAGAGGAAATTTAGCGTGAAAAGCGTGGATCTTACGGCCCGCATGCAGGTCAGGAGCCGAAACCCAAGAACGATCAGCAGGACCGTAACCTTTCCAAACAACCAAGTACTGTAAAGTGCCCCGAGAAAACCTAGAATCCGCGATAGAAGATACCTCATACTCTTCCTGACCACCCACCACCACCGGAGGGGGAGGAACACAAGGAACAGTATATCTATTGCAGACAAGAGGTTTGAGTAAGGACACATGAAAAGTGTTGGGAATCCCTAAAGATGCAGGGAGAGCCAGAGAGTAAGACACTGGATTGATCCTACGAAGCACTCTATAGGGACCAAGGAATCTGGGGGCAAACTTCATGCTAGGGACCTTAAGCTTGATGTTGCGAGATGACGACCAAACCCGGTCCCCCACTTGGTACACCGGGTTGGCACTCCTACGCTTATCAGCAAAATGTTTGAAGCGTTCAGCAGCAGCCCCTAGAGCAGTTTGAACCTTAACCCAGGTATCCCGAATGGAGGCCAGACGCTCATCCAGAGCAGGAATGGCAGTATCAGAAAATACCGCAGGGAGAACCGTAGGATGCCTACCATTATTGACAAAAATGGACTGTGCCCAGAGGAGTCATGAACAGCATTGTTTCTAGCGAACTCGGCCCACGGGAGTAGTTCGGACCAATTGTCTTGTGTGCTATTAATAAAACAACGCAAATAAACTTCTAATGACTGGTTAGCCCTCTCAGCTGTACCATTGGTCTGTGGATGGTAGGAGGAGGAGAAGGAGAGATCAAACCCCAATTGTTTACTGAACGCCCTCCAGAACCTGGACACAAACTGAGAGCCCCTATCAGACACAATATTGTGGGGGATACCATGCAAACGGACAATTTCACGTATGATAATTAGGACCAAATCTTGCGAAGATGGCAACTTCTTGAGAGGAATGAAGTGAGCCATCTTAGAAAATCGGTCTACAACCATGAGAATAGTAGTGAACCCAGCAGAGCTAGGAAGCTCAACAATAAAGTCCATGGATAGGTGGGACCATGGAATCTCAGGAACAGGAAGAGGCTGCAACAGGCCACAAGGAAGTGCATGAGTCACCTTAGAAACTGCACACACAGAACATGCCTGCACATACTCCTTTACATCTTTCCTGAGTGAATCCCACCAAAATGATCTAGTGATCGCGGCAGTGGACTTATTGATGCCCGGATGTCCAGCAGTTATATTGTCATGGAACACTTGTTCCGAATAGGCAACCTGGGGACAACTCGCGCCATTTTTTAAACTTAATTACTTGGGCCCAAAACACTAATCAGAAGGGCTTACTATTAGCCCTAGACGCGGAAAAAGTGTTTGATCGCTTGAATTAGACATACATGAGATCTGTACTGACTTACATGGGCTTCCCACCTGAATTCCTGAAATGCATAATGGTCTTATAGTCCAAGCCGTCAGCCAAAATATTCAATTCCGGATTCCTGTCACAACCCTTTCATATAACAAACGGTACCAGACAAGGGTGCCCGCTCTCTCCTCTAATCTTTATTCTTTGTATGGAACCCCTAATCAGACATATTAAATCCGACCACAATATTGCGGGCCTATCAACACCAATAGGGGAGCAAAAAATAGCCCTTTTCGCAGACGATGTTCTCCTTTTCATAACACACCCGGAGGCATCACTATCAAACTTGCTAACACTATTAGGAAGATATGGTAAGATGTCCTACTACAAGAATAATGCCAAAAAAACACAAGCGTTAGCAATAGGGCTGCCCCATACCCTTCTCTCACACCTTAAAACATTGTACCCGTTTGACTGGAGGAAATCCTCCATCTCGTATCTGGGCATAAAAATGCCAACTTCACACACACTGACAATACGGGAAAACCATACGCCGCTCTTACATAGACTAGATCAACAGTTCCGATCCTGGGAGGACAAAGAAATCTCCTGGCTTGGCCGCATCCATACCATAAAAATGATGATTTTACCACATATTCTATATCTCTTTCGCACCCTGCCCATTACAATCCCGAACCCGATACTGAGGAACTTTCAGGCCAAAATCAATGCACACATTTGGAAGCGTAAACCCCCACGAATAACACAAAACTCACTTTGGCGTTCATTCATAAAAGGCGGGCTGGGCGTACCCAACATTAAAATATACCACAAAGCTTCAATATTGGCACAGGGCCTCACGATCCTTGAGAGGAAGGCCCCTCCGGTGTGGCTGGCGTTGGAAAACGCATGTTTGTCCACTGGCACGATTCCAATGCTCCTCTGGGCAAGCACAACACCATTACAACCTAAAAACCTACTTCCAACCACGGGGACACTGCTCCAGACCTGGAGGCAAACTATCCCTCTATTCCTCAAAGAGAATGATCTACTCCTTGAGGCACCACTTCAGGCCTTGGCTGCCCGCACGACGAACCTACAGCTAGAACACTGGCTCAGCCGGGGAATCTCAGGGGTACGTTCCTTGTTGACCCAAGAGGGCATCAAACCATTCCCCGACATAGTCAGGGAATTTAGTATCCCATCCAGGGAACTATTCACTTATTTGAGGCTAAAGAATATTATACAGGAAAGCGGGATTATCCTGAAAGACTCTAATCTCATACCACCATTTGTCCATAAGTGTAAGGGGAAGCTTCCCAAGGTTAAAGCACTATCCCTCTGCTACAATACACTTCTTACCCAATATACAGCATCAAAACCCTCCTACATGACAAATTGGGAAATGGACCTGGGAACGCAATTCCCAGTAGCCATGTGGCACCGGGCTCAGAAGCTAACAAAGCAGGCCTCACATAGCCTCAATCAATGGGAAACGTACTGCAAACTAACCATGCGCTGGTACCTGGTCCCCAAAAAATTGGCCCACATATACCCAGGTGCGAACAAACTTTGTTGGAGATGCCACAATCAAGAGGGATCCCTCTACCATATATTTTGGACATGTACACAGATCACATCATTATGGAAGGACATCAGGGCCGGCGCTACCTGTAAGGCGGGCTAGGCAGCCGCCTAGGGCGCCCCTTGGGAGGGGGCGCCGCCAGGAGCGCCGGCCCCGCTCATGCTGCAGCCGCCCGAGCGCTCTGTAAAGAGCCTCAGGCGGCTGCAGCTTTGCCCGGGCGGTGCGTCCATGAGGGCGGACCGCACCGCCCGGGCGCAGCCTGAGGAGAGGCTGACAGGAGGGAAGCGCTCAGCGCTCGCTCCCACCTGTCAGCTCCCTCTCTGTAGCGTGGCCGAGCCCTCTATGGCATGGTCCGACCGGTACAGAGAGCAGCTGTCTCCTGTACCCGGCCGGACTAACAGGAAGTGCACACTCTGTGTTCACTTCCTGTTAGTCCGGCCGGGTACAGGAAACAACAGCTCCCTGTACCGGTCGGACTATACTGGGCTCGGCCACACTACCACACAGGTAGGGGAGGGAGGGAGGAAGAAAGAGGGAGGAAGGGGGGAGAAGAAAGAAACAGAGAGGGAGGGAGGGGGAGAAGAAAGAAACAGAGAGGGGAGGGGGAGAAGAAACAGGGGGGAGAAGGAAACAGAGAGGGAGGGGGAGAAGAAAAGGGAGGAGGGGGAGAAGAAAGAAACAGAGAGGGAGGGGAGAAGAAAGAAACAGGGAGGGAGGGGAGAAGGAAACAGGGAGGAGGGGAGATGGAACAGGGAGGGGAGGGGGGAGAAGAAAGAAACAGAGGAGGGAGGGGAGAAGGAAACAGAGAGGAGGGGGAGAAGGAAACAGAGAGGGAGGGGAGAAGAAAGAAACAGAGAGGGAGGGAGGGGGAGAAGAAACAAACAGAGGGAGGGGGGATAAGGAAACAGGGAAGGAGGGGGAAGAAAGAAACAGGGAGGGGGAAGAAAGAAACCGGGAGGGGAGGGGGGAAGAAATAAACTGATGGGAGGGGGGAGAAAGAAACTAACAGGGAGGTGGGGGGAAAGAAACTAACAGGGAGGTGGGGGGAAGAAACTAACAGGGGGGGAACTAACAGGGAGGGGGGAGACATTGACAGGGAGGGGAATTGACGGGGAGAGAGAAATTGACAGGGAGGGGGGAGTGACAGGGGAGGGAGGGGGAATGAGAGTAACAAGGGAGGGGGGGAGAAGAGAGTGACAAGGGAGGGGGGAGAGATTGACATCCATCACACACACAACACACACAATCACACACAATGCACCCCTTACACACAAAGACAATGAACCCCTTGCACACAGAAAAACACACAATGCATTACACACACACACACGCAATGCAACCCTTACACACAATGCATCCCTTACACACACAGAAACACACAATGCATTCCTTACACACACTCAATGCACCCCTTAAACACACTCAAAGCACCCCTTACAGACTCACACACTTCATCCCTTACATACACAGAAACACACCTTGCAGCCCTTACACATAGAAACACAGATTCACACAATGCATTCCTTACACACAAATCAGGACATCCCCTACACACTCCACCCCCTGTGAACAAACTCATTGGTGGAACATGAAGGTGGACCCTGGGACCCAGACCTTGAGCTGTGTAAAGGGCCCCCAAAAAATGGAGCTGCTTCTCGTTCTCCCAGAACATTGATTTTTGTGACCACAGTTACAAACAGCCTCCAGAGATCCTGTTATACACCAGACCAGTGGAGCCAGACTGCAGCTAGAGCCCATCATCATCCTCATCTGCTTGTAAGTAGGTAATCTAGTATATTATTCGTGGCACTAATCTCTAATTTACCTCACATTAAATGGACACTATAGTCCCCAGAACCACTGCAGCTTAATGTAGTGGTTCTGGTGTCCATAGCCTGTCCCTGCAGGCCTTTTAATGTAAACACAGCGGCACTGCAGCACTAGCGTTAGTTAACATGGCAGGTCATATGGGTGGGGCATTGCGATGTCACGGGGGGGAGGAGGGGGGCGGCAAACTTTACTTTTGCCTAGGGCGGCAAAAATCCTTGCACCGGCCCTGAAGGACATACACACACTTTTTTGCAAAAATCTAGGGATCAGGGTTCCACTGACACCAGAATGCTTTTTATTACACATCTTCCCAGATAATCTACACGAAGAGGAAAGCTATTTAACGATCCACTGCCTGATGGCAACTAAAACTGCGATTGCCCAAAAGTGGAAATCCACACAGGTTCCCACGTTACCAGAGATTTTAGGTAGACTAGACTCGATATATAATTACGAGCACATGGCGAGCCGTATCACTGAGAGGCAGCGTAGACATGGAACAAGGTGGCGCAGATGGGTGGATTATAGATATGGAAGGACATAACAGAGACTATGACATACATAATACTCTACCAAGACTCCTAAGTAAAGAGGGATACCCAAGGTAACATCTTGTAACATCCCTTAATTGATCATTTTATTTTCTTCTTTTCTCTTTAACAACAGCACAATACAATAAATACTCTATGCCATAGCACAGCTTCGCTATCCCCCCACCAATCTCTCCCCCCGCCCCGGCGGCCTCAACAGTTAGGGCGTACAGAAACAAATTAGTGCCTTAGAACGTTTCAGGCAAACTTGTATATAAATACCAATGTATGTATTGTACTCAGAAGCTGATGACTTGTGACCAGTGACTAATATCTAATTCTATGCACAGATGTTAATAATACTTTTGTAAGAATATGATACATTGTATATGCATTGTCGCCCTCCCCCCCCCTTTTTCTCTCCGTGTACCCCCTCCTGAGTTATCCCCCTTTTTATACTATGCATAATCAATGAAAATTGAAAAATAAAATACATTGAAAAAAAAAATATATATATTGTCATGGAACACTTTCATGATATTAACCCTTTCACATAGGGGAACAAACAGTTTATCACACGGTTTACCACTGGGCGCCTGAGGCTGGGCCTCCAGTATGGTGCCAAGCAGTGGAGAAGACAGTGAGAGGACAGTAGTAGCAATAATACACTCTGGTGGAATAATAGGAGATGTCATCTGTTCCGGAGCTGATCAAATTGCCTGGACAAGGCATCAGCCTTGGTATTTTTAGAACCAGGTCTATAAGTAATGAGAAAGTTAAAACGTGAAAGGAACAGTGACCATCTAGCCTGTCTGGAAGACAAACGTTTGGCATCCCCTATATATGCCAGATTTTTGTGGTCGGTTATGATCAACAGGGGGTCCTTGGAACCCTCCAAAAGATGTCGCCACTCCTTGAGGGCAAGAATAATGGCCAACAGTTCTCTATTGCCAATATCATAGTTGCGCTCAGCAGGAGACATCTTTCTGGAGAAGTAGCCACAAGGATGCAATGGTGTTCCCTGGCTTTCTCTCTGAGAGAGAACAGCCCCTACCCCTGTCTCGGATGCATCAACCTCCAATATAAAAGGTTTACTGGTGTCAGGATGTTTTAGTATGTCCGCAGAGGCAAATCTTTGTTTAAGAGTCTCAAAAGCATTCACAGCCTCTTTGGACCATACCGTGCTACTAACCCCTTTGCGAGTCATATTTGTGATTGGGGCTATTACAGAAGAAAATCCCTTGATGAATCTTCTGTAATAGTTGGCAAAACCAATAAACCTTTGAATGGCTTTTAAACCAGAGGGTAATGGCCAGTGTAGTACAGCCTCTAGTTTTTTAGGATCCATTTGAAATCCCGATGCAGAGATGTTGTAACCCAAAAAGTGGACTTCAGGCTGGTCAAATATGCACTTTTCTAATTTACAATAAAGTTTATTTTTCAACAACGTCTGCAGAACCTGTTTCACATGGGAGTGGTGAGTTTGAAGATCAGGGGAATACACCAAAATATCGTCCAAATAAACCAAGACAAATGAGTAAATGAATTCCCTGAGTACATCATTTATAAAGTCTTGGAATACGGCCGGGGCGTTGCATAACCCAAATGACATTACCAGATATTCATAGTGTCCACTACGGGTATTAAATGCCGTCTTCCACTCATGATTCTCTTTAATTCTAACCAAATTGTAAGCGCTCCTAAGGTCAAGCTTAGTAAATACTTTAGCTCTCTGAAGTCTATCGAACAATTCGGAAATGAGTGGAATAGGGTATGCATTTTTTACAGTGATTTTATTAAGTGCCCTGTAGTCTATGCAAGGGCGTAACTCACCACCCTTTTTCTCAACAAAAAAGAATCCTGCACCAGCTGGTGAGGATGACTTTCTTATGTGCCCTTTGCTCAAGGATTCTTTGATGTATTGCTCCATTATTTTACTCTCCTGGGGAGATAAGGCATAAACTGCCCCCTTAGGTGACATAGCGCCTGGAAACAGGTTAATGGCACAGTCATATGCTCTGTGGGGAGGCAATACATCGGATTTAGCCTTGTTAAACAACTCCTGAAGTTCTCGGTATTGTATGGGAACTCCAGGAGTTTGGGGAGTGGTAGTGGGAAGGTCAATAGTATCCAATCTCTTTAGTACTGGTTTTATACATCTCCCCATACACTCTTTACCCCATTCTAATATCTCCCCATTAGCCCAGTCAGTATAGGGATTGTGCTTACTCAGCCACGGAAACCCTAATATGATAGGACATGATGGAGAAGTAATAACCTGAAACGTCATCTCCTCCCTATGGGAGGCCCCAATGGAGATCGTAATAGGGACAGTTTCGTGGGTTATAAGCGGTTGTGTGAGTGGTCTTCCATCAATAGCCTCTACAGCTAGCGGCGTAGGTCTCTCCCTGACCGGTATCTCATTACCCCTAATAAACTGGACATCAATAAAATTTCCAGCAGCACCTGAGTCCATTAGGGCACTGCAAGAAAACTTCTTGTTATCAAGGGAATTAGATACCTCAAGGAGGAATCTACTTTTGTTTTTGTTAGAGGACAACTCCATCACACCTAAGATCTGTCCCTTTAAGGTTCTTAGGTGCGGAAGTTTTCCGGACGCACTGGACAATTAGTTATCATATGTCCCTTTCTACCGCAATATAGGCATAACCCCTCCCTTCTCCTATACTGTTTTTCGGCCTCTGACAGTCTAGTGACCCCCAACTGCATAGGTTCGGGTTCGGACTGTACAGGAAGGTTAGACAAAACAGGTTTAGAGAATTGAGGTGCTAGGGACATAGCCGTACGTCTGGTCTTGCTTCTGGTGACTTCTCTGAGTCTTAACCTATTATCAATATGCATGACAAATGTAATAAATTCGCTAAGACTCTTAGGTAATTCTTTAGCGGCTATCTCATTTAGTATAGTCTCTGAGAGACCCTTTTTGAATGCTGAGATTAACCCATTGTTAGTCCAGTCTACCTCGGAAGCTAAGGTACGGAATTCAATAGCATAATCCGAGATAGACCGGTTACCTTGTCTGATGTGCATTAGGGCAGTGGAGGCGTCATCCTCTCTACCCAATGGCTCAAACGTGAGCTTGAATTCGGCAAGGAATTCCTGGTAATTATGAGCTATGCTCCGATTACTCTCCCACAATGGATTAGCCCAGGCAAGGGCCTTGCCCTTTAATTGATTCATTAGATAACCAATTCTTGCTCTGTCCGTGGGGAATGACCCTGGTGAGGCCTCAAAATGGTACTCCACCTGATTAAGAAAACCCCTGCATTCCTGGATATTGCCATCAAACTGTAGGGATGGTGATAAGGAGATGCAAGGAGTCCTATTAACAGTGGGTGGAGGTACACAGGGTAGAGGTGCTATAGGAGGAGACGCTGCAGGCTGCAGATGCTCCGTTCTAGCGAGAAGCGTACTTAAAGCCTGAGTGAATTGATCCATGCGGTGATCATTCTCCTCTAATTTCCTCTCGCAAGCAGCTATGTGCTGACACAGTTCTGCAGGATCTATGGCCATGTCGTAATGTCAGGATTACTGTTTGATCCAGCACGTAGAACTGTACAGCAAGGATGACAAATAAGTAACGTATTACCGGTCCTTAGAATGGCCGGATTTAACGTACAAAGAATAGTCAAAAATACTAGCCGAGGTCAGGGAACACAGAAAGGGACACAGCGATGAGGAAAGCCAGGAGTCAGGATACCAGAATATAGAGAAGTCAATAAACAAAGCCAAAGTCAAAAACCAGAATAACCAAAATCAATAACGCGCTCTCGGACAACTACAAGGGAAACCACGACAGGGCACTGAGCAGGCTGAGAACTGGGCCTAAATACCCCTCCTTTCTTTCTGATAGGCTGTAACCGGCCTTTGACCCAAAGTCAGTTACCAGGTTTCATTTGCATAATTGCTGCTCAGCATTAACCCTTCTGTGGATTAGGTTGCTGCTCGGCACAACTTTTCTGTGTGGACAGTAAATGTCATTAATCACTTTTCTCTAAGCGGATGAATACATGACACCAGGTTTCATTTGCACAATTACTGCTCAGCATTAACCCTTCTGTGGATTAGGTTGCTGCTCGGCACAACTTTTCCTGTGTGGACAGTAAATGTCATTAACCACATTTCTATAAGCGGATGAATATGTGACACAGATGCATTGATTCAATGCATCTCTATGAGGAGATGCTGATTGACCAAAACAGCATTTGGTCCCCCCGACTTGCCGATTTTAGCCAATCCAACGGGAAAGCATTGGATTGGCTAAAAACCAGCAATTCTGATGAGGTCAACAAATGGGTGGGGCCAGTGTGGGCAGACCTGCACGGCACTGGAAATAAGGTGAGTTTTTCATGCTTTTAAGGGTGTATTTTGCACTAGAGGGTCAGGAATACATGTTCGTGTTCCTGACCCTATAGTGTTCCTTTAAACATACACATTAGCAAAATGAATTTAGCCCACACATACACAACATTCATTGCCAGATTGATTTGGACATGCTCAGCAATGAATACTGTCCACAAAGTGATCCTGTAATCTAAACGGTGAATTAAAGCATCAAAACAATTCAGGTTATTTAAGTGGTTATGGTGTAAATATCTCATCCCTGCATCAGCATAGTTTTGTTGATATTACATTATTTCCCTAAACCATCCCCCACCAACTGTTAACCCCTTAAGGACACAGCTTCAGAAGCTGGACATACCCTTAAGGACACAAACAATTTTTGCATTTTTTGCTGTTTGTGTTCAAATGCAATTTGCATCTCTCTCATTTATTGTACCAACACATATTATATACCGTTTTTTTTAGACAACAAAAAGGGCTTTAATTTGATGTGACTTATACATATATAAATTCTCATTTATTACCAAAAACATGCAAAATAATGTGGAAAAAAAACAAAAAAATGCTTTTTCCCCAAGTTTTGGCAATAATAATGTGTGCATAATATGTGTCTTGATTTACAAAGTGCATAATATGTGTAGGATTTCAGTTTATTTTGAAAGTTACAGGTCACAAACTACAAGGTCTAAAATATAAGTTCAATGTGAAACAATTTTAGAAGTTGGTATGTTTGTCTTGGAAGTTTAATACCCATTACAGGAAACAAAGTTGCCACACAAAAGTATATATTTATATAAAGTAGACATCACAGGCTATTTACCTAAGGTTAGTTTGACACTTTTTGCGTAGCCATTTCACCGCCAATCACTGCTAAATATTGGTGTAAAATTTTATTTTTTCTCTATTTTGGCATATACACATATTACAAGGTTTTTGTAATGTGTATTTCTTAAACCTAGTGTGTGCTATCCCTGTACAGAACCCCATATTGTGTTCAGCTACATCTGCTGAGTAAAACGATACCCCCATTGTATACCGTTGCCCATATTCTGTGAAGCTCCAATGCCATAGAGGAGACCATGCTATTTCAGTTTCTATAGTTGGAATTTTCATAGATGCTCATATGTCTGATTTTGTGGCATTGTAGCCATTTGACTGTTCAAATAACCCCACAAAGGCCTTCCATTTGAGAAAGCAGACACTCCAGGATATAAAGCATATATTATACCTTAACTTGCCACCATTTTTTCACCAATTTATTTAAAATTTTGTGGAGTTTTTTTATTTATTATTTTTTTACATGCATGTTGCATTTTTGCTGGGTATTTCTTACATTTGATAAGTGCGACTGTCATAAATTCCCCCTAAGTATGCTCAGTTACCTCTTCTGAGTAAAACAATAAGCCCAATGTATGACCTAGACACTATTTTGTGAAGTTACATTGCTGTGAAAGAGACGTGACAAGTTCAGGTTTTTAAGTGTGAATTTACATGGAGAGTTTTAATGGGTCCGTATTCTATTTTGAAATATGTTAGCAGGCTGCTTTTTCCAACTACCCCAAAAGGGCATACTATTTCTTAAAGAAGACGCCAGAGGGTATTTCAAAAGGCAAATTTTGAACGTTAGCGTGGGATAATTTTTCCGTTAGCTTGTATCAAATGTAGTGGTAATAAGCATTTTTTTTCTGCCTTTTTGACACACAGTGAGTTTGTACTGTATATTTTGCAAACCTTATGTGTGCTACAGCTTTATAATACTTTATATGTTGCTCAGCTATGTTGTCTGAGTACAGCAATACCCCCATATGTACCTTTGCCTGGTATATGTGAACGTTGAAGGGGCACATTTCAGACACAGCCATTGCAGGTTTTTTTCAAACTTTGAATTTTTACGCTGTGTTGTTACCCCACTTTAGAGTTTTTTTACCAGGCTATATATTCCAACTATCCCATAAAAGCATACTATTTCTTAAAGAAGACATCCCAGGGTATTTCAAAAGGCATATTTTGAACCTTAGCGTGGGATAATTTTTCTGCTAGCTTGTACCAAGTGTAGAGGTAATAAGCATTTTTTCAGCTTTTTTGACACACAGTGAGTTTGTACTGTGTATTTTGCAAACCTTATGTGTGCTACGGCTATATAATACGTCCTATCTTGCTCAGCTATGTCGTCTGAGCACAGCAATACCCCCATATGTACCTTTGCCAGGTGTATGTGGACATTGAAGGAGCACATTTGAGACACAGCCATTTAAGTTTTTTCAAACTTTACATTTTTATGCTGTATCCAGACCCCACTTTGGAGGTTTTTTTGTAGGTTAATTATTCCAGCTACCCCATAAAGGCATACCATTTCTTAAAGAAGACACCCTAGGGTATTTCAAAAGACGTGTTTTGAACCTTAGCGTGAAATAATTTTTCTGCTAGCTTATACCAAGTGTAGTGGTAATAAGCATTTTTTATGCCTTTTTGACATACTCAATGAGTTGTAATATATATTTTGCAAACCTTATATGTGCTACAGCAGTATAATACATCATATGTTGCTCCGCTACGTCATCTGAGTACAGCAATACCCCCGTATGTACCTTTACCAGGTATATGACAACGTTGAAGGGGCACATTTGAGACACAGCCATTTAAGTTAGAATTTTTATGCTGTGTCCATGCCCCACTTTGGAATTTTTTTAATAGGTTGTGTTTTCCAATTACTTCACAAAGGCATACCATTTCCTAAAGAAGACACCCCAGGGTGTTTTAAAAGGCATATTTGAAACCTTAGCGTGGTATCATTTTTTCGCTAGCCTGTACCAAGTGAAGAGATAATACGCATTTTCCCCCTTTTTAAACTTTTTTTTTAACTTTTTAAAAGTTTTTTTTAACTTTTTAAAAGTTTTTTTTAACTTTTAAAAAGTTTTATTTAGCTTTTAACAACTTATTTTACTATTTTAAAACTTTGTTTAAACTTCAAAAAGTTTTTTTCACTTTTAATTTTAATTTTTTAACTTTCTCATTTCTTTAGCATTCTCTGAAACTGCTATGTTTGCATCTGAAGGTTTACCTGATGGACCTGGCACCCAGACCACTTAATTGAGCTGAAGTGGTCAGGGTGACTATAGTGTCCCTTTAAGATCTAAATGAAAACAAAACCATTTTTTCATGCAGGCTGTGTCAGTCACAACCAGGGGAGGTGGCTAGAGCTGCATGGACAGAAATCTAAATATTTAACTCCTGAATGGCTTGAGCAGTGAGACTGCAGGTGCAAAAATTATATCGCCAAACTGCTTCAGCTATCATTTTAATGACAGTAATATTCCTTTAATCAGACACTCAAATGTGTCCCTATGTCATATTCTGTTTAAGCATACAAAGTTTGCTAACTGTGATTACAGTCTTTATGACTTACAGGTGTTCTGCTGTGAGCATGCCTTCAAATTATTGGAATCCTATACATAAGATCTGTGCACAGATGTGCCAGCATGGCCACACAAAAATTTTGACTACATGTGTGTGATGATTGACAGAAAGAAGGTCAGCCCTAAACTTCTTTTGTAATTATTTAAATGGTCAAACTTGAAAAGGACACTGGTTACCACAAAAAAAAAAAAAAATCCATGAGGTACTCCTGCATTCTGCACATTGTGTGCAGGACAGAATTTGAACCGAAAAAAACAAAATAACCAGGGGCTAATCAGTTAGCAATTAAGTTACGCAATTAACAATCAAGCACATTGCAGCATAAATCTGTTGGTACATAGGCGCATAGATAATGTTAAAAAAACACAATTAAACGTATATTGTCAATTGCAAATGTTGCAAATTAGGGAAGGCTCAAGTAATTCAAGCAAAACTGACAGAGACTGTCTCCAAAATCACACCTAAAACTGAATCTAATACCGTTTCTATGCAATATTTGGCTGAAAAGTGAGACCAATAAAACAATAAGACAAGACAAAAACAAAAAGGAAAAAAAAAAAATAATAATTACAAGTATCAATTGTGCTCTAAAGACAATATATATAAGAGTAAATGTGTCCAAGTATATGCAGTATCTGCAGTGAAAAACAATTATGTTGTACTTTAAATGCTATTTGCTGAAAACAGTTCCAGTCCGTATGTCTATTGGCTTGTTGTAAATACGTAAGGCCCCCTTAATTTGCAACAATTGCACTTGACAATATATGTTTCATTGTGTTTTGTAACATGATCTATGAGCCTGTGTACCAACAGATTTATACTGCAATGTGCTTGATTGTTAATGTAATAATTTAATTGCTGGCTAATTAGCCCCTGGTTATTTTATTTTTCTCTTTTTTTAATTTAATTTTTCACAGATTGGTATCCCATACTCAATTATAACTATTTGTTTGTTTCTTTGATCCAAACACATTCATCATAATTGAAAATGTAAAAAAAAAAAATACTTTTGATAATTAAAAATGAGCAATTCTACCTTATTGTGTGTGGATTCCTTCATTATTTTTATATCTAATGTTTTGCGGTAACCCTTGTAGGGTGAGTTTACTTAGATCCAGCAACTATAACAGAATATAGTATTTTGTGTTATGTGGTTTAGTATATTCTGCTTGTTTTGTTTTTTTAAATATTTCCTACCACTGTTTGGTTGTTACACAAAAAGACAAATATGGTATATTCCCCAAAAAAACACTTTTTAAACATTCCCATGTTTAATAATTATTTTTGCTTAATTGAACTTGCTCAACTAGTCCTACCACAATAAGGCACCGTTTCTCAAACTCATATATTATCCTTGAAGGAGTATAACCCTCACCTCTGTACTAATGCCCATTGACTCTGGGAGCTTTACGTTCTTGGAGTCATTATGAAAAACAAATGGATAACTTTTATTCATTTATTGTACCCAAAATAATTAGCACCTTGCTTGATACTTTCTACCCTCAAATCACAAATTTGGAAAGTCATTAAAATGGCTTTTCATGTTTTTATGACATGGCCAGTCTGCAAAATGCTTAACATCCTTTAGCAAAGACAGTGTTACAGCATTTAACCTCCACTTTAATCCTACAATTTCAAACAATTGCATTACTTTACTCATTTTTATTCTAATGTCCCTTAAGCACAGTAACACCAAATGCATTTGAATGGAGACCATTTGTAGAATGGATCTGCTAAGTGCTTGTGAAAGGGAAGTGGGGGAAGGTCCATATTATTGCAATAAGAGACAGTGCAGTTTAGAATCTATCATAGCCTGTATTGCTTTATTTACTTATAAAACAAACTCAACAGAGGAAAATCAAGTCATTCTTTGCCTACACCATGACACGTCAACGTTAGATGCCATGTCTTTCAAATCTAAATTTCTTCTTCTTCCAAACATTGTGTCATATCTTCTGCAGAGTGCAGTTATAGCAAAGCTTTTCAAAGTTTGCAGGATGATTACACGTTTAAAAATGGATTGATTAAAGTGGATCTGCCCAAAAAATAAATCATAGTGATATTTTAAAAGGAAATAGTTATATCACAAGATTTTTTTTTAAGGATTTGTGTTCTTATCCTTACATTTAACAAATATGTGTTTGTGGGGTGTGAAATTCAAAAGTAGAACTCTACACCTCTTTATTTGGCAATTAGCCTCCTCCATATAAGCTCCTGGTTAATTATTACAAATTCTGTCCTTTGCACCTGGCAGTAAGCATAGAGAAAGAGTGAATAAGGTAAATAAAACAATGTTTCTGTTTCTACTTGCCATTTGCAATATTGCCCTGTCTTAACATGGTCTAAATAGGAATTGGATTACAATGTCCTTTGCAAAATCTTTTAAGGGACACTGTAGGCACCCAGACCACTTCAGCTCAGTGAAGTGGTCTAGGTGCAATGTCCCTGTTCCCTTAACCTTGCGACGTAAGACATTGCAATTTTTGAGAGACTGCAATCTTGAAATTGCAGCACTAAGACATCCTCTAGTGGCTTTCTGCCAGACAACCAGCAAAGGTGCTTTCCAGGATTTTACTTGACTCTGGGTTGCCTAACTGATGCTGGATGTCCTCACGTTCTGCATGAGGACGTCCAGCATTAGTAAAATTGCCTTAGGAAAGCATTGATACAATGCTTTCCTATGGGGAGGGGCTAATGTACTTGCGGCACTTGCTGTGCATGCGCATTAGTCTCCCTGTTGGATTACGTTGGAGGAGGTGGAGAGAGCTGACCCAACGTCGAGTACGTTTAGAGCTGGAATAGGGTAAGTAAAGTTGTTTTTTTAAACCCTTTATTTACTGCAAGGTGGGGTTATCAAGTATAAAAAAGGGTACTGATTTTTTTTTAGGGTATTTTATTTTTACCTCTTTATAAATCCGTGCCATCTTTACCTATAAAGCCAATAAAATTAAGATCATAATTGTAGACTCTTCCTCACTAATTTGATATCTTTACGTGGAATTGTTATATATAAGGATATTTAATTAGAGAGCTGTGTACGAAACCAATAACATATCACAATTAAGAGAAGCACTTTTCTTAATGATCAACTTTAAGAAGTTTAGTTGTTAAATTCCTAAATGTTTTTGTGTAATTGTTATGATGATACAAAGTTAGTTAGCGATCTACTAAACCACTAAAAGTTTAAATTTAAGAAAAGTCCTTTGCTTAATTGAATGCTTGGCCATTTCTTGCATAATACACCGCAAGCATTAAACTATTTAAGTGTCAATAATAAGCCCCTCTCTCTGAGGGGAAAAAAAAGTTTAAAACAGATAATACAATTATGTGTATTCCAGCAAGGAAACAGTACATCATTGCAGCCAAATCCACTCATGGTAAGATTGTTATTGATTATGGTCTGTGGGCCAATTCAATGATTTTTATAGAGAAGCGTTGCAGACTGACGGCACATGTAGTAACTTCATTATCCATGTCCGTCCAACGTCATACTGCATGTGTGATGATGAGGAATGGCGAAAAAAGAGTGGTTTTAGTAGCTGTCCGTCTGATATTCACTAGACACACATTTTTGCCTAAATGTAAACATTGCCATTTCTCAGATAATGTTTTACATTGCACAAAAACAGGATAGCATTACGATGTAGTGGTTTTGTTGCTTAGAGTTCCCTTTAAGTGTTATTTCAGATGAGAAAAAAAATACATCTCCACTACATATATGAATGAACTTACACATTCCATTACTAAATTAAATTTCAACACCAAGTGTGCAGAAACATAGGGTTCCGTGCGGCTCAAAGGCTTAGTTGTTACATGCAATGTAAACGTACTAATTCAAACACAAAACAGGATGATACAAGTCCAGAGGAGTATACATTGTGCAGCAGTAGTCATCTTCATAGGAGAAGGGTAAATATCTTATCATATAACATTTGATGGTACAGAGGATAGTAGGTATCCCTATGCTAATATTATAAGCGGGAGATTTTCAAGGGGGTTTGTAGAATATGTATATTTGCATTTGGCAAGAGTTCCATTTATCAGTTGAGAAGAATGAAACTGCTGCCCTAATTGATAGCAACTGTGAAGGAGTCTTCCTTGTTTATAACGAAACTCAACACTCAGGTTGATAGCCCTGGATCTTTTTTTGTTAATCACAGTTGCAAGCTTTTGATATTACTCTGGAAGGACTGAATTAAGGGTTATATACAAATGGGAAGGTATACAAAGTGTATTTTATACATTAAAATTTTGATACATTTAATAATAAAGGTTATGTTTTCTTGTTTTTATTTTATTTTCCTACCTCCTTAGCACCCAGACCATGAAGTGGTCTGGGTGCCAGGTCCATCTAGGATTAACCCTGCCTGCTGTAAACATAACAGTTTTAGAGAAACTGCTATATTTACTTTAGGGTTAATCCAGCCTCTAGTGACTGTCTCATTGACATCCGCTAGAGGCGCTTCCGCGCTTCTCACTGTGATTATCACAGTGAGAAGACGCCAGCGTCCATAGGAAAGCATTGAGAATGTTTTTTTTGGACTGGCTGAATGCGTGCGCGGCTCTTGCCGCATATGCGCATTCAGCCAATGACGACCAAAGGAGGAGGAAAGTCCCTAGCGCCGAGGGAGCCCGGTGCTGGAGAAAGGTGAGTGTTTAACCACTTCCTCCCCCTTCAGCGCAGCAGGAGAGAGACCCTGAGGGTGGGGACACCCTCAGGGCACTATAGTGCCAGGAAAACAAGTTTGCAATTATAATCATGCAATTATACTACAAATGAAAATAAAGGCAATCTGATTTATCCTACAGTTCATTCTATAGTTGATGACCTGATGCAAAAGGTACAATCAAGAGTAAAGCTGCACTGAAAAATTTCACTAGTAATTATAACACATTAGAAGGAAGCAAAGTATAGTGACATTTAAATGTTGTACAAATACCAAATAACCTCAAATATTCACTATTTTTCTCTGTTAGATAAATCTCATCACAAATCAAGTAAAAAAAATATATATGAGTAAGAAAGAATTTAATTTTTAAATTAGTTTAAAAATTAATAACGAACATTGTTAGTGTCCTGCAGCAGTTAAATTGTTAACTGTATACGGCATATTCACCACTGTAAAAATACAATAAAGTGGCAGGTAATGTCTTGGACTCGCCTAATCCTATACTTATCTGTTAAGATTGCATGCAGGGCCACATGAACAGGTTCTAATACTACCGGTTATTTCTAGTATTTATGTATACAGTAAGTGACCCACCTATTTACTATAAACCATTTCTTCCCCCACAAATTCTATACTTAAATGAGCCACTAAAACACTTTCTTCAAAATCTCTGGTTAATCACTGTATCTCCATTGTTCTGCGGCCCCAGGGACATTACACAATTCAAGAAGGACAAACTCAGAAAGCTGAAAAGTGGCAAGGCCAAGCTCTGATGCATACTGTATAATTAACTCTCTTATGGACAGAAAAGGATGGGGGTTTTGTAACAATAGAAATAATGTGCTCAATGAATACAAAATGCTTAAAAACAAGGGATCCTATAAGAAGGGAAGAATAAAAACCTTTTTTAATGAAAAGCCTTGCTGTTATCTGAAAGGATTGCAGGAACATGAAACACATTTACAATTAATTACTGTACTTTAGACATTTTAGAGTATTTAGGTTTAAGATTAGCAAGAGGCTGACAAATATACAACATGGGAAAGCAAAATGATCAAGTGCACAAAATTGTATGGTACTATGATTTATATTGGTGCTATATTACGTGTCATATAGTTAATCCTATATAGCTCACAATCTTCTGCAAAAGAAACACATGGAGTCTCATATCGTCCAATATTTGGAAACAGGAGAAGAGGATGTGTATCCCAGTGGTGACGGCGGTAGCTAGTGAGCCTGAAATGTGGGTGTTCTACCAGCTAGGGAAGCATATACTATACCTCCTAAAATTTTAAACAGACAAAAAAGGACACTTTAATTTTAGGGTTGTGGCCAGGGGTGCGGCTGTTCTGAGAAATCTTAGGTAACTTACTAATAATTGATGGAACTAAAATGTAATTTAGAAGAAGAACATGCTGATTGCATCTTATTTGCACTTATTTGACTGATTTCTAAACACATTTATTGTAGTTTAAAGACACATTACTGTTAGTATTATTGCTGTGGAGTTCTTTTATACACTTAGACACACCAATAATATATATCAAAAGATATGAGCAACACGGGGATAAAAAAGAGGGACAGAGGGATTTGGATCCAAAAATGGAATTGTCCCTCCCAAACATGGACACTTTGAATACATGCGAACGTGGGACATTTGGGAGACCTGAATTTTCTGGGGTTTTCTTTTTTTTTTTTTTTTTTTACAGGGTTATTCACTAAAGTGAGAATTCCAGTTGAATTCAGATTTTAGGCAACGTAGCTGAAAAAGCCAAATTATTTTTTTCAGTTTAGCTATTTCGACCTCAAGTGAGTAATATTGCTATGTAGCTCTGTTAAACATCAGATGCACCAACAATATGGAGCAACTAGAAAATTGGTACTTTTGGATAGAAAAGAGAGACTTTATTAAAGTAATAAACATTTGAAAGAAAAAAACAAAAAAACAAAACAAAAGAGGGACTTTAGACTAGAAAAGAGTGACAGGGGCATTGGGGCTCAAATAGGGACTGTCCATCGTAAACAGGGACACCTGGGAGATATGATATATGCATACCTGTGTTTAAGCACTCTCCAGCTACATTTCTTGGCTGTGGAATTTCCTTGTGTCTCTTCTGGTGGGACAGGGGCACCCATTTAATTATACCTCTTATTAAGCTGCAGCATATTACACAATGCTACACAATGGGAAACTAGAGATTAAACATTACTGTCAATCATTGTTATAAACTTGTGAAGAGGAGAAATAAATAATGTTTCTGCGTTTCTTCCTCATTTGCAATGTGTGCCTGGACTGAACAGGACTGTGAGGTCATTTTTTAAATCCTTAATATAAATTCAAAAGAAAATGGAGAATAATCTAAAACAAAACAAAAAAAGTTGCTATAATATGGAGGTGATTTCCAAAGGTCTAATTAAAAAAAAAAAAGTGTAATATGCTTTATGAGCATCATTACCACAAACCGTAATTATTTTAGATTTCATACCAGTTTCTTTTATTTATTTTTTTTGTCATTCTTTATTATTAAGGCAATGATAAAAAAAAAAATTACTCATAATAAGGAGCTATAACAAGCAATCAAATGTGTACAGAAGCATAGCTAGGATCAGAACACAAGTACTTCAAGGTTAATGGAACATAAGAAAATACATTTCCAACTCCATTTTCTAAAATTTAAAAATACCTATCTAACCTGTAATTGAGCAATAGAAAACAAAAATCATGCTAACAGCTAATTTTATAGAAAAATCATAACTCAGAAGTTCAGGAAATAACATACTAGTGAGTTAGAAGTCAGACTCAATTTAAAGTAGCTTTACTACTGGGCACCCCAAAACAGAAAAGTGTTGAATAAGGAAAATAACATAAAAAAGTAAACCAGTCCCCACAGTGACCATACGCAAATTGCTATGTACAGTAAGAACTACACCTTCGCGTGTAGTCAACCAATACTGGTGTTACATTTTACCAGAGAGTTCATCTCCATGCCGGGCTCACCGTCTGCCTCCTACCCATTGGACATTTCCAAGACCACTGGGTTCTAGTGAGGCCCACTACGGAAAAATTCAACTCCGTCGACTGGAGCCCAGAGCCGGGAGATCGTCCGCCTCTCCCAACCAAGAGACCAGTACCTGCAGTAGGCTGCAAGATTAGACACCGCATTTATTGTAAAGCACTGTGGAATAAGGTGGCGCTATAAAAACACCAATAATAATAATAATAATGTATCCATCATCGCAACCGGAATCAGGCTGAATGTGTAGTATCTTACAGTAAGGGTGGTCCACAGTATTCATAAGCCATATTCCGCACCTTGAGGTAGCTGAAGCTAGACATAAACACATCCGGCAATCTTGGGTGCCAGGTCACGCCTCCTCATACCAGTTTATTTTAACACCCTTTGCCCTGCCAAAAAAAGCTAAAAAATGTTTTATGAAGTTTCTATAATTATATAAGGTATATTAATATGTGCTAAAATATCTACTAAGGCATGTTTTATTATTTATTTTTTGTCTGATGTAAGCTTATGTGTTACACAATGTAACAACATTTTTCCCAAAATGGAACACTAAAGTTTTTAAATTCTACTTGGATTAGAAATCATAGGTGAAATATTTGGATGAAGTAGACCAATGAGCACCACCTAGAGGATAATCATACCACTTCCTTTCTTGTTAGAAATTGTACCTACTACTTTACTGTACAGTACCCTATATTGTACCGTATCCCTGTGGGCTTCAAAAAATGCAACATAAATTAAGCTCTGTATGTTGATTTTTTTCATATATTTTCTTTTAAAAATATATATTTTTTTAAATTACACAAATCATCAATGAATCATGAATAAAAATAAATAAATGAAAACGTGAGTTCAACTCAAGAAAAGCCACTAGAGGGTAGTATACACCATATAGAGTTCATTACATACTGAACAACACAAACCTTATAAAGATTTTATTTATCCTTTAAACTCCCAATAATGTATAAAGACAGTCAAAAGAGGCATGTATCCACACACTGCCAACTATATGCATCTTCACATCTTTTGAATAAGTTGTAAATAAAATACACTACAACTGAATTTATATTATACACAGGGCCATATTTACATTTCAGGTGTCTGTATGAATACAATTCTCAGGTGCCCCCAACCAAAAAACTTGTAAATAAGTATATAGAATATACTGACTAGACATCGAGGGCCAAAAAGCATATAAAAAAACATATTTATATTTGTTTAAAGGACCACTATAGTGCCAGGAAAACAAACTCGTTTTCCTGGCACAATAGTGCCCTGAGGGTGCCCCCACCCTCAGGGTCCCACTCCCGCCTGAAGGGGGAGGAAGGGGGTTAAACACTCACCTTTCTCCAGCGCCGGGCTCCCTCGGCGCTGGGGACTCTCCTCCTCCTTCGGTCGTCATCGGCTGAATGCGCATGCGCAGCAAGAGCCCCGCACGCAATTCAGCCAGTCCATGGGAAAGCATTCTCAATGCTTTCCTATGGACGCTGGCATCTTCTCACTGTGAAAATCACAGTGAGAAGCGCCTCTAGCGGCTGTCAATGAGACAGCCACTAGAGGCTGGATTAACCCTCTGAAACTGCTATGTTTACAGCAGGCAGGGTTAATCCTAGATGGACCTGGCACCCAGACCACTTCAGTGAGCTGAAGTGGTCTGGGTGCCTATAGTGGTCCTTTAATATTCATATATGTATTAATGTATGTAATAATAATGTTGGAAGTGGATTGGGTAAAGGGTTAGAGAGGGGTTAATGTCAGTTTGATTACATAGGAAATGTTATGTTAAGAAAATGTACATCTTGAAAGAGGTTACATTTGTAGTATAAGGGCTGTTTAGGATTATTGAGTGGGTTGAATTTAGCATTTGTGTAGAAAGAGGATTATTCAGTTTAGGCTTATAGTTCGATGTAATCCGAACGTGTTCCAAACGTGTTCCTCTGCCCCGTCCCCTGCATGTTGTAAAGAGTTAAATCCTTTATTCATGTACTTCATTCCAGTACCAATTTCCATTGGCGCGGGGGAGCACCACATCCTCCAACGTCAACAGATAGGGGATCTAATGCGTATTAGGTCCTACCATAGGAAAGCACTGCCTACATTCTTTCCACTGGGGTTTTCTTTAAGCTGGGTTCTCACATAGAGCGTGAGGACACCCAGCGTCGTTTCAGAAAATCACACTCCGTGAAACTCTTCTAGGAAGCACTTCTAGTTGCTGTTTGGTATGCAGACACTAGAGGCAGTCTTATTACTGCGATGTAAACATTGCAGTTTCTCTAAAGCTGCAATGTTTTATATTTCAGGACTAAGGGGGACAGGGACAGTGAACCCAGACCACTTCATGAGATTAAGTGGTTGGGTGCTTATAGCGTCCCTTTAAGGGAAAGTGTTTCACTGCCCCTTGTATAAAAGTCAACAAACATGTTATTTGTCAACAAAATGTGTTATTTATGCATACTGACAACACTGAACATTGATTCTATAGTATAAGATGGTGACGATGGACAATTTATCTAATACTGTGCATTCAGAAAGTATTTGGACTGTTTTTCCCCAGAATCAATCTACACTTAACGTCCTAAATTTTTGACACCTTTGCAAATATATTAAACATAATAAACAAACATATGACATTGACACAAGTATTCAGATCCTTAACTCATTACAGCCTCATGTGTTTTTAGGTATCATGCAACAAGCAGTGCACGACAGTCAGGGTAGAAGTGGACCATTGGCAAAACAGCAATTTTCAGCTGCCCAGAGATGTTTGATTGGGTTTAAGTCTGTGCTCTGACTGGGCCACACAATGACATTCACAGAGATGTGCCAAATCCTCTCTTGCGTTGTCTTGGCTGTGTGCTTAGGGTCACCGTCCTGTTTGAAGGTGTCTGGTTTCCTCCTGACATGACACTTTAAATTGAGGCCAAACAGTTCAAACTTTGTTCCATCAGACCAAAAAATCTTGCTTATCACACTCTGAAAGTCCTTTAAGTGTTTTAAAAAAAAAAAATGTTTAAAGAAATGATATACAAGCTTTTGTGTGTTTTGCAGTGTGGAGAGGTTTCATTCAAGGCAGTCTTCCATAAAGGCTACTAGGTTGCAGCGATACTTGCCCTTCCGCAAGCTTCTCTCCCATCTTCACACATGATCGATGGAGCTACCAGTGCCACATGTATCTCACCCATTGCCATTGTTATCATCACCACCACTAACATATACATTAGTGAACCAAGTGCTTGTGTAGAGGCTAATGTTGTTATAGCTTCCAGTGCCACCAGTGCTAATTCACCTACATCTTCGGAAGATGCAAGGTAAAGGGTTGAGTCTACTGTATTATGCCAAGGAACATTTTGAGATCACTTACAGTGCCTCCAAGAAGGTAGATTTGCAAAGTGTAAATTGTGTGGCACAGAAGTGAGTAGGAGGAAAGAGATTGGTCATCTCAGCAATGCCAGTATGAACCTTCACTAGATGTGTGGGAAAGCAGACTGAATGTGTGGGAAAAGATATCAAATACAAGCCTGCAGGGACGAGTAGGTCATCAATTGCCCACTGACTTTTTAATTTGGTTG
Source organism: Pelobates cultripes (assembly GCA_933207985.1). NCBI lineage: Eukaryota > Metazoa > Chordata > Amphibia > Anura > Pelobatidae > Pelobates > Pelobates cultripes. The sequence goes on along the minus strand of OW240920.1, from coordinate 96,146,489 downwards.
CTTTTATTTTGTTTTGGTTTTTAAATACCCCTTTTTAAAATAAAAATTACTTTTGATGCTTCTGACCTGCTTTAAAAAAAATAAATTAATAGATTTCAGTAGAAAAAAGGAATACAGTTATAGAACCAAGTTCCCTAACATAATTATTCTCTAAAAACACCCCTTGTCATTATGCATTTTTATTTTGCATGATGCATTGAGGTTAACTTTATTGTAAACGTTAAGATAGTATAGAAGTTAATAGTTCATGATAGGGTAGTAAAGTGTAGTGGTTATGAGGAGCACTTTACTCCTAGGGCAACACTGGGATATCTACAACTCAGTACTCGGTAAGAATAATTACTGTCCCATGCATACTAGGATATGTTCACTCGAGTCTTGCTTGAGATTAGGACCTTAAACTGCAAGGAGATGCACTGCATTTTTCAGCATTCATTGCAGGGTATAATAATGGTAACAATAATAGTAACATGGATTGCATGACTTTCTGTGCAGTACGGGATTCAAAAATATGATCTGCCCATTACAATATTTGTTTTCTTTCAAACAAGGTGCTCAGTAAACTTACAATTGTAATAGGTTGTTATCTAGTTGTTTTTCGGTTACATCCCAATATTTAAATTGTAAAGTACTGCAGAGTATGTTAGCACTATATAAATTCCAATAATAATTTACATAAAGATGCACACATTTTTATACATACACAAATGCATATATACAATTACAATTATTTATAGAGCAGTAACTGGTAAAAAAAAAAAAAAAGTCAAACCATTCTAACAAAACATGACTGACATACGGAGGGCTCTGCCCAAAGAGCTTACAACCTTATAGATCATAATGTGCTGTACTTGCAAATGTAGTTTTACCATATATAAACTACTCACAGGAATTATGCTTAAAGATGCAAAATAAAATTAGGAAATCTAGTTTCACCTCACAAATGAATGCACACCTGGGATGCATGGCACTTGCAAATAAAACATTTGCCAATTTTGGTGAACATTACGATTATCAAAAGAAGTCTTCATTGTTAAACACAGAGGAATTTGTGTCATTAGCTTACCTTCTAATAAAAAATCAATATGAATTTAGTGGGTTATGGTTCAATACAAAAATAAAATAAATATACATACACTTACATACAAAATATACAATATATACATAAATCCTTGCACACAAGCTCAAACCCTGTGTTTAATCCTGATGAAAGTCCTCAAGGCAGGACTGAAACATTGATTTTTAAGACTCAGAGTTTTACAAAAGAAAACCGTGAGTACAGCTTTCTCCTATATCTATTTTTATATATATACAAACACACACACACACGCAAACACAGACTACAAGTATAGCAAAAAAACAAAACAGTTTTATATTTTTTTTCTAACAGGCTGTTTTCCCCCTTCACGATGAAAAGAGTTGCTGTAAGGCCAAAAATTGCATCAAGCTGTCTTATAATAATTTAGTCTGCCCTGGGCTGGCAACAATTTTCTTTAGAAACATAGATAGAACTGTGGACTCATGTATAAACACAGCTATTCAAGTTGCGAGAGGGGTGGAGGGGAGACCGGAATATGGTGACTACATTTCATCACTCCAATTGGCATGTTGTGGCTTTAATACCCATTTGCAAAAAAAAACAACAAAAAAAGAATTTGTAACAACATTGGATTGGAATATGCATATTAATACAAATAGAAGAGCATATAGAAATTATTTGCGGCAACAAATATATTTTGGAGCCCTAAAATTTAGATTTCATATGACGTCTCTCATGATTTCAATTTAAAATTAAAAGGTTAACAGTTTCAATAGTTGAAATTATTTATCGCATTTTAACTCCTTGCATGAATGATGAACACTCAATTCCATAAACAAAGCTGAAATAATGAAAATACTTATGAATGTATATGTGCATTAAAAATAAGAAAAACTGTCTATTATATAATATGTTGGAGTGGCCATGTTAGGTCAGAACTGGCACAATAATTAATCTACCAGTTACGCGATATGTCATGAAAATTGTAAAATGCATTTCAATTAGGCTATAAGATCATTTAAAGAGAAACCTCAAACATTTTCTACAATAGATATAATTGTTGCATTATTTTGTGTTTTGCTGAACCATTAAAGATCTATGTAGAATATTTTGCCACTTTATAAACAATTAAAAAGAAATTAAAAAAAAATGAAATGAAAGTTATTTGGGATCGAATGATTTACTAAACAATTTAAAATAAAATATAAGACTGACAAACAGAAAAAACTATCCAAGCTATATTAAAAGAAATAAAATTCAGCAATATATATTTGATTCATTTGGCAATATCACCCATGAAAGAAGTGAGGCTTAAAAGGAAAACGGAAGGAAAAGAGAGAATTTTCATTTTAAGTTTAATTAATTTATGATACATCATAACGAGGTCAATTACCCAGCTTCTAAGTGAATAAACAGCATGAAACATGGTTTGACTATAAAGACTATTTCAATGTAATAATTTAGGAGATTTCAGGACAATGCAATCTATACACTTTATTTATAAATATTGAATATGTTTATGCAAAAAAACAAAACAAAAAAACAATGCAGTTTAAAGAGATAATTAAAGTACTTTTCTTGAAGCTGTGTTTAATATCATAATCAAATGGATTTCCTAAACTATTTCAGGGAAACATTTGCAGAAAAAAAAAGGTTTGCAGTATATGGGGGAGGGGAGAGAACATACACATGCAATCCGATCCTTGTTTAAACAGCAGCATATCTACATGTCTGGGGATTCTATTACTAAACCAGACTTCTCTTTTGTTGTATGTAGAAAAATAACCGGATACAGAGAAAAAGTTTAAATGCAAAAAGTGAGAATAGACTATTGCAATCACTGGACTCAGAGATAACATTTTAGATATATTTAATCACAATGCCATATTCACCCTAATCTGAAAGCTGAGCCCCTCCCTGACTTATCCTTAGCTATATTTGCGTTTTTCAATATGCTTTGCACCAAAACCAATTTAAATTGTAGCTCAGATATTGCAATATTCTATATCTTATATCCTCATTTGATAAATCATATATATTATACCAACTGGTCATACAGAGACTTACCAGAATGTCACATATTATTCATAAAGACTCAAAATATGTCACAGTTTTGTACAACATGATCCCAGTTACAAATCTTTCAAGAACCTATTATTTAAACAAACAGAGTCTTAAAACATCAAAACTCCAGGGACAATTTAGTGCAGACTCATTTTTTTAAAAATAATTATGTAACCATAATTTAGCATAATTATTTATACAGCAAAACATAAAAAAGGTAAAAGCGCACACAGCACACCAAGAAGGTGATTTACCTGACGTATAATAAATGGTAGGTATCTCCTTCTTATATACAGTAGGTATATTAAATATTGTATTACCTATACAAAAAATATAAACATAAAACAAAACATAGTGTAATCTGTATATCGTACACAGTAAGAATGGAAATTCTGAGTTAGAAACACTCACACTTTGATGAGCCGTTTAAAGTAGGCTCGGAACTTATATGGCTTTTATGTCACTTAAATGGGACATACACATTTTCTTTACTCTTCAGGCAGGTTCTCCATTGATCTTAATAGTCCTCTGTAGTGAAGTAGGAGTCAAGAGCCAGGAGCCAGGAGTATCAGGATAAAATATTTATTTATAATAAAAGTATTGCACAACGCGTTTCAACCATCTACTAGTGGTCTTCCTCAGGTGCTGTTCAAAGCTACAATGGATATACTATTGTTTATATAGGGAGTAGTATTACAGGTTTAATTGCATAATTCCCTACACATGAAAAGATAATTAGAATATCATTACCTTATATGGTCCGAACCGGATGTGTTCTGCCACCTCCAATATGGCTACACATCCGGTTCGGAAACAAAGTTGACCAAAATAATACATATCACAATGAGTATTAAGTAATAAAGTCATAATCTACAGAACATATTCTGTAGCGCTATAAAATAGGTAAACAAGACAAAAACACTTAATTCTACTAAAAAATCTCTGATATACTGGAACAGTAGGTGAAGAGAGCCCTACCCAAACGAGCTTAGATAAAATTGCACCATTCTTTCAGGCCTTCCGGGTAGCTTGATTCTAGGGTCCTGTCCCGCCGTGGGTTTGTTCTCTGCCCTCAAAAAAGCATAGCGTAACTCGCACATCCTACTGGGCGGTGCCAGTGATGTGATTCACATCACTGACCTGCCCAATGGTGTCCTGATTCACTGGACATAAATGTTGGGGGCTATACTCTTTTTTTTTTTTATATATACCTTTGAAAAACATTACAAACCTGCCAAATTGTTAAACAAGAATATTATACCCCAGTGCAGATTTATGAAAGATAACATTTAGGTTTTAAGTAAAAGTAAGCAGAGAGGGTTGGGGGTTGAGCTATTTAGAAAGATATGCAACATATACAGTGGGACCTCAGTTTACGAATTTAATGCATTCTCCGGGTTGCCTCTTATTGCGAAAAATTTGTAAACCGAAAATTATGTTAACCGAGGCGTTTGTAAACCGAGGTCCCACTGTACAAAGGATGTCTGGGACTCTGCTTCCTAAAAGCTATGTTTCTGTGCAACAACAACTCCAAAAGAGAAATTGTAAGCAACCCGTTTCAAGACAACATAAATTTTGTTAGCGTGTAATATGAGAAAGTCATATATGACTCCATATTACAGTGGTTTACATTGTGACATTACTCCAGACTCAAGGCTATGCTCAAGGCTTTTTATATGGAGACACAAACTAAGTAGATATTTGTGCTAGTATAACCTTGTAGATCTCTTAATATACCCACGTGTAGTACATCTGGTCACGAGTCCCTTAAAACCTAATCATCTGCAACAGTTTGCATGAGAAATTCACAGATTAGTAAAGTACAACTCTGGTGATGCTTATATCCGTGAACTAGATGTCATAAGGTTAGAAATAGATCTGTCAGTAGTATGTACCCTTTGTAGAGATGTTGGATTTGCCAACCAAAGGAAAAAAAACATTGTTCACAACTAGCTGCACCGCCAAAGGTAGATATTATTGGCCTAGATGCTAGCTGAATAGATGACATGGATTCACAATTTATTGCCCTGGATTTTCTGTAATGGACACAAACTAAATTCAATAGTAGCTTTATAGTACCTTCAGCAAGGTATATTCTTCTAATATACATGTTTGGAGCTGTCAACCAAATGTTTGTATTAATGAAGCTACTTATCTGAAGATCGTTTACTCCTATTTTAAGATGGCTGCTGCAATAGGTGTGAATGAGTACACAAGTCACCTTACTCCAATTTATGTTTGTTGAATTGTACAATGTTAAGCATAGGACTGCACGTTAAGCATTGAGAGATGCCTCATCTAAAATTTAAAAGTATAACGACTGCACATCACAATTTGTAGTTTTTAACAGATATGAAAATTGCATAGCTGTAAAGGCAGTAGAGGTGGGAACAATATTTATATAATGTATATGGTGCCCACTGGGCAGATACTATATTAATCTGATATTCTGTAGTACATACACTTGTTTACTCTGACATAACCTAAGTCTAGGTTTATCTAAAAAATCTGATTTTCCAATGTAGGCTATCCGTGTAGTTGACAATATCTGACATTCTGAATAAAAATGTATTTAAAAAAAAATGAAATCTGATTTGCATGAAAATTTTTATTTTACTAAGTATACACTACAAGCAACTGTTAATTCCATGCTAAAAAATTTTTTTACTCAAAAAACAGATGGCCAATGTTTTAGTGACAAGATAAATAAACATAAATAGCAGTGGACATAATTAGCACAATACAACCAGCATAGGCATAGTAGAAGGCCTTGATGGTAAAAGTCAGGTGGTATACGGAGCAAAACCTTACCGATTCTTTTATTATGTGGAACATGCTTCCCTCATGCCTCCCCAATTTATTTAAACCATAGAACTTATATTTTTTTCCATTATACTACACTGCAGTTCACTGAATGATAACATAACGATAAAGAATTTAAATGTGCCTGGTTGACGCTTACTACAAATACACCACATCACCACTGTTCAAGTGGAGTATTTCCTTTTATCCCAAGCAAAAAATGAGAGAAGGTCCCCATAAAGAGGTAGAGTAGTCCAATCCTCAAATTCACTGAAAGCAATCTCCACACATCGAATCCTTACAGACTTTTGCTTTAATTCTGTGGCTCGTCTACCAACAGATCGTACCATGTTACATCAGTCCTCAAGCTCTGAACACAGCCATTGGTCAGACGGGCCTTGTTTCCTACTCGCTGCGGGTTTATTGTTGCTCTAGATCTGTCAGTTTGTATCAACACCTTCCCCACTCATTGCCTACAGAAATAACAGCCCTCAACGAGGCTGCACAAACCATTTCTGCTGCTCCAATTACTCCCTGACATAACCTCTTCTGCTGCTTTTTTGCCTTCTATAACCTTTCTTGCCAGCAAAGATTTTGTCAGAACATGAAGTACACAGTGAAAACTTACCCAAGGACCTTTATCTTGACTACAGTTGAGAATGTGCTTGTTGTTTCATTTTAAGAGATTTATTTTCAATATCTGGCATCATACAATGGTTTAAACTGTGTGATCATGGACCCCCCAAAAAAACTAGGAATAAAATGTGAACATCATGAATATAATGTGAGGCAGAATAATGCTGCGTGCTTTTTTATAGATGTAGCAGGAGAATAAGAGGAAAAAATAAATAAAAAAGAACAGACAAGCAAACTATGTAGAATTTAAAGATCATTGAAATACTAACATGGGGATATATATAACCTCGATAACCTTGGATAAACACCTACAAAGATTGGTTTAGGAGGTACGTATTGGTTATGTGAAATACTAAATAGATAATGTGTTCCACTGGATGCAAACTAACATCATGATTTAATCCAGTGATCGTGGAATGCCAAACCTATGCCTATAAGTAGACGGTAACTCCCTTTACCTTGTGGCAGCTGGAGGATGGCACAGGTAGGTTCATGAGCGATATCCACTGACCGCTTTTGGTCCAGCATTTAAGGAAGGGTGACTTAACCCATAGAGGACTCAAATGATGAATTATTAAGTTAAATAACTACAACTAAATGGGTGAAATGGAATGTGACACAAAAAGGTAACGTAAGAGTTTTTCAGAAGACGGGGAGTGGACTAAAAGTCATATCTGCTGTTCCTTTACAAATTATTTTAAATACTAAAATTGAAGGGGAAAAAAAAGAAAAGACTAGGTAAAAGATAAATCATGAGATTCACAGTTATGAAAAGCATATTCTGTTAGAAAATATGTGATCATGGTACAATCTGTAAGGGGTGAATGTGTAACTAAATTAAACAAAAATGTAAAGAGAACATTTAAGGGATTTATACCATCTCTCTGTTTCTCTATCTCTCTAATATATATACACACATATATAATATAGAGGATGTCACAGGAGTCATCTATTTCCAACATTTATCAAATAAACTGTATAGTGTATTTTTGGTTGGGCCTGATGAAGTTTTCATGGACTCCTTCAGCAACAGTATTAAATATAACATCCTGATTGGACACTGTAGGTTGGCAGTCATTTTCCCAGATGTATCACATACCATTTGAGAAACAAAAAGGGAGTAAACACTCCTCTGTGCATTGTGAGACGGAATGCAATCAGCTGGCTATAGAACACCTCTCTGGAATTCAAGGTATAAATATTCAAAGGTATATTAATGAAATTGGTGACATTTCTCGTTGTTCAATATTATGCTTTGTTATTATACAGGTCACAAACTAATCAATGTTTTATGAATCAAAGTCTTGTGGACTGATATTGCAGGTTGTGTTATTATTTAAAATTTCAACACATTCCTGTTATGACTATATTTTTTAGAAGTCCAATATCTTGCTTAAATAATAAAATGCCAGTATTTTTTTATTTTTTATTTAGAAAATGTCACTTAAATGCTAGCAGTGCAGAAGGACCGCATAACGAAATCTGGAGTAAATATGCCATGTGATGGTTCCATTTTGAAATCTAGGATGTCTGGTTCAGTTTGGGACTTTATTTTTTATACTATACCAACCAGATTTATCGTCTGCTTAAGATAAACAATTTTGTGGAATTGTGAGAAGAGTAGACAAGCTCTGACAGTTTATCATATTAATCTCTCATCTGAGCAGGGCCCATTTGTTCTACCCTAATCCACACTAATCTGCCAAGAATTGGGTGGAAAGTGCAGCTTTCTCATTTCTGAATGAGTTCTGGCTTTCCAGACACCAGTTTATTTATTTTTTATTCTCAATTAGAAAAACCGCACTAAATTTTATTATCACAAACACAAACTGAAGGTTACACGGTTTATAATAATAAAAAACAAAAAGTAAAAAAATAACAATACACAGACACACACACACACACACAACACCAGGACGGTCCTTGTTATTGCTTATTGTTTTGACCAAGACGAAGAGTACACAGAGTTTCCCACGAATAACTTTCAATTCAATAGACCATAATTTTACAATGAATAAAGAATCCTAAAAGAAATCTGGTTGTATTGTACTGTATATACTCGAGTATAAGTCGACCCGAATTTAAGCCGAGGCACCTAATTTTACCACAAAAAACTGGGAAAGGTTATTGACTCGAGTATAAGCCTAGGGTGGGAAATGCAGCAGCTACTGGTAAATTTCTAAATAAAATTATATCACAATAAAATTTTCATTAATTGAATATTTATTTACAGTGTATGTATATAATGAATGCAGTGTGTGTGTATGTTTGTGTAGTGTGTGTATATAATGAATGCAGTGTGTGTATATGTGTAGTGTGTGTATATAATGAATGTAGAATGTGTGTGTTTATATAATGAATGCAGTGTGTATATAATGCAGAGTGTGTGTTTATAATGCAGTGTGTGTATATAATGAATGCAGTGTGTATATAATGCAGAGTGTGTTTGTATGAATGCAGTGTGTGTGTATATAATGCAGAGTGTGTTTGTATGAATGCAGTGTGTGTATATGAATGTAGTGTCTGTATATAATGCAGTGTGTATATAATGCAGAGTGTGTGTTTATAATGCAGTGTGTTTGTATGAATGCAGTGTGTGTGTTTGTGTATGATTGCAGTGTGTGTATATGATGCAGAGTGTGTGTGTGTGAATGTAGTGTCTGTATATACTGCAGAGTGTGTTTGTATGAATGCAGTGTTTGTGTAGTGTGTGTATGTTTGTGTAGTGTGTGATATACATAAACTGGGTGGGGGGAGGGCAATATTTATTATTTTAATATTTTTATTATTTTAATTTTTAATATTTATGTTTAATTTTATTTTTATGTCCCCCCTTCCTGCTTGTTGCCAGGCCAGGGAGGAGGACTATGTAAATCCCTGGTGGTCCAGTGGTGTGTACTATGCGGGGGGGAGACCCAAAGTTCCTAATGCACATTTTTTTTTAGCATCCCTATGGTTATGGTTATAATAACACACCTTAGATTACTAAAGTGAGACTTCAAAGTGAATTTCAAATGTAAGCTCAAAATAGCCAAACTGGAAACATTCTTTAAGTCAGCTATGCTTTCAGTTCAGTTGCTTTGGGTTTACATTTAAAATTCACTTTTAATTGTCACGTTAGTGAATAAGTCTGTATACCTCACCCCTTTTCCCACTAAATGATGCTTGAGCATCCTTGGAAAATTAAGGTGATGTAGTATCAGGTCATGATGACTAACCTTGATGATTAAGCAAGCCATTGTGCTGCACTTTATTTTTTAGGGGTTGTATGGAAAAAAAACCTGTAGAAGTAGAGGTAAAGGTACAATAGGCAAATTAGCAAGATTGTGCTCCAAGAAGCAATAAGGATATCATATAACAATAGGCAGAGACATTGCTAGCATAGTGGGAAAGGTGTACTGGGAAGCACAATCATTAAGAACAGAATTATTATAAATGATTATAATTGTGAAACAAAAATGAAAAAGATCTAATAAACCAAACATTGGCATGTATGATTAGCAGGGCACTAGAGGGAAATAAAAACAGGATGGCAGGACAAGGGATCAGTATTAACAGTATCAGATTTGGGAACAGTTGGTAGGTACAGTGGCGGCAGGGGCCCAGTCTTCTAATCGGCAGCCTTGTAGGAAGTGACAGCCTGTAACTTTCTCCCAGATAGCAGAGATGTGAAGCAAAACAGGGAGAACAGGAGACGACAGTGATGGGGGGGTGGGGGGGGGTGCAAACCAGGAGAGCAAGCCCCAAAGACCAACAGACTCAGTTTGCAGACTGGACCACAGGGAAGCCCCCTTCCTGGACCCAAAACGTTAGTTCCGCCACTGGGTCGGTATGCACTGCAGAATGTAGTACTGTGCAATTAATTTTTACATAAAGATGAAACATGAAATCACAGTGAGAAGATGCTGATGTCCATGGGAAAGCATTGAGAAATGCTTTCCTATGGACTGTTTGAATGCACGTGTGGCTTTTGCCGCACACGCGCATTCAGAGCTGACGTCGGAAAAGGGAGGAGAAATGCAAGTGTTTAACACCTTCAGCCCGGCGAGAGTGGGACCCCAAGACCCTATAGTGCCAGGAAAACGGGTTTGTTTTCCTGTCACTATAGTGGTCCTTTGACATTATACAATAGTATGCATTTCCGTTACCCCATTTTTACTACAGGCTTAACTATACAAATATGGAAAAAATAAGTGCGAGAAAAAGAATTGTAATATAAAGTACCCAAAAGTCAATTGGAGGAAGGTTTACATATTTTTAGGTGCAGAAGTTTTAGCATACTATGTTACGCAAATGTAAAGATAACTTAATACACAGCAAGCACAAACCACTACTATGGAACTATCACCATTTCTCTCTCTTAACCCCTTAAGGACACATGACATGTCTGACATTTCATGATTCCCTTTTATTCCAGAAGTTTGGTCCTTAAGGGGTTAAAAGCACTTTTTTATTTCCCCGAGACGAGCCCAAGTTTTTGGTAAAAAAAAATAATATATATTTTGCTCCAACGTATTTTATGTTTGTTGTTTATTTTTGATACTGTTGATAATTATTTAACCAAGGTTTATAGCCTCCCTTTAGTTCCCATGTAGGGAGAAGACCATAAACAGTACTACACAGTGGGAAAAATTGCAGCACTATGCTACTAAGTGCCAACTGACAGAATGACACCCCTCATGCTATCCTAAGCATGACGGCGACTGCATAGTTAATCCCCCCTGCCCCCACGGTTAGGGGAGACCAACACAGACGCCAGACCACACTACAATTAATGGCATCCCAACCTCCCACACGTTCCAGCTAACCTCTCGACTAGCCAAACTTTATACCTTACTCCCACCTTGATGGAACAACCAGCCTAACATGACACATTCTAGCATGGAGTATCCCGAGAAATTAATGAACACGGTTGATAACCTCTCACATAGCTCACCTGTAGACTGCCTAAGGTTTGTACCCACAGTTGCATCCTATACAAGGGAAATGTGCCTTGACTTTTCACCAGAAACTCATTTGGGTATCCCATACTGTTTCCTATGCCTGAACAAAACTAATGTGATTTATTTCCAAGTTTATGTTATGCCTGACACTAGTTCAAATCAAGTTTGAAAAATAAAGAATTACATTTTGTATAATATATATATATATATATATATATATATATATATATATATATGTTCTGAAAAAAAACAATAAGCGTATTCAAAATAATTGTGACAGCCGTCGCTCCTCCCTTTGCTGAGATTATCATTATTGATGATCTCAGCCAATTCAATGCTTCCTGGGGGGCTAATGTGCATGCAGGGCAATCGTACCAATCAGCATCTCCTCAAGGCACCTCATTGGCTTAATGCAACTCAAAGGAGAGCATTCAGAGTTCAGTAATATTATAGAGCATTAATAGAGGATGATAATCTTTTCTATTTGATTGATAGATTGGGCCAATGCCATATTTCAAACATACAAAATCAAACAAATCTCTCTTAGAGACTTAGGTTCCCTGATCTAACTTCAAAAGCTCTACAAGACTTTTAGATCCTATATATACACATCATAAACCACAATTTAGCAAACAACAGTGGTATAACTGCTTAAATTAAATAAAAAGTTGCAGACACAAGGTACCCAAGCGAGTATGACGTATGAAGCCTGGAGGAATCCTAAGACATTATACTTGTCTCAGAAACAGGGATGCTTCCTGATGGGTCCCAAGCTTTGACTCTGCACAGAAATCAAGGCTTTGCTTTGTATTTCAAACAGATGAATGCATGGTGACCTAGATTTGGAGCTCCGTTTTTTTTCACAGAGAATAAAATGAGGGGGAGAATGTTAACCAGCTAAGAACTGTATCAATCAACCATTAGCAATTTAACCTTGCAATTATCATTGCATCTAAATGTTTACCCATTTTATAACTTCTAAATCCACAAAACTTCACAAAAATATTTGGTCTCTTTGGTCTAAACGAGTTGATGGAATTAAAAAGAAATCAAAGAAGCATTACTAAATATTTCAATGTTACCTTGTACATATAATCTAACCTTGTAAAATATGTATTATATAGTCCACATGATAAACACTTTCCTGATTTCTAATTCGGGTTGTGGAATATATATGGTAAAATAAGTAGACTTCCATCTTCCTATTTAAAAAATAAATAATGTTATCTGTTCTATGTTTATAATGTAGAACTAATTCAGGTCTAACCAAGAAATGCATATCATGAAATAGGCACACATCCCAAATCTCACGGTGGTTCCAGGAGACTCACGCAGGTTGAATGTGGCTCCTTGACAATCGCAAGTAATACACAATATCCCACAAATCACACACACAATCTGATGTGTGTGTGATTTTCATTAAATTGTGCATGATATGCACCCCCTAACACTCCCATATTACCCACTAATCAGGGGCCCGGTCGGGTGCAGATCCTTTAAGAGCAGGCCGAGCCCTTGTGATGTCAGCCGGCAAGGAGGAAGGGAGGGGGAGTATCTTGTGAAGCCACCTCCTTGAAATGCATTTTTGCATGTTGGGGTGTCTGTATAGGTAATGAGGCATTTTATTAAAAGGCAAGGCTTCACATATTTGCTTGGAATTTAGAAGCCAGCTAAAACGGTTAGGAGTCTTTTTTTTAAAAAAATTAAACTAACAAAGCTTCATTTTCAGTGACAAAAATATAATTCTTAAAGGGACTCCATAATCACCAGCACCACTATAGCTTAATTTAGTGGTTCTGGTGTCTATAACCTGTCCCTGCAAGCTTTTCAATGTAAACACTGCTGCCTACTAACAACTCTAGTGACAGTCACTCAGACGACCACTAGAGCTGATTTCTAGTGCAGTGCTGCACAGTGTGCAGCAATGATGTTCAGCATCTCCACACCCTGCACTCTTAATAATTCTCACATATGGCAGGAAGCGGTGATTGTGCTCATGTACCTTAAAGGAATACTATAGTCACCAGAACCACTACAGCTTAACCCCTAAGGCCGTTACGGCGTTCTATTCCGTCCCCATTCTAATGGGCTTTAACCCCTTAAGGACACGTGACATGTGTGACATGTCATGATCCCCTTTTATTCCAGAAGTTTGGTCCTTAAGGGGTTACAGCCATTGTGGCGGCATAGAACACAGTAATGGCTTAAACCCCCAGGAGCTCCGCGGTACTTACCTCCGGTGCGATCCTCTTCGGGAAGACTGCCCAAGCAGCCCTCCCCCAGCACATCAGGCCCCCGGGGGCCATGTGATTGCTCTCAAAGAATGATCACAATGGCGCCCTATAGCTAGCTGTGGATCTGCCTGCAAGGGGACTGTCTGGACTGTCAGACAGTCCCCCTGCTGGTGGGAAGTATAAAAAAATTATAATTAAACATGTTTAAAATAAATTAAATGTACATATATATGTAACGTCATACGCAGTGTATTTTAATATTAATATAAGTACATATGTTAGTATTAAAATACACTTCAAATAAAGTTACATATATATATAAGATATATACATATCTATACATACATATATATATATATATATATACACACACACACACACGTATGATTACAATATGAAATAAATAAAATAATAAAATAAAATTATTTTTAAAAAATTTAAATAAATTATATATAATATGTAATGTCATTCTAACTGCATTTTGTTGTTAATATATATTGATAACAAAATACACTTAGAATGACATTCTATATGTATCTATCTATATATAAAATAATATTACTGCAAATATATATATAATTACATTAATGATTACATAAGTATACACGTAGACTTTAAATACATATATATGTATATATATTAAAATTCTACGTGTATATTTAAGTAATCTTTTAGCATAATTATGTGATTTTACTAATTAAAATTTGATTGACGTGCCTGACAACCAGGCAGAAAGTGCAGAGAAGGTAATTCGCAAGCACTATATTTAACCCTGTAACTTTCCAAGACACCATAAACCCTGTACATGGGGGGTACTGTTTTGCTCGGGAGACTTCGTTGAACACAAATTTTAGTGTTTCAAAATGGTAAATTGCATTACAATGGTGATAAAATATTTGTAAACGTTTTGCATTTTTCACACATGAACAGCACTTTTACTGATGATATTATTGTTGTAATACGTTTTACTGTTTTAAAACACTAATGTTTGTGTTCACTGAAGTCTCCCAAGTATAACAAGTACCCACCATGTACAGGTTTTATGGTGTTTTGGAAAGTTAGAGAGTCAAATATAAGGCTTGCATTTCATTTTTTTTCACATTGAAATTTGCCAGTTTGGTAATGTTGCATTTGAGACCGTATGGTAGCCCAGGAATGAGAATTATCCCCATGATGGCATACCATTTGCAAAAGTAGGGAACCCAAGGTATTGCAAGTGGGGTATGTCCAGTCTTTTTTAGTAGCCACTTAGTCACAAATACTGGCCAAAATTAGCATTCAATTTAGTTTTTTACTTTTTCACACACATACAAATATGAACGCTAACTTTGGCCAGTCTAGCTGTACTCTGGGTAGCACAGGAATTAGTACAGAATCCATTCACAGCTCTGGCTGGGTAGTCTCACTTTCAGTCAGATGAAGACCGACAACCCTCTTATAGACGCAACCATCAGGGTCTGGTGCTCCCTACGCTTCTAGTCTCAAGTAGCCACGAACCCCAACCCATTCTGTTTAACACAGAACTGGCGGGCAGTCTTACTTCGCTGGAACGTAAGGGTTTCCAAATTTAAGATTGGACTTGTATAAGGGATTGGTGTACAGCGAGACAATTGAAACCTCTTACTGATATACACCCAGAAGGGGTGCGTAGTGGTTTAGACCGGTTCCACAACTTTCAACCGAAAAATTATTACTCCTTAACCAAAGCCAAGTCCCATCTACACAGAGACCTAACAGTTTTAGTCGATTTTCTCATCCAAAGAGCACCTCTTTGTATATGATTCTGTTTACTAGCGGAAGTAGCGTTCCTCACAAATTTATAGCTAGATGGGAGAGATAGACAGGGGTGACCCTAACAGACCAGGAGTGGGACAAAATACACATACTAACACACAAATGCTCCATTGGCTTTAAAATTCAAGAGACATGCTATAAAATCCTAACATGTTGGTAGAGAATAAAAAATGAAAAAATTACAAATGAAAACCTTTTAATAAAAAATATTGGACAAGAACCCTAAACATACTACATCATAAGAATAACAAGATACCAGGGGATTGCTGAAGAGGTGGAGCAGACACGGGATACAGGTCACATATCTGGTGGGACTGCCCGGTTATCGCCACCTTTTGGAGGATGATACATTCCAGAATTTGTGTTACCATGCTTCTGCGCCACACAAAAATGCCTCTGACAACATACAAACATTTTTTTTAATCACCCACTAGGCATCTATTAAATGCAGCCAAAACCCTGATCCCTACCATGTGGAAACCGTTTGTTGCGCCAACCTTCTAGCAATGGGTGGAGGAGATCCTTAGTGTGGAGTGAATGACAGTGGCACTTAAGGGTACCTCTATCAAGTGTGCCATAACCTGGACCCTTGGAACTCAGGGTGGCATAGGTGCAAAAGGTGTGAGGGTTTGGGATGCCTCTCGACCACAGCAGGAACAGGAACCAGTGGGCAGAAGTGAAAGAGCTGATTTCAAATCAGCCCCATTGCCTCCCTCCCCCAAGCCTGATGCCTTTGAATAAGCTTCTCCAAACTGCTACCAATATGGGGGGAGAGGCCATGCAGAACTGAAATCTATTACAGAAAAAAAAAAAAAATATATATATATATATTTATTTTTTAAACAATAGGCCTATTCTACAGGCATGGGCCTGGGGCTTCAGCTCCATTATCCCCTATTTTAATCTGACCCTGTTCAATAGATGTTGAATAATGTTTGTTGAGTTTATTGCTGGCTTCTCAGAGAGTGATTAAAATCATTGGCAAAAACATCAAGCAGTCTCCACATATACGTTTTATATTAAAAGGACACTGCACTACCCTAATTTAAATATATGTGTGTGTGTGTGTGTGTGTGTGTATATATAGAAAACACTATTTAGTAGACATAACTCCAATGAAAACATATATGCATTTAATAATGCATTGGTGGTATATCTAAAAAGTTGCAAATATTTTGCCTGTAGCCTTTGTCCTCCCCTTCCTCTCTAGCACAGACTTTCCAATCACTGAATTCCCAATGCAGATTAAAGAAAAGTCTTTGCAGGGCAGGTGCTCTGAACAATTGCTGCCTCTGGAGTTTATCTTGACTGAGCTAAGCAAACCAGGAAGTAACAGGTCAAGAGAAAAAAAATCAAAGTAGGATCAGCGCTAATAATACCACTATTAAAAGTAAATATAAAAGTGTAAAGGCAGCACACCTAAAAAGGGGAAATGCCCTCCTATCCCCTACAATAAATTAGAACATAAAAAAACAAAAAAGAAAGGGTGCGCCTTTAATGCCGTATGTATCAAAAGGAGTACACACTGAAATATTAAGATAAAGGAAAATATTATCTTGATATTTCAGTGTGTACTCCTTTCGATACATACGGCATTAAAGGACCACTCTAGGCACCCAGACCACTTCAGCTTAATGAAGTGGTCTGGGTGCCAGGTCCAGCTAGGGTTAACCCATTTTTTCATAATTATAGCCGTTTCAGAGAAACGGCTATAATTATGAATGGGTTAAGCCTTCCCCCTAATCCTCTAGTGGCTGTCTTTGACAGCCACTAGAAACGTGCTTCTCACTGTGAAATCACGGTGAGAGCATAGCGTCCTAGAAAAGCATAAATGCTTTCCTATGAGACCGGCTGAATCGGCGCGCGGCTCGTGCGTGCGCATTCAGGCGAAGTAACGAGGCGAGGAGGAGGGAGGAGAGCTCTCCGCCCAGCGCTGGAAAAAGGTAAGTTTTACCCCTTTCCCCCTTCCAGAGCCGGGCGGGAGGGGGTCCCTGAGGGTGGGGGCACCCTCAGGGCACTATAGTGCCAGGAAAACGAGTATGTTTTCCTGGCACTATAGTGGTCCTTTAAAGGCGCACCCCTTCTTTTTTGTTTTTTATGTTCAGGAAGTAACAGGACCTGTTGTCTGCTTGAAAGCCAGAGGGTTTACAAAGCTAAATTATAACCTTGTATCTGTGGAAATCTGCACTTTTTGTAAAGTAAAAAAAAAAAAAAAGGAGAGAGAGAGGACACACTTCTGACACGTAAAGCACTCCAGCAAGCTGGTGTTTTTGGGTGTTTGGAATGTCCGATTAAGGTCCAAAGATGGAGTGGTTGATGAATACCTCCAGAACACAGAGAATGAATGTTTTTCTAAAATATATGATTTGCCATTAGAGTGTAAGTGTTAAGGTTTACTGATGTGTAGTGCAGGGCAGGTGTTAATGGTTAGGGAGTGTAGGGGTTAAGTCCTAGGACTTTACATATATGTGCCCATGATCAGAAGCTTTTTCAACATATTCTGGTTTAGGGTCTGGTAAACTTATTTATTACCCTCTCATTACAGGAGGGTAATAAATAAGCATGGGTAACATCACCATATGATGTTTGAAAACATGAACTGTCTCATAAAGTAACAAACAGTTCATGGTGTGACAATAAGAGAGAGATTGTTCTGCTGGAACTAGGACACTTGGGATGTATGCTGCAGATCATATTTACCCAATATAGCTCTGAAAAAATAATGTTTTATAATTAGCATTGATTAAAATGTGGCAATCCAAATGTAATTCTCTCCTAACATAGCTCAGGACTCAGGAGTCAAGTTATAACACATCAGAACTACAGTGACGAGTGATACAGCAGACTTCGAAACTCTTCAGACGTACTCTTACTTTTACTCCCCTTCTATTCCCTATGTTTTCTGTGGTTTCAAAGCACTCTTCACACAGTTGCTAGCTGTCTATCTCACATCCCTGACAGCTCCTCACACAGGTGTGAGATTCCGTCTGCACCACAGTTTATATTCTTCTGTTTAGGCCACCCCCCACCCCTTTTTACAGCTGTGCCACAGGCCAAAGCAGAACTGCACTTACAGAATTTATTTTTCTAAAGTCCTTCTAAAAGCATTTAAGAGTTGTATGATAGAAAGCACAATAAAGTCATCTAAAGGTCAAGACGGCAGGTCCTACTGGCAAGTGATCACGCCAGATTAGCATGCGTATACACCAGACTGATTGGCATCTGTACTGACCAGATCCCCTCATGGATACCCGTGTACAGAGCAATTTTTGAAGTATTCTTTTAAAAGCAGAATGTCCCGAGTTCATTTTACACAGCGTGGGTGTGCCTGATGATGGATTTGAGCTGCACTTATTGGGGACTTTTCAAGAAGGACACCAAAGAACACATTTAAGAAAGCATTAAAAGATTTGGGACTTTCCTATAAATCCTCGACTGTTGCGAGGAAGCAGTAATCAGAAGTCTGTCACTGTGGTTTATGGGGTTATTTTTAAAAATTATTATTATTTCTTAAAACCTTGACCGGCAGCTCCTAGACTTAGTTCCACTCATCAGTTAGGATTATTGGAATGGCCGATTAAGCAGCCTATACACAGTCCAGTTTACAGTTTTGAAAACCAGGCTGCCTACTTCAGTCTCCGAAGCTATTGCAGTTGCTTAGAGTAGGTAAACAACTGTAGGTAAGCAAACTGTGCTTCAATACAGCAAGAAATTCAAATGTAAACTATCACTATAAGAGAGGCTACAAAGACAATCAGAAATGAAAATTCGGTACTTGATAATAAACATATTCTAAACATGAGAAAAAACCTGCCACAAAAGTAGGTCAATAAATTGTTAACTAGCATTACAGCTACCATAACTGTCACTACAGCATAAAAACTATGAAAAAATAATCATGTACCAGCATTGAGTATATGCCAAAAACATACAGATGGTCAAGCAGCAGAAGCTTGCTGTAGTGTTTATGTTATCTACAGTGTCCTGGCACAGTCCCTCATTTTAATGTCAAAACATTTAGGATCGAATTAACATCCACTGGGGCTTATGTCAGGGCACATAAATAGCACCCTGCCTGCTGCACTGGCAATGTTGAGTTAATGCTGCTAAATAATCGAGTTCTATTTAAGCCGCCTGGATGGCAATGATTGGCTTAGATTTTGGGGCCTGGTTACCCCAGTGCTCTCAGCCAATCAGTGCTGCCCAGGTTGGATAAAATTGACATTGCTAATAATATACATTAATATACTATTAATTCTGCAGATTGAAGAAAGGGCAGTCTCAGTGAGCTATGAAGAGCCCTGGTTGATGTTAAATCATTCTTAAATGGTTTCACATTAATCCATCTAACAGTGCCCAGAGTCTCTAGGCAACATAACCATTATAGCCAGCTAATATGGTTACGTCAATTTAATACATTATATTGCTACAAAATAAATATTTAGTTAAGGTGGTGTTGGTTCTTAACCCCTTAAGGACACATGACGTGTGACATGTCATGATTCCCTTTTATTCCAGAAGTTTGGTCCTTAAGGGGTTAAACTGATCGTGATATCGCAATCCCAAATTTTCTAGTCTGTGTCTTGCACTGAAAAACACGGCAAGGACCCACATTTTGATTCTTTAGCATCTCTAACAAATGTATACAATAAACGGTAGGTGGTTTACATGGACTCCCAATACAAGTTTAATAGCAGGTTGAAGTGTATTACAAATAGTTTCATGCTTCCAAACATCAAGAAAATGTTGACATATACCCTACTGAATAATGAGAATTGGTTTTAGCTTTTTGGGTTAAAGGTCAGCTTTTAAATCTGGCTGTCTTGCAGCATTCCACTTGGCGACACTCCTGGGCTACATACTTGCTTGTTTACAATTTGTTAGTTTATGCTGCTTTAACAGGTTTATTCACTAAAGTGAGAATTCAAAGTGGATTTCAGATTTAAGGTCGAAATAGCTGAACTAAAAAAAATGCTTAGTCTAATTCCGCTACTTTGTCCTAAACCTTGAATTCAACTTGAGAATTGTTACTTTAGTGAATAACCCTGTAAAAGTTAAAAGATACAGTATATTCAGTGTTACAGATCAAGACTCTCTCTGCTATGATCAGGAATTCAAGAACAAATAGCCAAGTGAATAGACTGGAGGGGACACAGTTCTGGGAGTATAACTGAGTTTAATGAGCCAAACGCTGCCTTTTATGACCTTAGTTCCCCCTTATTAGTACTTAGGGCCCCCACCCACCGCTCAGGGGTGAGGGCCAGGGGGGAGGACATTAGGTCCCCCCCCCCTTATTAGCATTTAGGGCCCCCACCCACCGCTCAGGGGTGGGGGCCAGGACATTAGATCCCCCCCTTTTTCCAATTCAGGGCCCCCACCCGCCGCTCAGGGGTGGGGGCCAGAGGGGAGGACATTGGGTCCCCCCGTTATTATAATTTAGGGCCCCCACCAGCCGCTCAGGGGTGGGGGCCTGGAGGGGGGGATTATAGGTCCCCCCATTATTTTACATTAGGAACCCCACCCGCCGCTCAGGGGTGGGGGCTGGGGGGGGGGGGCAATTTTTTAAAATTTTCTTTGTTTTAATGGACATGCTCCTACTCGCGGTATAGCGAGTATGGGCATAATTTACTAATACTAAGTAATCTTTACTTAGTATTAGTAAATTTGGCTGAAAGTTACATTGCAACACTGATATCTGTTAGGAATCCCTGAATAACCCTTCACATTTATGTATATTTTTAAAAGAAGATAACCTAAGGTATTAAACTTTTGACTCTTTTCATGCAACCATTTTACTACCAATCTATGCCAAATAAAAAAAATAATAATAATCAGTGATTTTTTTTGAAACACAATTTAAGAATACATGTATTGAGAACTTTAAGGGTAACTGCCAAAGAACACCCCAATATGTGTTCAGCAGCATCTCCTGAGTACAGCGATACCACCCATGTGTAGGTGTGTATCAGGTTCTCTGGGGGCTTAAAGACCTTATATGGAGGGTGCGCATTCCAACTTTCCAACTTGGAATTTTCACAGCTGGTCATCATGCATCCATGTCCTATTTGGGAAATTTTTGAAGCTGGCCAATGTAATTTACCCCCAACAAACCATATATTTTTGAAAAGTAGACAACCCAGGATATTCATTATGGGGTATATCCAGTCTATTTTAGTAGCCACTTAGTCACAAACACTGGCCAAAATTAGCATTTATATTTGTTTGTGTGTTAAAAATGCAAAAACCAATTATGAATGCTACCTTTGGCCAGTGTTTGTGACCAAGTGGCTACTAAAAAAGACTGAAAATACCCCATTTGCAATACCTTGGGTTGTCTTCTTTAGCAAATGGTATGCCATCATGGTGGTAATTCTCATTCCTGGGCTACCATACGCTCTCAAAGGCAACATAACCAATCTGGCAAATTTCAATGTGAAAAAAATGCCTTATATTTGACCCTATAACTTTCAAAAACACTATAAAACTTGTACATGGGGGTTACTGTTGTACTTGGGAGACTTCGCTAAAAACAAATATTAGTGTTTCAAAACAGTAAAACGTATTACAACAATATCATCAGTGAAAGTGCTATGTGTGTGTGAAAAATGCAAAAAACTTCACTTTCAATGACAAGATCATCGTTGTGATATGTTTTACTGTTTTGAAACACTAATATTTGTGTTCAGCGAAGAATACCGAGCAAAACAGTACCCACCATGTACAGGTTTTAGGGTGTCTTAGAAAGTTACAGAGTTAAATATAGTGCTAGCAAATTCAATTCTCTGGACTTTTGGCCTGGGTTGTCAGGCAAGTCCTCCAAATTGCAGTCAATAAAATTACTTAATTATGTAAAGATATTACATAAATATGCACGTAGAATTTAAATATAAATACATATTTATATATTTGAAGTTTATGTTTATATTAATGAAATTATTTATGTAACTATGTATATGGACATATGTTTATTTCGGATTATTTTTATTTATTTATATATACATAGATATATATATATATATTTTTTTTTCATATTTTGATATACATATATATATTAATATCAAAATACAGTTAGAATAAAATTCCATATATATTTATTTTTTAAATTTTTATTATTTATTTTTTATAATGTATATATACACACAATATATATATAGTTATTATATATATTATATATATATATTTATACGCATGTGTAATTTTACGTATATATTAATAAAAATACACTTAGTATGACGTATACAAGATTATATATATATATATATATAAGTAATGGAGAGAGAGGGAGGGAAGGGGTTAATTTATTTTATTTCTTTTTAAATGTTATCTTCACATCGAGGAACTCAGGCAGAGAATCAGAAGACTGGCTGATGGCTTCCGATGCTCTGCCTCACTGCCGGGTGCCACGTGGGCCAACCCGGAAGTGATCGCTCTGGGGGACGGCCACCAGGGAGCTAGCGTTCGGTTCCATTCGCATGAAGGGAAAGTGCCAAACCAGGGGCATCCACGGAAAGTGCTAATGGCGGCTAGGCAGGGTAACTCCTAAACGGTGTCCCAGACCTAGACCATATTCGGTGGGCAGGAGGCTGGCTTCCACACTTCTCCTTTGGGAAGTAGTGTTGGTCACATTCAGATCTCCCAAATATCCCACATTCGCATGTATTTCAAGTGTCCTTATTTAGAACCCAAATCCCACTGTCACTCTTTTCTATCCTAATATTCCTCCTCTAGGAGCTACATATTGTTGGGGAGTCTGAGTATCCACAGCAGTAATACACACAGTAATGTGTCTTTAACAATCTTTTACCTATTTAAAAGTCATCTGGTAAGGTAATAACCAAACTGGTGGGATAAAAGTGGGCAGCAACTAGCATGTGTTAGAGCTTTTCATAGCGCTTAAAAGTCCAAGTACAATATTTGACCTTGCAATTTTATTCAATGCTACTAGACTATTGGTTTTTGATTTGTTTGTATTTTTCACAGTTTTACCACTTGAGACAACAGAGGTGTATCTCCCACCTTTTTCTCAAGTTATAACAATTTCATAAATGTATTTTTTCTCTCAGATGAGATCAAGAACTGAATAACAAAATATTGAATTTTATGAACCCTGGGCAGATAGCATTGTATGGGCAATATTTATTGCTGTCCCCAAACAGCATAGAAGGATTCAATTTGGTGATCATTCCAATTTTATAAGGCATCAGCACAACCAATGAATAATCGTTTCTCCCATTCTTATTACATTATATAATATAGCCACAATGCATTAAATCCTCTGCATAGGGAATCATTTCTGCAATGTTTTACTATGGGGAATTAACCTACGCTGGATGTCCTGAAGAGCGTGAGGAAGTCCAGCATCATTTAGGTTGACAGCCACTGGAGGCAGTCTTAACCTTGCAAGGTAATTACTGCAGTTTCTCAGAAACTGCAATAATTACTATTGCAGGGTGAAGGGGACAGGGTCACAGCACTCAGACCACTTCAATAAGCTAAAGTGGTCTTCATTAAAAGTAGAAAAGAAACACTAATAATCTTTCAATGTGCTCCTTTCCTAGCTGAAGTAGAAAGCAGACCCCTCCTAATTTATTCTGGTACAGTATATTTTTTATTCAACCCATTTCCTTTAGGTATAACAGGTGTTTATGGCATCTGTAGCTGCTCAATAATATGATAGTGGTCATCACCATCTATCAGTCCATTCACAGAACTGTAATTCCCTTAAACACTATTTCTTGTACGCTCCTGGAGTTGGAGAAAGGAGAGTGTGCATGCCACGCCAATCACATGGATGGATCTCGGTCAGCAAATGAAGGATAAACTAACCTGGATTAATAGTGGTCCGCAAATAAGGCAGTACAATTCCTTGATAGAAGGGTAAGTCGTATCACTACAGTAATTTTTACATATCACCGTGGGCAGTGATACAGTGAGGGTGGACTATATGCACCATAACCAATACAATAAGCATACATTTTTATGATGCTTAGGACAGCCATTTAACCAACTCTATACACTGCAAATGCAATCAATATGGGCTTGTAGAAGTTTAAAATGAATGTTTAGTTGCATATTGCAACAGTGGATTTGAAATCAAAGTATTTCAAGTTTGGATACTGTGCTATGACATGTGTTGAGGGATATGTGGTTGTGCAAACGTGTGCACTATATATAATTATATATGTTTAATGATATGAGATTTATACTCTGAACATAAAACATTTTCACAAGCCCACTCATGCTAAAACATTGGTTGAATGTCACTGATATTTTGCTAGCACTATATGGATGTTAATACATAGAGATGATAGACAGAGGCAGAAAGATCGGGCAAGCTTTGTAATGGAGCAGAAGTTTCATGCCTGGCTGCGATGTAATTTTCCTTGACATAATGAGTCTATGCTTTTGCCTCCAGAACTCTCTGCAGCTGTGTCCTCAATTTGTATTTTATTTTTGGTCTTTAAAGATGCAGCTATTTAAGATAGCTCTGGCAAGCCTTGATTGGATAAAGTATATAATATCCTAACAGTTGTGGATTAATGAGGACATTACATTTCCACCCAATCAGTAAGAAGCATGTCAGTATTGAGAAACACAGAGGAAGCATGTAGAGATTCAGTATTAGGAAAATGGTACAAATTAATCCATCTGATGCCTAGAGACTAGAAAGAAGAAATTATCTATATTTATCACTGCAAAGCTGGGACAGTTAAAAGGTAAAGCCAGAACGGATGGAGCAGATCAGTAGAAATAGTTATTGGTTTGTATGGTTACTGCAACAAACAGGGTTATTTACTAAAAATGGAATTCAAAATTAATTTAAAATTTAAGGTCTGAGTAACTGAACTGAACGCATAGCCGATTCAGACATTTTTTCCAGTTGATGACATTAA
Source organism: Pelobates cultripes (assembly GCA_933207985.1). Classification (NCBI taxonomy): domain Eukaryota; kingdom Metazoa; phylum Chordata; class Amphibia; order Anura; family Pelobatidae; genus Pelobates; species Pelobates cultripes. The sequence continues at coordinate 96,121,084 of OW240920.1, read as the reverse complement.
ATTAGAAATTTACTTTGAATTTTCAGTTCAGTGAATAACCCTGAAAGTCAATAATTTGTCATGTAATTGCTCCAGTTTCACCTTGATAAACCTTGCCCCTAAATGCCTATTTAACTAATACAGAAGTAAACACCTGCATTAGCCATTAGCAGGTGAGCTAGTCCAGCACTCTCGCTTTGGTAGAACTGAAAGTTTGTAAAAATTCCTTTTTGCTGCCTGACTTTGATTCATCTAGTAACTTGTTAAACCTCTAGTTCTGCTTCACTGTAAGCCGATTCTAAGACGCAATGCATCTCAACACACGCTGGGTGAAGTGGAAGATGTAGAGAAGCAGTTTGTATCCCACGTCCTGCAAACAGGATTTCATAATAACCCCCACTCGAGGAATTACATTTACAATTATGTATAAAAGGATATATTCTTCAGCTTCGTACAATGGGTAGCCAAACAAGCATTTTAGTTAGATATTCCAAGATTAACTACACATTGACAAGAACATGGGGTATATGTCAAATATGCGAACAGATTACAAATGTTGAAACAGCTAGATATGTACAAATGATTAAAATCAAATTAAAAATAAACATATATGGGCCCCAGTTTAAGCCCTCCTCTATTACACAGGATTTTAATATTTGGGGCAAAAAGGGCTGAATTGCCATAGGAGTTAAATGTATTAGGATTAGTCTGAACAAATATAGGCTAGTAGGGCAAAAATATATGTGGTTACATAGTAATTTGCGATAAAAAAAAATAAAGAGTCTCAAACATTAAAACAGATTTTAAGCTGTTGATTGAAAAGTAGGCAACCCTGCCCCCCTCCCTCCAAATATGCCACAAAAGGGGACAGGGGGACCATTGCCGATAAAATTTCTACTTGGCTCAACAACCTGTCCACATACATGTTAATTATGTTTAAATGTTCTGTTTAAAAAAATAACCTTAAAAATCCAGACATTTTTCTAAAAAGATCTACAGAATTTGATAAGACAACCTCTTTAGGTAGGGCATTCCACATCTTTATTGTTTCTTATGCAAAGAACCCTTTCCTCTGCTGTAATTGAAAAGGCCTTTCTTCCAGTTTTAATGTCAATGTCTGTTGCATATTCCTGATAACGAACAGGTTTATTTATTACTGATATTTATAAAGCGCCAACAGATTCCGCAGCGCTGTACAATTAGTGGAGGACGTACAATATACACAGACAAATACAAGAGGTAGAGAGGGCCCTACCCGTAAGCTGATATCTAGCCATTTAAGCTCTTTTATAGAAAAAGTGCTTAGCTAGATAGCCCATGCGCTTACAATCTAAAGGATACAGTGGGGATTTGAGACAAGAGGTAGCAGGGGAAATTTGGAAGTGATGGCTAAAAGAAGTTGACAGAGAGGTTAGCACTTTGCGGTTTGTATTGACCCTATATATATCTGCATAGTGCTATCATATCCCTTCTGAGTTGCCTTTATCCTAAAGAAAGCAAATTACGTTACTCTATCCCCCTTATTAATTGTGTAGCTCACTTTTGCACTATTTTTACTTTTGCAATATCGTTATTTAAAATTAGTGCTAGGACTAGTTCTAGTTGTACTAGTCCAACTGCTGCAGCTAAAGTTTAAAAAAATATTAAAATGTTTCAAAGCTTATGAGGTTCTGCTTTTTCCAAGTCACCTTTCTGTTGGCCTTTTTTGCTGCACTACGATTAAGGAAGGTAAAGAACGTTCCGTCTGTGTTTGGGGAAGCCCTGCATACTTTACAAACAGGCTGCTAATACATGTGGGCCTAGCTGACTCTGTTGAAGTCTAAAACAGCAGAAGTTAAAGTAGCAATTACCGTATATACTCGAGTATAAGCCGACCCGAATATAAGCCGAGGCCCCTAATTTTACCCCAAAAAACTGGGAAAACGCATTGACTCGAGTATAAGACTAGGGTGGGAAATGCAGCAGCTACTGGTAAATTTCTAAATAAAATTAGATCCTTAAAAAATGATATTAATTGAATATTTATTTACAGTGTGTGTATATGATGAATGCAGTGTGTGTGTATGAATGCAGTGTGTGTGCATAAATGCAGTGTGTGTATGAGTGCAGTGTGTGTGTATGAGTGCAGTGTGTGTGTATGAGTGCAGTGTGTGTGTGTGATGCAGTGTGTGTGCATTAATGCAGTGTGTGTATGAGTGCGCAGTGTGTGTGTATGAGTGCGCAGTGTGTGTGTATGAGTGCAGTGTGTGTGCATGAATGCAGTGTGTGTGCATGAATGCAGTGTGTGTTTGTGTGGCAGAGTCTTGGTGGGGGGGTGGGCATTTTTATAAAAAAAATAAATAATATTATTTTAATTTTTTTTGTTATATTATTATTATTTTTTTTATTATTATTATTATTATTTATATATTATTAATTAATATTATTTTAATTTTTTTGTTATATTATTTTTTTTTATTATTATTATTATTATTATTATTTATATATTATCAATTTATTTATTTTGTTGTCCCCCCTCCCTGCTTGATACATGGCAGGGAGGGGGGCTCTCCTTCCCTGGTGGTCCAGTGGCATTGGCAGTTCAGTGGGGGGAGGAGGGGGGCTGGCAGAGCTGTTACTTACCTTCCTGCAGCTCCTGTCAGCTCTCTCCTCCTCCTCTGCGCCGGTCCGTGCAGCTCTTCTGGCAGCTCACACTGTAAGTCTCGCGAGAGCCACACTATGACCCCGCGGCTCTCGCGAGACTTACACTGGGAGCTGACCGAGATGCTGACCGGACCGGCGCGGAGGAGCAGGGAGCTGGCAGGAGCTGCAGGAGAGGTAAGTAACAGCTCTGCCAGCCCCCAGTCTGTATTATGGCAATGTAAATTGCCATAATACAGACACTGACTCGAATATAAGCAGAGTTGGGGTTTTTCAGCACAAAAAATGTGCTGAAAAACTCGGCTTATACTCGAGTATATACGGTAGTACAGCAGAGGAAAAAAATATTTGCCTCCTAAGGGGTGAATCAGATGGAATGGGTATGCTATTCCCGATATCCTGAGGCTAAATACTGATTATAATAAATAAGCTGACTCCCTAATGTCCATCTTATGTGAATTTGGCGAAATATCGGATTAAAAGTTGAATACTAAATAAACTCAGGCTCTTTCTTTCTACAATCCGTGGTATGATTTAAATAAATTTTACTTTGACTGGAGGGACTCCTATGTATCATATCTGGGCATTAACCTGTCAAATATGCATATCTGTAACCTGGCTAACTCTGGACCCTAATTAAGGTAGACCATGAGAGGTGGTGTTGTTTTGAAGTCTCATGGTTAGATAGGCTTAATTCAGTCAAGATGTCTCTCCTTCCAAAATTTTATATTTTATCAGAGCAATAACCCTCAACACACCTTTATCTTTTTTTAGAAGAGTTCATTCTGTAATTCTGACATTCGTATGGAAAAGACAATGTAGAATTAAAAGGAGTGACAGTAGGGTCATTTCCATCATCAACAGCATGCCTAACCAGAGCACCAGGGAGACAGCAAACTGTCAAGTTCAATAATCAGAGTGATAGATTATATTGCCCACTCTCTTAATAAAATAATTCTCAACCACCACAACTTGCCTAGCCTTTTCTCCATTATGGATCCCATTTATACTAGAGGAGCTGTTCCCTCAGATATTAGAAGGAGAAGCTTGCTAGGGCACAGTCACTCCTGTCCTGATACTCCCAATATCTTCACTTAAATGGGCAAATCAGCTGGAATGTACAAAATCAGGACTGGCCTCTCCCTTTGCTACCACATCTAGCTGTCAGCAAGCTAACTGCCTGTTCCTCCACTATCTCATTGCCAAACACTGCACTAGATGCCCCCATTAAATTCTGCTCACTGAGCAGTAAGCCCCTTTCAAGGCTCTCAATATAGCTCGGTATTGCAATTTATTTTTCCAATCTCCCATCAGAGATTCTAGAGAAGGAACTCGCTTATAATTGCCATAGAGGTATGTACTCTAACTATTCTTCAAGGCATGCATACATCCAGCAGGCTAATCAATGAGTGACAGGGTGACAAGATTGAATAGTATGAGGGAAAATAGTGAGAGGATAGTAATTTAAAGCTGTTATATGGTGGCCTAATACAGCTGGACAAGTGTTTTGTTTAATTTATAAAATGTGGTAACATTGTTAAATAAATTGCTTTAAACAAATAGTTTTATTCAAACTTGAGTAACATGAGTAATTGTGATCCTTTCAATCTATATCTATTTAGTATCACAATGATGAACTAGTGACATATTGATTTATACATATATATTCAATACAAAAATGCATCAACACAAAATTAGTTTGTAGTTACTGTAGGACTTTGACACTGTTAATGCGGAATTGTTAAATTCATATTATCACTGGAGTCTCTGTGACCCATGAAGAACCCAGGTTTATGTTTAAACAGATTGAAAATCCTTTAACATAAAACTAAGTCACGGCAACCAAAGACTCTAGGTAACAAAACCATTTTACCAACCTGTAGTGGTTTCATTATTTGGAGTATCTCCTTAGAAATAATTTAATCTAATAAATATAATTATTGTAACAAAACATCACATCCACTCCATTATTCAACATTTATGATATTTACATTTATGAAATACTTGGCATATTTCCTATACCATTGCATTAGTTAACAATACAAATATTTCCAAGCTTTTTTTCACCTCATTCACAAACTCCAAGTTTAGTTGTGAATGTACTAAACATTCAAATGTAGGCAACCATACAGAGAAAAAGACTGACTTCATATGCACCAAATTCTTCATTTTACCAGCAATTTCCAAACATATACATTTACATATACAAGCCACACATGCCTGCAGTGCCTCCAAAGAGTTGTGTCCCAGATCAGATCTCATGTAACGAGTGGTGTAGACCTGATTTCACCATTATCCAATAGGTTTCAGAGTGACTAAGATGAATAGCTCTAAGTTATTCCTAATTGATGGTTATGCTATTAACAAACATATGGTATATCCATAATCTTTATGTTGCTTTTGTTGAAAATCCTTTATTTGTCTGAGACAACCATTGAATCTTATCCCCAGGCAATATTATATATAATTTATAAAGCCACAGTATTTCCTGAATCAATTTATATTAGAACAAACATTCTAAAGCTGTTGACATACACCAAAACATTACACGTAGCAAGTGTATTATAATTATATATGGATTTGACATGTCTTTTTCTTTAAAGATTAGTTATATAATCCCAGTTATTTAATCCTGTTCACATGCACTTTATTTAAATCACTTTTCAATGAAGATAAATGTAAGGAAGGAAAGTACGGCACGTGAGATATAATGAAGTAAACAAGGTTGTTAGAGGTTATACCCAGACTGAACAAGCTTAGCTAGCTCCAAGCAAAATGAGAGAATAAGGTGAATGTCTCTGTGGTAGTAACAGAGGAAGACCTTGAGGAAATTATAAAATGAAGTGTAGGGAAAATTTCCCCTATTAGATAGGACTAGTCATGTCGTGTATACTCTTCCAGCCCAGATAGGTAAGTGGTCAATGGTCTCAATGTAATCACAATCAGTAGATATTTTAGAAAAATAAAAGGTCAGTTCCTTACCAAAGTAGAAAGTAGTAAAAATTTGAAGGCATATTACTGGACCCTAATGTCTGAACTTAATATGCAGCAAGCACATTTTTCTTTCAGATAGCTAAAATCAAATTGCAAAGACCACAATGGGCAAAATTGCCAAAAGCCATATACCAGACAAATAACAGATTGCATACTGAGAGGTTGAAGGGAAATGGGTATAGGCCTGAGAGGAGTTTAAATAGGTCTGTTAAGTTGTGTCACAAAAACATTCTTGCCTTAAAAACAACTCACGTCAACATCCCCAGAATTACACATTAGGGATGCTATCAGATGACATAATTGGACACTGGCCAATGTTGGAAGTGATGCACGTTCAAGTTCTAGGCATCCTAGAAGAAATAGACAAAGAATAAATAGACAAATGCAAGATTAGAGGATGCAAGAATGACGCATCTACTACCAGATTTGCCAGTAGCAAGAGTAATGAAGACTTTATGGTTCCTGGCAGAACTGGACACCAATGATTGGTTGTGAACTAGTGGGCAGGACATTATGGCTACAAGGACAGTAACTTATATTCATGCTTCTTGCAGCATTTCAACAGTACTGCCGGCCATGAGAGTATCCCTATTGTCTGCAGAAGGTTGTGTGATATGTAATATGTTAATATGTAATATGTTAATGCATATAGTATGGTAACAGAGCAAATGAAGGTAAGTGGGCAATGTTGATTGAGTTTGGTACCATCCAGGGTGATTCCCTATCCCATCCCAGTCTACATGACATTTCAGTCGTCCAACTCCAATAAATTAAGTTGGTTTCTCAGAACCAGAAGAATAATATTAGTTCACCAATGCGCATGTAATTATGACTGAAAAAAAAACAAACAGAATCTGCTTTTGGGTAAAACAATCTGCAATAGCAGCACATCATCCAAGAAAAAGGAAAAGGATAGATCAAGTTAGTTTTTGGAACTGACTGCCACAGCTGTGCTAATGAGAGAAACCCAAGATCCAGAACTGGTGAATTGTTAATAGTAAGGCACTGTGTAAGGGTCCATAAAGAATGTTTGGAAGAAAGTGAATACCTGTTAAATACACAAAAGACATGAGAACATTTATCTGGATGCAACCACACAAGCCCTGAAAAACACTTACACAATTTTGAAATAAATTTCCCAAAAAAGTACAGATATCCAATTTAATGGGTATTCCACTGTTAAGAATTGACCAATTATTCCAGGGCTATTAAGAAGAAGGGGGAATTAAGAAGAAGGGGGGAGGGGGAATTAAAAAGAAGGGGAATTAAGAAGAAGGAGGGGAGGAATTAAGAAGAAGGGGGAATTAAGAAGGGGAGGGGGGAATTAAGAAGAAGGGGGGAGGGGGGAATTAAGAAGAAGGGGGTAATTAAGAAGGAGGGGGGAGGGGTGGGGGATTAAGAAGAAGGGGGAGGGTTTACGCAGAAGGGGGAGAGGTGGGGGGATTAAGAAGAACAGGGGGTTGGGGATTAAGAAGAACAGGGGGATTGGGGGAATTAAGAAGAAACGGGGGGATTAAGAAGAACGGGGGTTTAAGAAGAACAGGAGGAGTAAGAAGAACACAGAGAGGAGGGGGAGACCACTAAGGGGCAGGGGAGAGCTCTATAGGACAGGGGGCAGGACAGGGAGCTCTTTCACACTACGCGCACACACACACAATGCATCCCTACACACACAGAAACACAACATGCTTCCCTTACACACAGAGAAACACACAATGCATCCATTACACACAAAGACAATGCATCCTTTGCACACATACACAGAAACACACAATGCAAACCCTTACACACACATGCAAACACACACACTGCTTCTCTTACATATACACATAAACAGAATGCATTTCATACACACACTCAATGCACACACTTACAGACACACACCTTGCATCCCTTATGCATACAAACACAGATTCACAGAATACATCGCTTATACACAAACACACACTGCTTCCACTACAAACAAATACACTGCATCACCTACACAAACTGGTATCCCTATACACTTCATACCATAAGCACACACATTAGATCCTCTACAATAACATATAACACATCCCCTACACACTCCACTCCCTGTGAGCGAACTCATGGGGCCCAGACCTTGAGCTGTTTAAGGGGCCCCCAAAAATGGAGCTGCTTCCCATTCTAGTAGAACTTTGAATTTTGTGACCAAAGTTACAAACAGCCTTCAGAGATCCTGTTCTACACCAGACCAGTGGAGCCAAACTGCAGCCCATCATCATCCTCATCTGGTTGTAAGTAGGCAATCTAGTATATTATTAGTGACACTGATCTATAATTTACCTCACATTAAAGGGACACTATAGTCCCCAGAACCACTTCAGCTTACTGAAGTGGTTCTGGTGTCTATAGCCGGTCCCTGCAGGCTATTTAATGTAAACACACACTGTGTGCAGTACTGGCATTGGGTTCATTTGGCAGATCATATGGGTGGGGCATTGTGATGTCACATAGGGCGGGTAATTTTATTTTGCCTCTATGCAAAAATCATTGCAACTGCCTGATCTCTGGGCAGGTGCACCAGTCTACTGGTGACACACAGTGAGGAGTGCACTGATTGCACTGCACTCTCCTCCTGCCCAGACCCGCCTTTACCGCAGTGCAAGTGCCCTGCCTCTAATTTACAGTGAATCACACCTTCACAGCAAGTAGTGCTCTAGAGCCCTTTGCAGAGACGGAACAAAGAGGTACCTATGGCAGCTGGCCGTCCGGCCCTGCAAGTATCATTACATTAAAATAGTTGTTCCCCATGCACACAGGTGGTGCTGTGCTGGGAGATGTGATTACGCCACTTCCTCCCAGCCTACAGAGCAGCGCATGGGAGAGAGAGAAGAGGAGGCATGATTTAATCTTACAACAAATCCACTAAGCAAATCTTTATAAATTTGGGGGGATCAGCTCTGTTTCTACAGTTTATTGGTGTTTACTCTGATGTCTGTATTAATATTGAGGGATTTCTAAGTAGTAACATCAGTGTGTATCAGCAGGGCCAGCCATTGGGGTGTGCATGCTGTGCGGTCACGCAGGGAGCCATGACAACAGTGGCGCCCGGTGGCCAACACAGCTCACAAGTTGGGGACACCAGCATATTCAATTTAAACGATTCGCTGGTGGTCCACTGGTGTGCACCAGCAGTAGGTGCAGTCAGATTATATCCTCTGCCTCGTGGTTCCGGCGCTCAGTTAGTGAGTCAGAGCACAGGCTCAGAGATTCTCAGCCTGCGCTCTGACAACATTGAAATCAGAGCCGTGAAGGAGCGGGTATGGCAAAGAGCTACTGATTAGCATAACATCAATATCCGTTATAAAAGGTGGGCATGGATGGTGAACTGATTTGGTGGTGCAATGGGCCACTTGACTTGTTTTGCCCCCCAGGCCTAAGGCTGCCAGCCCTCCCCTGTGAGCGATGTCACCACGCAAAAGGGGCAGATTGCCCAATCACACCTCTGGAAGCATTGCTCGCGATTGGCAGTATTGCGAGTGAAGCTTCACCAATCAGAAGAAACCCTGGGCCATTTTAAACTGAAGCACTTACAGCAGCAAGTTACCGATTGATAAAGCTAGATGTTCACCGGCGAAATGCGTCTCGGACAATATACTACAAGGACGGATTTGATTGATATATTTGTTTTTAATATATATTTTAATAAATAAATACCTGCTACTTCATTCAGAACAGTGTCCTGTGGATCACCTTTGCTGCTGTAAAAGAAGGGTTGTATCTCCTTTATTGATACATATGCTTTTATACTAGGTGCCAGGTCCAGGCACCTAAAAAGGTGAGAAGCAAACTGTGCATTTAATAGATACCTGTTGCTCTTAAGTTAAAGGACCACTATAGTGCCAGGAAAACATACTCTAGGAGGTGGAAAGGGTTAAATTTACCTCTTTCCAGCGCCGGGCGGGGACTCTCCTCCTCCTTCTCGTCGTCATCGGCTGAATGCGCATGCGCGGCAAGAGCGGCGCGCATTCAGCCAGTCCATAGGAAAGCATTCTCAATGCTTTCCTATGGACGCTGGCGTCTTCTCACTGTGAAAATCACAGTGAGAAGCGCGGAAGCGCCTCTAGCGGCTGTCAATGAGACAGCCACTAGAGGCTGGATTAACCCTATTATAAACATAGCAGTTTCTCTGAAACTGCTATGTTTATAGAAGAAAGGGTTAATCCTAGCTGGACCTGGCACCCAAAACACTTCATTAAGCTGAAGTGGTCTGGGTGCCTATAGTGGTCCTTTAATGCACTAGGGCTGGTGTTGTCCCTCTGTTTCCTTTTTCATGAGGATATCGATTGGATAAACATGACTAGAACAAGTTAGGTTCATCCACTGACTCATTTATTACGTTAGTACACTATATGTGTCCTTTTTTTTTTTCATTTCTTGCAGTGTTGTCATTTAACCCCTAAAGGGTAAGTGTAACACCATCTAAAGTGCTATGCACTCAATACTATCTGGTATATTTTTTACCATTATAGTAATTACTGTATAATCTGTTTGAGTAGGGTGGGGAGTCCCTACATTTGTGTGGAAGCTGCTATCACTTTGCACTTTTTACTTCTGTCTAAGCGCCTTTAAGCACAGAGCACTTTTTTGTTTGTTTTGGTATATGGTGCCAAATGTTTCTGTTACCATAGTGGGTGTCCCCTGTTACACAAGAAATCACCTGGGGTGAGCCACCAGATACTATATGATGTGGTCTGCTTAAGCAGACCCTGCAGGGATGACCCCCTCTTTTTGTCATGGTACCTTAACTATCTAACACAGCGGTTCCCAAAGTGAAACCGGCGATTCCCAGTGGGTCGCGCTGACCCACACATTCAGGGCCGCCAGGGAGTCAGGCAAGCAGACTGATCAGGAGGAGGTCTGGCGGCTTGCCCTGTATGCCGACAGGCTCCCTCCGATCAGTCTGCCCAGCACCTCCGGTCTGCAGCTCCGCTGGGTGCAGGGCTGCAGACCGTGTGATAGAAGTCTTGCGAGCACCCAGAGCGTCACCATGGCAACACTCTGGGAGCTTGCAAGACTTTTATTACACTGTCTGCAACTCTGCACCCGACATATTGTGCCAAATGTTACTGTTACCATAGTTGGTGTCCTCTGTCACACAAGGTACATGGACTTGGTGCTGCGTTTTCTTCGGGGTTCACCAGACAATACGGGTTTGTCTCCAACTACTTTCGGCTGAGCTTAAGCTATTGTTATGTCTCATTTACTTCCGTCGCATTTTGGGTGTTTGATGTGGATTTTTCCTTCTCTCTGGGCAGTGTACCCTTTTCTATCTCGCGCCATAATACATCAGACTCTACACCAGATTTTTTGAATCTATTCTTTTAGGCATGTCAAGGTTACAGCGCCTTTACAGACTTTCCCTTCGGACCAGCTTATGTTTTTTTATGTCAAGCCCCACAATCTGGTCTCTACTACGACTTTAGCTAGATGGATTCGCTGGCTATTGTCTATAGCCAGGATCACTGGTCTGGGGCGACGGTGTTGCAGGTTTTTTATTTTGGCGGCACGTTGTTTGCAGACATTAGGCAATGTGCAGCTCGGACGCGGTAGTAATCTTTTGCGTGTTTTACGATAGACATTCTTCTCATGCTTCTTTCACTTTTCTAAATCCTCATCGTTAAAAATGCAAAATATGAAACCTCCTGTCATGTGGTAAAATTGTAGATTATGCTAACGTAGTGTACCTATAATCTTAATTTTAGTAATGACAGGAGGCAAATATTTTCCCACGCTTCTTATCTTCCCACCTATGGCTTTCTGTTCCTTGTAATTTTTACTGCTAGGATTTAGGTTTGGATAGTTTCATAGCGATAGCACATCTACTGTTATTATTACCATTAATTCTATTGTGTTACAATTGTTAGAATTTTTTTGCCTGATTTAATCTAATTTACGTTAATTACATGATTATGGTAAGATGGATAACCATTTCAGATGTCTTTAACCCCTTAAGGACACAACTTATGGAATAAAAGGGAATCGTGACAGAATATTTCCGTCATGTGTCCTTAAGGGGTTAACTTCTTTTTGTTTCCTTTCAGTGTGATCGGTTACTTCCATGGCAAGACCCGCTTCTGCAGTTTCTCTAGATGACTCCTTATCTGGTTTTCGGATTGCTACGTTCTTTTTCATGGTTCTTTATGACTTGTTTTACTATTTCTGACTATTTTGTTATTACAGTCGCTACAAAGAAGGAGAATGAGCTTAGACTTGCAGGGCCTTTTGTGGAATGTCCAGTTGTTTTTTTGATTGGTTGTTCTGTTTATGATCTGTGCTGCCGGAGCTTTCAGTAAAGAGAAAACTCCGGCAAATTATATAAAATTCTAAATATTCCCCTCCTGTCATTACTAAAATTAAGATTATAGGTACACTACGTTAGCATAATCTACAATTTTACTTTGTTTAAATTGTCTTTTTTTTCCTGACCAATATCTTGCTGCCTTCATTTTATTCTCCTCTCCTTATTGTCTGCAGTCAATCTGTATTTTGACTGATGCTGCTTTAAAAATATAATTTCTAATATAGTATTCTTACTATAAAATTTGAGTTGGAGTCATTACATTCTCACTAGCATGGGAGTTTACTACACAGAGGCATGCATTTACAAAGTAAGGATTATTTTAAAGACATACTCACATTAGGTTTAGGACAAAACTATACTCTCTGGTATTGTGTTTACAACTCACAGCTACAATATAGCAGTCTTGACTTGAGGAGACAAGATAAGGCAGTCTAAAATACAATACTCATACCAGTTTTTGGGAAAAGACTGGTATGCTTAGTGCAAAACACAGGGTAGAGGGAGTGCGACTATTAATGTGTAGCTCTAACTGGATAGAGATAGGGATTCACCAAAACCTGTAAGGCGTGTGTTTTCCAGGAGCTAACCCGTAGGGAAGGTACAACTTTATGTACTAAAATCAACTAAATGTACTGAAATATTTAACAGGTGTGAGAGAATAGGAGAAACAGAGATATAAAGAATATGAATAAAATATAACATACAGTTACTGTGCCTTTAAGGAATAAGAATAGCAGATAGATACTGTGCCTTTAAGAATTAAGAAACAAAAAATACCAATTTTTACTCACAGATTTTGCTGACAACATGTTCTTTCATGTTAGGACATGTTATCAGATGGTTCAAAATTTGCTTTAGTCAAAATATAAATAATAGCGGTTCAGAGTCTGCCATGGAAAGAATTACTTCTTGACTGAACACAAGCCAAAAGTAAAAGAAAGAATTTCGCTATCTGCCTCCATTCAGCAGTTTCTTGCATATATATATATATATATATATATATATATATATATAAATATAAATAATACAATTTGATTTTGAACTCCTTTAAATGCAAGGAAAGAAACTGTCCGAGTGTGTGTGTCTGTCAGCAAGTGTGTGTGTGTCTGTCAGTGTGTGTGTGTCTGTCAGTGTGTATGTCTGTATGTGAGTGTGTGTGTGTCTGTCAGCAAGTATATGTGTGTCAGTATGATGTTGTTTTATCAGTCAGTGATAATATAGTTTATCATTATTGGCTAAATAGAAACAAAATGGCCCTCTATACAAAAACAGGAATTTCTAGAGTGACAGGCCTACATTGTGTGTGTGTGTGTGTATATATATATATATATATATACACTCACACACACACACACACACACATACACACACACAAACCGTCTCGTCAGGGCCGGCGCGTCCATAAGGCGGCACAGGCGGCCGCCTTAGGGCGCACGGGCTCTGGGGGCGCAATATTTCAGTGACCGGCAGGAGGGAAGCTCTCCCTCCTGCCCGGCCACCATCTCGACCCCCGGCGCAGCGCGCGGCAGTGCTGTTATCAGGCGCGCGAGGGAGCTCTAATCTCCACCCTCTGCTCCCTCGCGCGCTGTCTGCTGATGCCGCGGGAGCCGGAATATGACGTCATCCCGCAGCATCAGTAGGCAGCCCGCGAGGGAGCAGAGAGGATGGAGATTAGAGCTCCCTCGCCGCGCCTGATCACAGCACTGCCGCACGCCGCCCAGCAACCCCAGGGACCCATCCATCATCCACACCAGCTCTCCAGGTAGGGAGGCTGGGTGGAAAATATGTAGTTATAAAAATAATTAGTGAATGTATGTGATGTGTGTCTGTGAGTGACTGTGTGTGTGTGTGTGTGTGCCTGTGAATGACAGAGTGTGTGTGTCTGTGAGTGACTGTGTGTGTGTCTGTGAGTGACTGTGTGTGTGTGTGTGTGTGTGTGTCTGTGAGTGACAGTGTGTGTGTGTCTGTGAGTGACAGAGTGTGTGTGTCTGTGAGTGACAGTGTGTGTGTGTCTGTGAGTGACAGTGTGTGTGTCTGTGAGTGACACAGTGTGTGTGTCTGTGAGTTACAGTGTGTGTGTGTCTGTGAGTTACAGTGTGTGTGTCTGTGAGTGACAGTGTGTGTGTGTCTGTGAGTGACAGAGTGTGTGTGTCTGTGAGTGACAGTGTGTGTGTGTCTGTGAGCGACAGTGTGTGTGAGTGACAGTGTGTGTGTCTGTGAGTGATTGTATGAGTGTGTGTGCATGTGAGTGTATGAGTGTGTCTGTCAGTGTATGATGAGTGTGTTTGTCAGTGTATGAGTGTGTGTCTGTCAAATCAGTGAAAGTATGTTTGTCATTGAGTCTGTGTGTGACTATCAGTGTGTCTGTCAATGAGTGTCAATCAGTGTGGGTCTGTCAGTGTCAATGAATGAGTGTGTGTCAGATCAATGAGTCTGTGTCTGTCAGTGACGTCTGTGTGTTTGTCATTGAGTGTGTGACTGTCAGTGTGTACAGAGTGTAGCGGAGCAGAGCGCGGTACAGGAACTTCTGTTTCCTGTACCTGGCCAGACTGACAGGAGGTGCTCACAGAGAGAGCACTCCCTGTCAGTCCGGCCAGGTACAGAAAACTGAAGCTCCTTTAGGGGATCTGCTCCACTCGGCAATGCAACAATAGAGGTAGGAGGCACACCAGGAAGGGGAGTGTGACCACTAAAGGGGTGTGGGGTGCACCAAGGGACAGGGAGGGAATGGGAGAGAAACACCAAGAGACAGGGAAAAGGGGGGGGGAGAAGAACACTAAGGGACAGGGAAGGGAAGGGACTACTAATGGTCAGGGAGGGGAGAGGGGCTGGTTAAGAGGCACATAGGTGAAGATGTTTTTTTTTGAGGGGGGGGGCGGAAAAATGCATCTTCGCCTATGTACCTAAAAATCCAAGCACCGGCCCTGCGTCTCGTCATATGTCCCTTCCCCCAATAACTAATTACAGGCCTGCCAGCTTGAGACAGATATATTATATATAGCTATCTCAAGCTGCAGGCCTATAATTAGTTCTGGGGGGGGGAAGAAAAGGTTTTAAACTCCTTACCACACTAAGAATATTTGAAAGGCCTGCTGCTTTAAGACCTAGCTCAATGCTGGTATACACAGGCGGCTCTTTTCTGTCTGCCTGTGACGTCACTCGCTCACTGTTGGGCTCTGCAGTGCACAACACAATCCAGCTTGCCTGCTTTGTCCTGCCCTGACCTCTCCAATGAATGTCTGCATACAGTAGCAGGGAGGATTGGGACACAGAGGATGCAGGATGGAAGGTTTGTTTAACTCTTTCCCGGGCACCAAGCTCCAGCATCTATTCACCATTAAATTTGTGTTTCCAACGTTAAATACCGTAAACTCTTTAGGAACACAAGGTATGCATAACAGCACAATACTGCACAAATACTGCAAAAAGCAAAAAAAAAAAAAAAAAGCTTCTTATTATGTAAGAATGCTGTTGGCTATTTCATTTTAAGTACATTCATGTGCTTTATTGAAAATACCTAAACAAATCTGGCAATCTAAGGTACAATGATATGCAGGCTAAAGAAAATCTTGCACTGGCTCTGCAGCAGGGATATTTTTTGTCCACAGCAGCATCTGTTATTCAAAGTTGAATTTGTGACACTTTACAGACCATAATGGTGAAGCTATAACATATTTAAGTAAAAGCAAATATACAGTTAGAACAGCCTATTGTGTATAGGTAGAATAAAAATGCTGCTGCCAGGCAGATCCCTCTGCACAAGACAACAAAGAAAAAGAAAAAAAAAAAATGTACACATTGCTTAATCTATACATTTGCTACTGATTCCACTTGTAAAAATGCATAGAATAGGTTACATGACTTTCAGGAACATCACTTTGTAAACCATTTGTGGCTAATAAGTATAACCCCCCCCCCCAAAACAGAACTTAAAACTTCATAGAAAATAATGCCTCATTAATGGTGAGTAGTGCAACTGTGCACATTACCAGGGTATTCGGTGGACTGGGTAGAATTCTTTGCATTTATTGGTGTAGAGCAATCGCACATATGGTCAAGGTAGTATTCTGTTATGATATGGATTCCAGCCAAAATGTTGGCACCCAGCTGCTTTAGTAAAAGCAAAATAAAGGCTTGGTTGTTGAGGAAGTACCGAGGGAGTGTGGAAACTGTATGCTTCTAATATCCATGCAATAGATTGGCTTTTACCATTAATAGGGATACATTATTTCCACTTTAAGTTTGAGGTCTCATCTGTTTTCTCAAACCGCATTATAATATAAAGATAACAATTGTAAAGCATAATCAGCATAAACACTCTATTTTGGAACATTACTAGCGCAGTACACTGTGATCTTTATTTACAGCATCTGTAAGGACCTTTATGTTTGCTTCCTAAAATGCAGTATGCTGGTAGAATATTGTGTGCTACATGCAGGGCCGGATTAAAATACGGTCTGATGGAGCTGCAGCTCCAGGCCCATGCACATTTAAAAAAAAAAATATATATATATATATATATTTTTTTTTTTACTTTTTTTACACACTACTCTTGGGTTTGCCACCTGACTGGTATTTTACCAGCACAGCTGGTATTTGGGGCTGCCTGGCTGTGCCGGTATTGCAGTAATACCGGCGATACAAATGCAGATGTTTTTCTCAGTATAAATGGAGATTACTCTGCAATCCCAGCACCAGCCAGTAGGGGTCACTGTGTGTGGAGAGCGGCAGGGATAGGAAGTTACAGCATATCCCTCCCTGCCGCTCTCTACCCACTGATCTGCGGGGGACCAGCTACACAGCACAGAGAGTTCAGACAGCAACTGCCAGTCTGCAGCCAACAACATCTCAGGGAAGTGAAGGATGGGGGGAAAGGCAGCAGGGAAACATGGGGACACTGAGACACTAGGGGTCACTGTGAGACACTAGTGACACAGTGTCTCCATGTCTCCCAGTGTCCCCATGTCTCCCAGCCAATGTTCCTAGTGTCTCAGTGTACCCACGGCTCCCAGTGTCCCCTAGTCTCTCAGTGTCCCTAGAGTCTCATTGTCCCCATGTGTCCTAGTGTCCCCAAATATCTGTCTCCCAGTGTCCACATATCTCCCAGTCAGTGTCCCTAGTATCTCAGTGTCCCCATGTCTCCCAGTGTCCCTATATCTCCCAGCCAGTGTCCCTAGTGTCTCCATGTCTCCCAGTGTCCCAAAATGTTTCCATGTCTCCATGGCACCCAGTGTCCCCTCGCATCAGTGGCCCACCCTTTTACCCACCTATTGACTTCCTGCTTCACTGGACACTGCTGTTAGGCGGTATGGATTTACTTGAAAGATGAAAGCATAAATTAGAGAGATATTAGCATAGAGTATGTGTATTCTTATAGCTGCATCCTTTGAGTTTCCCTCCAACACCATCTCCATCAGATACATGACGCTTGGGAGGTATGACTGTTTTAGTGTTTTAGGTCGATAAGATTCTGTAATTAGGCCCCATCATAATTGTCAGCACCAGGCCCACTGGGCTCTTAATCGGGCCCTGGCTACATGTGTGTTATGAATGTTGTTTATGAACTGACATACACAACCTCTTTGAAAAAAAGGAAAAGCTTTGCAATGTAGTTATGACAGATGCATCACAATGTTCTGTATGTAAGGAATACATGTACATTTGGAGAGCATGCCACAAATGAGAGCAAAAAAATAAAATTAACATTAGATTAGATATTTTTGAGAAACTTTAAGCACTATTGTAGCAGCTATGGTGCAAGAAAGCTTAGGTTGCTGTAACTCAAGATTTTGTCAAGTTATTTTCAAGCAGCATTCCCTGGCGCCACAAAGCCCACCTCCTCTGACAGTGATACAATGTTTTGTATCGTTGTATTTGTGAATATATGAGCTATTAGATTGTATATGTTCATGCATAGTTTATGGTATTGTGTATGATACATATGAATGTGGGCTGTGTATGGGGGTTTCTTGTGGAATTCTGTGTGTGGATGGATATATCACATTGTGTGTTTGGTAGTGTGTGGGGGCTGTTTGGAGTATTGCACGTGAGATGCTGCATGTGGGGTTGTGTGCATGCATGTGGATTGATAGTGGTGTTGCGTTTGTGCGGATTGTGTGTATGTTTGTGTGTGGGCTGTTCATATTATTTGTATGAGTGGAGGGTTATTCTGCATTTATGTGTATATCTAGCAGTGTGGGTGGCTTCCCTGGGTTCCAGTGGGGACCAGGCTGGCCAGGTACAGGTGAAGGGCAGGAGCTGCAACAGCAGCTGCAGGCTGCTCTACTGCAGTATGGATTCCCATTCACAAGTGCTGGGAGAAAGTGATCTCAGATCACTTCCTCTACATGCTGCAATGCATACATTGCGGATTGTCCTTCACCATCTCTTTGTATTAGCAGATATCTGATACTGGGACTCCTGATAGGCCAGAGCTTGTTTGGCTCTAGCAGCCTTGAGTGCAGTGCATGGCACTAGTGCCGTAGGTTGCCTACTCATGCAGTAGGGCAAGCATGTCAAACTCAAAGTGTGGCACGGGCCACATAAACAAGGTTTATGTGGGCCACACACACACACACACATACTCACTGACAGACACACATACACACATTCACAGACACACACATACTTGCTGACAGACACACACACACTCACATACAGACATACACACTTGCACATACTTTTCTTTATTGCTCCCTACCTTATGGAGCCGATGGGGGGCATCTCCCTGGGGTCCTTCCTGCTCCTCGCAGGCCGTGTGTTTGTCATGCTTGCAGTAGGGGATATGTATCAAAGTGTACAAAGTTGAGAAAAACTGTAAAAGGGGATGGTGCAAAAATGTAAAAGTGGAATTAAAAGTTCCTACTGGTTCCACTAGTTTCCATGGCGATTGCCCCATTTTTTTTTAGTACTTTAGACTAAAATCACTCCCATTGTATATTTCCAATGTGTAAGAATAATATGTAAGTACAGGACTGCAGCAGGATTTGACTACTCTGTACTCAGTCATACAGATACAACATACTGACTGTTAAAGGGAAACTATTGGCAATAAAATGAATTTCAATGAAGTGGTTTGGGTGCCATGTCACTGTAGTTTTAACCCAGCAAGTGCCAACATTGTTATTCTGCGGAGCAGCACGCCAGAGCGCGAACAGCTGAGAATGAGAAAAAGGTAATTAAACTCACCTTTTAAAACCTTGCAGCGGGGGTCTGGTAAGCTAAACGGTGACATGGACAATATAGTGTTAGGAATACATGTTTGTGTTCCCTTAGGGTAAACATCAATAGCATGTTAAACCTGAAAAGGAAGATTGGCCTACCATTTTTGGGGCAAAAATAAGCTAATGGCTTTTATGGTGAGAAACACTTTTAGCAAGATCAAACAAGCACTATACTGGCTTGGTAAACGGTTCATCCACCACCTTTTTGGAATAACAATTGCTACAATGCTTTTTCCAAACTTAAAGTGGGGGGAGACACTTTTTAACTTTTATCGCAAAATTTATTTCCAAAGTCAACTTGAATCTACAGCATAGTAACTTGTAAAGTTGGCTTTGACAAGCCATAGAGAAAGTATGAATTCTGTAGAGAAGACCGATATACATGCATGCATACATAGATAGATAAGACAAAATGACAAGATTGAATAGTATGAGAGAAAATAGTAGGATTATAATTTAAAGCTGCCACATGAGTGGCCCAATATGGCTGGACATGTTTTATTAACTTGCAAAACATGGCAATGTTATTAAAGGATCACTATAATGTCAGGAAAACAAACTTGTTTTCCTGACACTATAGCACCCTTAGGACACCCCCGACCCTTTATCCAGTGCCGGGCTCCCTCGGTGCTGGTGACCTCTCCTCCCCCGCCGACGTCAGCTCCCGAGTGGGGCGGAATGCGCATGCGCGGCAAGAGCTGTGCGCGCATTCAAACAGTACATAGAAAAGCATTTCTCAATGCTTTCCAATAGACGTTCTGCACGCCGGATGCGAATTTCACATCCAGCATTGCAGAAGAGCCTCTAGCGGCTGTCAGGAAGAGGCTGGATTAACCCTGCAATGTAAACATAGCAGTTTCTCTGAAGTGTTAATTACTTTTGTGGATCAGTGAATAGTCGTCACTTCCAGCAGCTAAAAATTATTTTATCTCACCCAGGATGTGTTACAATGGCCATTGGCTAGAGCAGTGAAGTGATAAGCTACTCATAGGGCGAGTACCCACTATGAGATATTTCATTTCAGGAAGTTATACAGCAGCAGTCTTGTTCCAAAATATCAAGTACATAAAAATAACATTAAATTTGCCCAGAGTTCCAATAATGAGCAAAAAGTTGTAAGCATTTAACCACATCCTGACCATAAAAGAAAAAAATACACAGGGTAAGATCACCTGGAAAGGCCGTCTGCACCTACTGTTCCCATACGCCACATATTTTTTGTTAGAATTAAATGTTTGTCTTGTTTGCCTTTTATACAGCGCTGCGGCGTATGATAGAACAATAAAAATAATTGTAATAAAAGTGTTAATATACCAACTGGTTTGATCTATAATCAAATTCCAGGGGCAAAAAAAAAAAAAAAATACCTTTTGCAGAGCTTACAATTTGAAGTCTTATACCACTTAAGCCATAAAAGTAACTTGCCACCGCAAGCAATCACATGCTTAACTGGCTTGCAGTGGCCAAATTTCTACTCACCAGAGCTAAATTTTCACTGGCCAATGGCTAGTGGAAATTTTATGACTTGCCTTCGAAACAAAAATTGATGTGTAACATTCTTTGATAGACTGAGGAGTCTGTGGCCTGAGAGAACACTGCAGATACCAGACTTTGGAGATACATGGAAGTACTCTGTGACATAATTTTATGGTGTTATGACACGTGCCTTATTTATGGTCTGAAATCTGTTCATATTTAGTAAATTTTTCTAAAAATGGTCTAAAAAGTGTCACCTCTTAATCTGCCTAATCTCCACCCTTCAGAAAGGACTGACAAAATAAAGGGAAAATAAGTTAAACACAATAGTTTAGGGGCTGAAAAAGTGATGAAAAGACTGATAAATCTGTTGCCTCGTCGAAAACATGATGTTCATTAAAAAATAAACCACCACCAAGAAAGACATAAAACTGTATGGTACCCTTTGATAAATCTCACCCAGTCTTCTTAGAATGTGGATTTTGTTTTGTAAACACTTATTCTTACGTGTTTATATATGCACTTGCTGAATGAGGAGCATTTACCCTTAAATGTATTTTAGTTATTTCACTTTTATTAAAACTTGCTGCACTATTAAAAATTCTCCTTTCTTTTAACACAACAGGCAGTTGAAGAAGCACCAGAGATGTGGTGGGACCAACCTAGGACACGAATGTTTACTTACTAGCTTCTTGTGATAGTGAAGCGCACTGTGTGAGTGCAATCCATTTTTACTGCTTTTGGTACATTATAACATTGTTATAGTTATTTTATTTTTGCATACACTACATTTTAAATAGCATATTATAGGTATAAGACGTAGAGCTGGGGAAATTTACATTTTTGCTTCTACATTTGGGAGTATCTCTCACTTATACCGTAAGCTAGGTTTGTTGTCATCATTTTTGTATCACGGTTTTATTTCGTGTTTCCCATTGTACAGCGCTGTGGAAAGTGTTGGCACTATATATAAATAATAGTAATAATAATTAGTTGTACGTTTGCCCACTATTTATTTGAATTTTTTTACGTTTAACTAAACCAAACATACAGATCCACTGGATTTCATGCCAACATAGTAGATCAATTGAAACACAATCCAAACTTGACCCCATAATTAATGGACGGCAGTCGGATGAGGATTCTGGGATATGTAGCCCACCAACAGCTGATGAAGCAAGGTGGCACCAATTCCATTAGAAACATTTAACAAAACATGCATTCCACTTTCAACATGTCAAGTTGAACAATAAACTAGTGTGTGCATGTTTTCATGTAATGAAAATGGGAAAGAAATAACTAAATACATAAAACCTGAAAATGTCCATAAAACACAACACAAACCTACTATACAAATAAGCACTTAATCTGAATTGTCAAAAATATATTTTTGACTCGTATTCTCCTCTAAAAATTTCTGAATTAACAGTCCCTAAAGTGTCTATATATATATATATATATATATATATATATATATATATATATATATATACACACACACACACACATATATATATATTGTTTATTTCAATATAGAAACACTATCCAATATGTATGCATTTTCATATAACGCATATTCATTCATCATAAATATTTATCTTCTTCAGCATTAACAACAGTTCTTGCATGCTAGAATTCAAATATGAGCTCTTGTAATTTCTATACAATTTAGAGCACAGAGTATACAGTCTGAATATTGTTATTGTATAATGTATAATAATATTATTACACACATTTTTTTACATATTGTATTGCTGGTGTTGAACAAAAAATTAAGTGTGTTTTGTCATCAAAATGCATAGTAGAAAAAAAAAAGTATAATTCATAGAAAATAAATTAAAACGAGAAATTAAAAATGTAAATATGAGAATTAAAAATGTAAATATCTATAAGCGTGTAAATACTTATATGGTGTTAAATTAGACAAAAAAAAAGCAGGAAAAAACAACAACAACTATCTGAGATCAACCAGGGTTAAATCATCCCAATAAATATATGCATTTAATTATTTATATTTGAATTGATTTACAAATTAATTTGCTCAATGGCATCTTTATTACTAAATTTTTCCGCTGCATAGCTGGCCTTTCATTATAGTTGTCATTTCTGTTTGGTTTCTCTAATGGATGTACACAATCAACACAACTTGCGCTTGAAGACATTATTACAAATTGTCATGTATTTTTTTTAAGCCTCCAAACTCTGAAACATGTCATGAGAGATTTAAAAATAAATAAAAAGGGGAAAAATGCATTGTTAACCTCGAATGAAAACCTTTAGTAAAATATATTAAAAATGCATTTTAATCAGTAAGTTTCATACAGAATTAATGCCAACACCAGTAAACTTCACTTAATACATGGGCATTAAAACTGCAGGGATTTGACAATCTGTATGTTCTTTATTACCTATGATGGGAGTCTACTTCATCAAATATAAACTGATCATATATAGTCCTTTTATCTCAGATCATTTTCTCATGAAAAATACTATGTTTCAAGAGAGTCTGTTCATTATTGGAGGTAATTGCTTTGTGTAGGGGCATGTGTACTCGACTGCCTTTTTTATATACAATTAGCAATTAGAAAATTATTATATATAAAAGCGTGATTTAAAGCTGAAATAAAATCAGAAAGAAATGAAGATATGGTTTCAAGCACAAATGAAGCACTAGCAATATGTGGCAAATTACATGAAAGCGGACCTGAGGATAATAAGACATGGGCATTGGAATACTGCAAATATACCTCTGGGCATCTCTGCCTTAAATCACAAGAAAGCAATAATACTTGCATTCATTAAAAATAAAACAATAAATACTTTAAAATGTCTTCACATTGATTACTTAAATACTATAACCTCAAAAGACAATGTTTTCCTTGCGAAAAACATTTACAGATATACTTGCTGAGTAAACCTACAGAAAGGGGGCATGCAATGGAGTCATGGTGCATAATATGGGACAGATCTTTAAGGTTCTAATTCACTATTCTATCCGCAGAGAAGCAGCGCATGAGCATGAACATGCGGGCTAATAGTGAGGGTATAATAATTACATTGCTGTAAAGATATGGTTGAATGGTTTTATTCATTTACCCTACGTCTCTGTATATACATCCTTCCAATAAAAAACAAGACAAAAATAAAATAAACTCAATTTATTGTATGCCAGTGGGGCATCCTCTCAGCACAAGGCTCATTCTTGCAATACAGGTGTCAGGTTTTGCTAGATAAACCTGGAACAGGAAGCAGTAGATTTTAATTAAGGCTGAGCAGACACCCAAACAACAAGGGTTGCAAATTGCAGTCTTTGAATGGGTCATGTTTCAGTGATGGGAATAAAGGATGCTAAAGAAATGGGGGTGGAGCAGGGGGGTGGCCAAGTGTGTAAATAGGCCAATGAGAAGTGCGCCTCCCCCCTTCCTTCATGCTGTTGCTAGCAAATAGCTGGTTCACTAGCCTTGCACATGACTGCATTTGCTCCTGTCCATCAAGTGGGTCATATATAGTTCAAAGCAAGTGCAGTAGACAGGGAGAAGATAGTGCAGTTAAGTAGGAATTCCAAAGGGTTTCAGCCTGAGCATGCTACAGTACCAGCCAAATAATTCTAATTCCAACACAAGGGAAGCCATCTGCTCCTAAGGTTCCTTTTTTGAACTGCTTGGAAAAAGACCAGACCTGTCCATTTGCTGTGCTTTACTGGGGATCCCCTTCCTGTTGGGTGAGTATTTCCGTTTTTAGCTGCCTAAACTGCGCTAATTGTGAGACACCCAGAATTCATGTGGAGAGGTTTTGTCTGCTGTCTGCACATGGTTCCTTTGTTCTTTCAAGAGAAGATTTCTGTTCATTTATGTCGCTATAGATCTTGATAGCATGTTATTTATAGTAAGCGTATGTTATTTCATTATGTCTATTTACAAAACTTTCCAGTGTATAATTTCCTGTCTGGGATTGGTCACATTTTAAGTTAACACTAGATCTACCATAGCATCTTATGAATTGAAGTGGGAATGCAAGATAGGTGTGGATGTAACCAAATACTCTGCTAGCCGCAGGGCTGGCTGTAGTAGACAGGGAGGGACTGAGCCAGACAGGGGGGACAAAGCCACACCAAGCTAAACCCAGACAGTGTGTGTGTCCTGAAAGGTGGACAGAGAGGGGTCAACCGGCTTTTTGTGCACTTGAGAGAAACAAAAGATGCTACTGCCGTTTAACCACTATTATACTATAAAAAAAATAGAAAAGCTTTTTTGTGAAAAAAAAAGTAAAATGCAAGGGAGAATCTAATATGCAATACGCATTATTTTTATAAAACTCATTCTGTCCTGGCTAAACGGTAATTTACATCATGACAAACAGAAGATTCTGTACGTCATTGTTTTTTTAATTTATTTTTTTATTTTTTAAAATGTATTTTTAAACTACAGTTCATTGACTATTATAAAGATGATAGTTACCTTTAACTCAGCGTATTGCTTGGTAAATAAAAATCAAGCCATTATTTGATTACTATAACTACAGCAGTGGATTAAAATTACTATTATTAATAACTATTGAGCTATAGTGGCTGAAAAGTATTGGGAGTTATATGAACCCTAAGTATACTCTCAAATATTGTAAAGCGCTACAGAATCTGTTGGCGCTATATAAATGGCAATAATAATAATAAAGAATGTTCCACAATGGGAACAAGAGGTTCCTGATCACAAGGGATTGCTATTCAAATCCCGATGGAGGTGGTGTGTTGCAATGCTGTATTTTTAAGACTGTCTAGCAAACCTAAGGAGGCATTACTAGGTTACTAAACCATTAACCCCATGATTGCCGGAGGATACATCTCCGGCACTCAAAGTGTTAAACATTATGCTGGATGAAAATGCTGCCACTTAACCCTCACTGGGTTAATAAACTCAGCTGCTTGCGAACCAAAATATTAAGATCAAACAAAAAAAAAGGAAACTGTAAAAAAAAAGAAAAAGACAAAAAGTACAATCTCACAATAAGGAAAATACTGTCCCCTGATCCCCCCCTTCCTAAGAAGTGAGGAGGAATGTGTTAAGTGACAGGAAATGTTCCTAAACCTGCCCACACCCACCCCCTTCTGCTCTATCCTCCACCCCTCCAGTCGCGCCTGCTTTTGTCTACAATGATCCACACATTGCTAGTGCTTGAAGAAATGTCTCCCTTTAAGACACTTCACAGATAGACAGAATGCACTACAGCAGCTTAAAGAAAGACAATGACTCTCAAAATAACTGGAGACATGTGAGCTGCACTTGGATTCTAACGCTTAAAACAGGTAAGAGATCTGACTAGCTTGGAAAAACTGGGGACCTTCATGTTAAAATTCACAAGTTACCCCCTTGTGTAAATTAAGAAACTAAATAATCCTTGGGCTTTATTTTTAAATCATTGCACTTAAATTATTCTACAGGCTGGAGAGAGTGGGGTGTCACATGAGTGTCTGGCAAGGTACAGGTAATTTAAGTAAGGATACTAATTAGATGTACAAACAATTGGAATTGTAAGCAAATCACTGTATAAAGCAGGGCAGACATGATCAAACTCTATGAGACAAAGCTCACAGTTTGATGCGAACTGCACTCTCCTACAACCGAGCTAGAATTGAGAAAACAATACAGACAAATAGAAAAGTAATAGTAGTGCATGTATTATACAGAGCATATTTAGATTACATATTATATACACGTTACTTAATTATCTTTACAGATCAGATCATGGCCCTCCTTTTTAAAATCTAGTAAATATGTTAGAACAGGCATAGGCAACCTTCGGCACTCCAGATGTTTTAAACTACAGCTCCCATGATGCTTTGTCAGCATTGTAGATGTAAAAGCATTATGGGGGATGTAGTCCACAACATCAGGAGTGCCGAAGGTTGTCTATCCCTGTGTTAAAATCTTTAAACCAGGTGGATATGGTATCCACATGTTGGGCCAAACTGTTCTTTTAAGGTTGGGTTCTTTTAACATTGGATGTATGAATATTAAATATCAATAAACATACCCCTGTGCTAGTTATGAAGTATACTTCTAGGTAATGAATTGTACCTTTGTATCAATATTTTGGAGATACTTTCCCTGTCTGCAGAATACAAGTAAAACTGGTCAAACAATGTACTATTAAAGTCTTGCATCAAAATAGCTTTACAAAACACTGCAGGTGCTTTGGCAGTGCAAGGGTTAATAAATGCTAATATTCATAGTTAGGATTTGCTCTGCTTTACAGTCCTCTGCTAGTCCAGCATCCCTCACGTAGCCTCTGGAACAGTCCCTTTCATAGATCCAGCTACCTGGATTTGAATAGAAACCAGACAGCAATTCTTCAGACCCCGCCAGTCCTCCATCCTCTGGACAATAGAGATTTGTTAGCACGCAGCCACAATCTATAGGACACAAAGCTTAAAGCACCACAGACACAGGAGGGAGTGGGGGTTTTTCGACAGGAAATTACAGCTCTTTAATGCCCCAACTGCAGGTCTGCTACAGAAGGACAGCTCTATCTGTGCCATGTTAGGGAGGTAATTAACCCATGGAGGATCGGAACTATATTTTTGAAATGCCTTTGTGTTCTTATAGGTAGTAATCATAGACATTTATCCAAAATGCTATTAATGTATAAAATATTATTAGTATTAAGGATTTTTAAACATATTTCCAAAAACCTATTTAAACACAAATGAGAGTGCACAGTGTGACTTGCAAAAGCATTCATTTCCCAACTCAATAGTATTATAATATTAAGTTACATTAAAAGGTGTTTTCGTGTGTGTACACAGCAAGAAGGACAATTTACAACCCATTGTAAAAATATTGAGATTAGTTTCCAAAAAATCATTATAAACGTACATGTTATTTATTTCATAAACCCGTAAGAATGTACAGTAAATCATGACTATGGGAAAATTTACACTTTTCAACATCTAGGCCAGAACAGCCAGGTTGGTATTAAAAACAAAGACATCTATGTTTTGGAAATACGTTCCTAAAATGTGTATTTTTATAGTGGTTAAGTCAGTAAAAATGAATAAGATCCTGGTTAGAGTATGTAGTACAACACACATACATATAAATCTTTTTCATTTGTACTTTATTTCCTTACTGTAGTTTAGGATTATCATGTATTAGACTAGACTACGACATCAACATATATTTATTAGATACCGAGAATTCATTGTGTTTGAGAAAGAATTCAAAATCTAAGTGTCAGCACAAACCACTTGACGCATAAGTGCTTACGTTCTATTAAATGCTTAGTGTGAACACATTTAATTTACATAAATGATTTATATAATTTTATGAATTGCTTTATCACTGTATTTTGCAATAATGAAATATATGTTTACATTTCAGATATATGTAATATATGAAAATATTACACTTTTTATATATTTAATAATTTTCAGGTTATTTTCCAGTTTTTATAATATAGACAATCTGGTCAAAAGTAAAAACAACAACAACTAAAAAACATATTTACCAGGGCTTAACATGTCATGCTCTAAGCCACTACCTAGGCCTTAAGAGTTCCTCACCACTGCAAACCCCAAGAGCTCATGGCACACTCACCAGGTGTAAATTTCTACTCAACACTACATTTTCACTTGCCAATGGCTAGTGTAACTTTATGAGCCCTATATATATAATCCACATTCACACTTATATTAACATACATTCTAACATTCTAAATAGGCAAGTACCCATAGTACCGAAATGTGTAACCTTTGTGCCCAGCGTTTTTGACTATATCAGGTGCATCTCTATGTGTACAACAATACTTTAGATTCTTAATTTGAACATATTTGAAATATTTAGCAAAAGTAATATTTCAATATCATATGAATAAGAAAAAAAAAGAGAGAGCAAGAAGAGCAGTTCATTTAAGTCAATTTCCTGATTTGACGAAGGGCAGTGTAATAATAATAATGTATTATGTAACAAACCCATCATGTATAATCCATACATCATGCAAACCTCCTCTGGATACTCCAGGATACTTTACAAGGAGGATTAAATTATGTGGTTTCTAAATCTCTCCATCTATACAGACAGTATAGCATCTGTTATATTTGGATTTGTGATCTATGCAAGACATGCCTATGACTAGAGGTTAGAACAGTGATTGTTATACTAGGCAATATGTTCATGTTTGGGCTCTGCTGAGAAATATGTAAGCCATACATAACAATCTGCTATTGGAAGAGAGGAGAGTAAACAGACCACTTCCCTATTTAAAAAAAAAAACACTCTACCTGACCAGTACAATAAAAAAAAAAAAGAGATTCACAGAATGTTCTCCAATTCTGCAATGTAATTATACATAATATCACAACAGCTCAGCTGCAAAGGGACATCTGAGATTTTGTTGTTGGAGACAAATTGCCATATCCATGCCATATCTTTTCATAAAAGGAGTGATTTGGCATGTAGATATGCAGGAGCTTAGTTTTGCAGTTTAAATCACAGATATTACATTATATGTTCCTGAGACATCTAATGTCTGACTGAGGCCATTTGACCATGTGAACATGGGTGAACTAACAAAGGGTCAGAAGTAATTTGAAACAATATTCACCTAATATTTCTCTAGCCACCATAATAACAACAACAAAGTATTTAACCAGGAAAGGTAAATTCAGATTGCTCTGGTTTTCAAGTACGTCCTGGGGATGTTACTTTTACCCCACATCCAGGAGATGTTACTATTTAATGCTACTCATTTTATCTACTTTGGAAGGATTTGAACCTGAGACCAAGGGTTGAACAGATTCAGGTGTTGGGTCTCAGCTATCTCAACTGGCATTGTTAGGGCATTAAGGGGAAGTCAACAATGTAGGACAGTTTAAGGCTGGTCAAGGACAGGTGGTTTGAAATTGTCACCTACTTAAAACATTATAATCCTAGCATGGGTGAACAACCATTTGTGTTCAGCTTACCAAAGTTGTATGTGCTACAATAATTAGGTGTGCATGCTGCAGGAGTACATTTTGGGTGTGTACACAAAAAGCAAGAGTTTTATTTTAAAACTTAGTAATACCTATTCATTATTAGAGATAGAAATAAAGAATGCTCGCCATCTCCATGATCCTATTGTTCAGCGCAGTGGAATTTGTTTTTACAAATTTAGTTATCAGTGTTTCCAGTAATCACAATGGAACAGAACCGAGAGATGGAGGGAGGCAGGCAGCTGAGTTGAGTAACTATGAGAAACAAAATGGAAGTCATGCAAATGCATCTGTGAGAAGATAGCTATTGGCTCTTTGTACAAATAGCATAGTATACAGCAACCTGCAAACATATTGTGCACGCGATAACACATGGTTCAGCTACACTTTGCAGACAGGTAGCTGCATGATATTACAATAGCTATATTCATATTTTTCAAGTGATGAACTCACTTTTTGAAACCCAAAAGAATGTACTGTACACAAAGTTAAAAACGGAAACTTAAAAAAAGAGTCTTGATTTAACAGTACAGTACTTAAAAACATATCTAAATAGGCATAAAAGAAATTGGGGGAAACCATGTACACAATTCCCTCAATATTTCTGTATGTACCTTACCTAGAGCCAAAATTTCAAAGGACACCTACAGCTTTTTACTCTGAGATTGACTGCCCATGTCAGCCCCATTTAGCGGTTTGAAAAGATACCCAGATTTAATGTGGATCTTTGTACATATAGCTCTATATCCGCAGTTCTCTGCTGATTATGGACTGGGGAAGGCTGAAAGCCGCATCTATATTTCATGAGTATGTGGTGAGCTACCATAATAGAGTTGGTCCTTTTAATGCAGGGAATGTAACTATAATGTACACAGAATGTTTGCATAATTTAAAACGGCAGAGCAGAATACATTTTTAATAAGTATCTTGCAATAATCTGAAGGCTACTTGTATTTGTTTAATAGTCACTATTTAGACCTTTTTAGAAGTACCTTGTAGCTTACACTGGAACAAGGATAAGTAAATTGTGAAAAGCTACAAATATTATATACACGCTAGTTTATCAGTTATGAGTGACGACATAGGTGCAAAAGGTAGGTGAAAATTGTTATTTTTTTTACTTCTACTTTAGCTTAAACACTTGCCAACTCATATCTATTTTTTGAAAACCAAGAATCTTAACACTTCAGTGAATAAAGCACGACGACTTGTTCTGTTGCAGAAAGATTACTTGTTTAGCCATATGTTTGCCCAATTCCCAGTTTGGGAGACACTTAGATTTTTTTATTTTTAAATACGTTGTCATTGCAGACGACTGGAGTACTTTAATTTAAAGTCTTTTACGGGTGCTTTTGCAGTGCTCTTCAATTTTAAATATTATTGGTAATTTATCTATTGCATCGATCAATAAGTTGCTGCAATACCTTACACCATATATTATGCTCAGTTCCTACAGTGGTTCATTAAACATAAATGTACTATATGAACTGTATTGTAGTAATAAAACCAAGTATCAACTTTAAGCAAAGTTCTACATTCTTAAAAAGAAGATACATGCATCATTGCAGAAGGCAGTAATATTGAACAGGGGAAAAGATGATGAGCCCAGAATATCTGTCAAGTCTGCCTTTTTTATCCTTTTTAAAATGAATCTAAAGAATGAATGGTGAACAGCTGAATTCTCCCGAATCACAAGCCGCAGACTGTAATGATTACTTGGCAAACCAGATGTTTGCAAACTATATTTCCAATGACCCTTTGGTTGGTTAATCTGACAAAGTATCATAGTACTGAAGCTGAATAACCATGAGATGCCAAGGTTATCCAACAATGGTATATTAAGGCATTAGGCAAATACAGAAATGGTATTTGCGCCTGGGACAGTTTTCATTACCACATCACAATTGTTTATAAATGGAATTAATTAGTCATTGTAAAATATTAGCATAAGATGTTAACAAATATTGTTATGAATTGTTATAAATATTTAGCATGTTTATACAATGCATTCAACCTTCAATTTCTATGTGGTTTTTGCAAGTTATAATGTTGAAAATGCCAATACATTCTCACTGGTTTATTAAATAAATACAGAAAACCGGTGAAAAGAAAATGACATAATTTAGGCAAAACTACCCAATAAAAACAAATTTACGCTATAGTCACAACTTGGCTAATTTTGTCTAAATTCTGCAGTTGGCTATTCAAATTAACGCGTTTATGTTTAGTGAATAAACCCGCTTACAATTTCTTGCTTTCAAAAACTTTTAGAAAGTATTCACTAAATTGTTTTTTTTAAGGAGGGTTGAGATGGAAATTGCAAATTCTAGACCAAATTAGCCAAACTAGATAAACAAATTAATTGGGGACCATCTGATTTGAAATGTCCAAGTAATTGTCAATTCTGCACATTGTAGAGAAATCATTTGACATAAGATGTCCATAGGAAAGCCTGGAGTATGAAATAATAAACTGGATTATAAAGCTGTACCATAGTTCAAGCTACAAAGAGATTTTTCAAACCATTGGTTATGATTTGAAACAATATTGATGGTTATATTAGTATTTTATTATTTATAAAGCGCCAGCAAATTCCATAGCGCTGTACAATGGGAGGGAATTTGATCATGTTAAGCAAAAGCTGTTGGCACTAAACTATTATTTTAATATAATAATGTTTTTATCAACTTTTCAAAGAAAATATATATTTTTTTACATATATTTAATTTAGAAAAAATAATAAAGAGATAAATCACCCCTAGCTTTAGATCATGACAGAATCAATGTACATATCCATATATATATATATATATAATAAAACTAACCAAAAAGCTTGCACTCCTAGTGTATATACTGATGCCCTGTGCTATTAGCCACACAAAAAAATACAAAATAGAAAAATTGGCTGCACTCATGGTTACTTGTCCTGATGAAAGTTCCAATGCTGGAACAGAATCGTATGTACCATTAAAAGTTAAGTATTATCTAATCTATCTGTTTTAACCAAGTCTTTGAGTGCAGCCAATTTTTGTTTATATATATACACACAACCTTTAATTTTAAATTCACCTTGAATTCTCACTTCAGTGAAACAGTTAGTCTCTGTGGTCATCCACACAAGCAGGGAAGAACATAGAGACTGTCAGTGAGTTTTCATACAATGTCCGACCAGAAGTATATGCATTTGACTGAAGGATCCTGGCATATACTCTAGGTAGGTTTTCCTCTTAAAAAAATAAACAAAAACAAAAACCATATACTTTATTTAAAAAAATAAATCAATTTCATTTTAAAAGTTGATGAAAGGATTATTATATTTAAGATAGTTTTGAGGTAACAGTTGTCCTTTAAGGTAAACAATTTTTTAAACTATGCATTTTGTAGCCCCTCTCTGGCAGATCATGAGGAAAAATAGTAGGTTAACGTGCTTTTTAAATATGGATCTTAATTTAAAAAAAAAAAAAAAGCATACAAGCATGTCCACATCAATAAAACTTATAATTCATATTCTCTGTTCATAAATGGTGGCTAATCTTTGCCTTCATAAGTATGTTTTAAGAAAAACAAGGGGGTTCTGTCCAACTGCTCATCTGTCAGTAGCCTTGGGGTAATGCAGACTAGGTTCATCAGAGCAGAAATGTCAGCGAAATGCGTCACAGCCCAACTGGATGCTGATTAACATTTGCAAAGCTGTACTACAGTCCATATCCTTCCATATAAGTTAATCATTCTACTGTTCCAGCACTAGTCTACCATGTAGAGCATAGCATCAAGCACTTAAACAAATTACAAAGTAGGCGCAAAATGTCCCTTAAAAAGGACCACATTGTTGGCAATTATCAAAGAACATTTATAAATAAAGTTATAAATTCAATCTCTCCAAAGGGGTAAGTAAGGTGCATGTGTGCATCCACAATGAAAACTAGGTATTTGCAAAGGTAGATTTTGGTAAAACATCCCTTGCCCACATTAATTAAAAACTCAATGGCGATGCCTACGTATAAGTAATTAAGAGGTTGATAAAAGTTCATGTATTTGACTCATATACTTCAAAGCGCCCTTTATAAAGATATTTCTTACGTAGAGTTTATTTTTAGTAACTCTAAATTAGTGTTCCTGTCCTGTAGATGTTGAGTTATTTATTTAGATATTTGGTTGAGCGGCTGTTCTGGTACACTTGCAAAATTTCAAACTTTAGCATGGTTAGTCTGTAAAATACAGATTTCTATGTATGAATATAAACTCATGTATCTCAAATATGATCTCCTAAATAAGAGTTATTAGAGACTATGTGTCTTCTCAAAATAGTCAATACATCTTATAATAGCATGCTGTAAACTGACGAATAAGCATAAGGGTTAAAACAGGTAAAAACATGGAGCTGTGCAATTACTGTATATGCAAAGTAAAAAGACAAATGACAGGGGAATTACTACATTTTCTCAAATATAAAAGGCGTCTAGGAAGTTTAAAGTAACACTCCAAGCACCATATCCATTACAGTGCACTGCAGTGGTTCTTGTGCCCTTAAAAGTGTAGTCAAACCATTTGCTAACAGTCTGACTTTTTACCTGGGGTCTACCAGGTGCTGCTCTATGCCTCTATTCTCTTCTCCATAGGAGAATAGGAAGCTCTGATTTTTTTCTCTCCTGAGTTGCCTGAGAGACCCTCCACTACCCAAATACAAAATAAACAAAAATCACTGTTTAGTAGATATACCCCAAATGAAAATTATGCATGTTTTCATTGTTGTAAATCTAATAACAGCATTCAAAACCTGCATTGTCTTGTCTGTTGCCTTTGCAAACCCTCCCCTACTAACCCCACCCAGGCTTTCTGAGGACACACTCTTTACACAAAGCTTTTTTAGCAAGCTAAAGTGCTTTAGGGGTCTGGAGTGTCCCTTTAAGCCCTGCAATGCAGAGCCAACACAATGTCTGACAGAGTTGGGATTAGTTTGGACAGAGTTTCCACATCTCATAGTTTCTATATATCCTATAGGAAAGCATTGGATTGGCTGAGATCATCAAGACTGATGATATTAGCCGGGTTGAGGGGGGCTAGTCATGGTGAGACCAGCGGGGCCATGTAGAAAAAAAAGAAGTTTAAAACCTTTTAACTCCACTCTGAGGGGTGCCGGTGACCTAATCGCCAGTCCAACACTACAGGGTTAGGAATACATGTTTGTATTCCTAACAACATCGTGTTCCTTTAACTATTAAGCCACAATAGATAATCTGCAAAATGTGCTGCAAGAATTGTTTTTCACTTTTGTCACTAAAAACTGTGAAATGCCAGTTTTAGCAAGTAACCCAGTGAAAAACATTCTGTATCACAAAAGAGAAACAATAGGCATTTAGAATAATGTCTACTATTGCAACTTTTCATTCCTGGGCTACAATACGGTCTCAAAGGCAACAAAACCAATCTGGCAATTTTCAATGTGAAAAAACTGAAACGCAAGCCTTATATTTGACTAACTTTTGAAAAAAACCATAAAACCTGTACATAAAGGGTACTGTTATACTCAGGAGACTTCGCTGAACACAAATATTACTGTTTCAAAACAGTAAAATGTATCACAACAATATCGTCCATGTAAGTGCCATTTGTGTGTGAAAAATGCAAAAAATTTCACTTTCACTGACAATATCATCTAATATTTGTGTTCAGCGAAGTATTCCGAGTAAAACAGTATCCCCCATGTACAGGTTTTA
Organism: Pelobates cultripes; assembly: GCA_933207985.1. Lineage (NCBI taxonomy): Eukaryota > Metazoa > Chordata > Amphibia > Anura > Pelobatidae > Pelobates > Pelobates cultripes. The sequence continues at coordinate 96,085,762 of OW240920.1, read as the reverse complement.
TGGTGTCTTGGAAAGTTAAATATAACGCTAGCAAATTAAATTCCCTGGACTTTCGGCCTGGGTTGGCAGGCAGGTCCCGCAAATTGTAATTAATAAAATGACCTAATTATGTAAAGTTATTACATAAATATATACATGTGTGTGTGTGTGTGTGTGTATATATATATTATATATATATATACATTTTAAATGAAGACTGTGGAGTGCAGTCATCACTTTGGATTTTCTATGTGAATCAACCAGCTGACTTAGGCACCCGGCAATACCACAGATAGCATGAGAGCAAAGAATTTTTTTATTTTTTTTTTATAATTATATTTAACGTATTTACATATATATTTAATATTATAAATATATATATATTAAGCAATATCAGTCTACGTGTACTTTGATATTAATATATAATTATATATATATTAAAATACACTTAGACTATGTATGTGTATATATGTGTATGTATGTATGTATATGTGTGTTTTTATAATTGTATTTCACACTGCTTTAACGTTTATTTTTATTTTTTTACAGGCAGCGTGGAGAGTACCTGTCATTACAGGCACTCCCCCTGCTGGCACTGACATGGATGGCTATGCCATCCATGTGATTGCGAGGTCCTTGCAAGGACCTCGTGATCACATGGCCCAGGAGGGCCAGAATGGAAGCAGGGGGACTCCCTGGGATGCCAGGTGAGTCCCCACACCGTGATTGACGCCGTTTAGAGCCAGGTTCCTAAGGATAGCATAGCACGCCCGCCGTCCTTAAGGGGTTAACAGTCAGTATGTGAGGATGTCATACCAGTACAAAAGCGTACACTGTCGCAAGTTGGAATCAATAATAGAAACTTATAAGTTACTAAAACACACTTCTATTTAATAATAATTATTAAAGAAACACTTATAGTCACCCAAACAACTTTAGCTTAATGAAGCAGTTTTTGTGTATAGGTCATGCCTCTGAAGCTCAATTATTTGCATAAAAACTGCATAAAAACAAAATTGTTTCATTTTCAATCAGATGTAACTGATTTTAAATTTGTTTTTATCTCCTACTCTATAAATTAACCTTTAATTACATACAGGGGGCTCCTGCAGGGTCTTGCAAGCTATTAACAGAGCAGGAGATAATAAAATCTAGATTAAACAGAATTTGCAATAAAGAAAGTGTAAACATTAGATGACTCTTTACAGGAAGTGTTCAGGAAGGCTGTGTAAGTCACATGCAGGGAGGTGTGCCTAAGGATGCATAAACAAAGTGATTGAACTGATAAATGGCAAAGAATAAAGCAGTGAGACTGCAGGGGCATGAGCTATACACCAACGCTGCTTCATTAAGCTAAAGTTAGTTTGGGTACTATAGTGACCATTAAAAAAAAAAAAAAAAAAAAGACTTTTCACAATGTGAGGTGCAGAAAAGGCATGTATATGAAGAACATGTAATCCTATACATATAAAAATGTGCAACTTTATTTGCCATTCGATATATAGTGAGCTGACAACCAATATGTTAAATTGAGGCCAAAAAAGCAGATTTTAAAAAAAGATATATATTTTTTAAATCATAATTTTATTATTGATTCACCCATCACTATGCAGATCTATTGTGCAATAAAACTCTTGTTTTATCAGTTTTTCCCATTAGAAATAGGTTATATCTTTTTTTCTATCTAAACGCATACCAGATCTTTTCTCCATCAGAGAACTGATGGTGATTTATATTTTAGCCCCTCTGGCAGTAAATAGTTTAAAGATATAATTACTAGGCAGCATTCTTTTAAAATAGCTTCTTTTCTCAGTTTTGATCATGGTTGACTGGAAACTGCTGCCTCATTCTTCCCTAATTAGTGATGAGCCACTAAAGCCACTAATGAGAATTTATGTAGCCTGTATTCTTCAGCCACAGATGAGTGCCAACAGAGAAACCTATTTAATGGACAGATTGCCACTGATATATTTTGCAATCTTCCCAAGAAAACGATCAACTTATGCTTTGCTTTTTTTGTGCCACACATGCACAAATTGCACAAATTGTTTTGCCATGCGAAAAAAATGACAAAATTGACTTTAATTAGAAGATAATTAGTTGTGGTGAATTGGCAAACGAATTGCAAAATGAGGGCAAAATTGGTCAAATTAGGCTAGTTAGAATAACTAGTATTGTGGGAGATGAATGCTTTGCTGTTTTGGCCTAAATTCTGCTTTTAAATGCAATCTGACTAGATTCAGAGTTTAAGGCAGGGATAGACCACCTTTGACACTCCAGAACTAAACCTCCCATAATGTTTTGCCAACATTATGACTGTAAGAGCACACTGGGAGATGTAGTCCCCAAAATCTAAAGTGCCAAATGTTGCCTACCCCTGGTTTAGTAAATAACCCCTAATTTGTGTGGGTGGGGCCTGACTGCTACGCTGAGGCAGTCATGTTTCTTTAGTTTCTTTAGCTTCAAACTCAGATGTAAATATACTATTTTCAAGCTCATGAATACCCTACTTTAGGCCTTTGCCAGGACCTTTGGCTCATGGAACCGCTGTGGTACTTCCATGCCTGTTGCCATTCATATACTCACCTATTTTCCGTGCCTCAGCATCTGCACTTAGCTGTCCATATCAATGGAGGAGGCAGCTAATCCTTTGGTTGAACTGGAGTGACTGGCGACGTAATTGAGTTATCATACTGCCTTCCTCCCTCTCCCCACATGGACCAGTGGAGGATATCTTCGTTCCTGGTTTGTGTAGGCTGCCACAAATCTCAATAACCCCATTGAAGGACTGATCTGCCCATCGGTCACGCACCTGATTTCTGCAAGAGGGTCAAGCAGGCACTTGGAGCAATACCAAATATGCATCAAGAAGACATCCTGTCTGGATTCAACCAACTCAGTGAGAGGTTCTGGACAACATCCTACACGTGAGATACTCAGAACTTACCCCAATCAAACTAGGTATCAGCAGCAATAAAGGAGTCCACTGGAACCCACGCCAAGCAAATCTGCTCTACCCTCCATCACCTCTAAGAAGTCCAGAACTCCTGGGCTGACAGCCAGTAGGAGAATGTCTCCATCATATCACTAAAAAAAGGTCTCAGAGGTGACGTCTAAGCAAAAAACCACAGCATGTCACATATAACCAAGTCAGTGGTGCACTGGTGAAGTCTCCATATCTGGCCTTGGGGCTGGTGTGATGATAGTGCACCAGTATGCAAGTATGCAGTATTACCGCCTTAACTCCATCAGAAACCTCTGTGCAACCTATACAACTTTACCCTGATGATAGCAACCTATTGCGACATTCTACAGTTAACACGCAGGACATCCTTTTGTTTTTAGTTATTTTAATTTTCACCTGTGATATACAGGGCCCAATACCTCTTTTTAGTTAATATAACCGGGTCTGGGTGTCCTTCACTTAAACACCTACTATTATGTTTACTTTAAAGGAGGCCAGCTATACTCTTGTTCGTTATTACATGCACAATATCATCTTGCTATACTCATTAGTTATTTGGTGTTAGCTCAACCATGCTCGGAAATATGTCACTGCTCATGCTATATACCGCAATGCTTCTACATATTTATGATTGGCAATGTCACTACTACATAAACAGTGTATGTTATAAATGTGCCTCAATAAAAATTGATTGACAAAAACAAATAACCCCTAATTTGTCACTCCTATATTACAAAATATGCCTCCATACAACTACAGTTGAACTACATATATAGCATACTCAAACTGTGTGTATTATACAAGCATGCTCACTATTTAGCAGTGATGTCAAATTACCAACCAAACCCATGCCCACTATTTAGCAGTGATGTCAAATTACCAACTAATCAAGTCACAGAATTAATTTACATATTTTTATTCTTTTCTCCCATAGACACTGGCCAAAACATTGTTTCTAAGAACCATTGTGAGAACACATCACAATAGGAAAGCTACTTTGAAGAAGGTAGCCATTAATCCTCCAAAATACCTAAGGAACTGATGGAAATGAGAGTAACAGGAAAAATTATACAACAATGTACCCTTCTAAAAGGCGAGTATTTATGCGACATTCATAGTGCAAATCACATGACCTCAGAAATGTCTTGGACCTAGCATGCTTCCATTTCCATGTTTAGTAAATGTTCTGCTTATTTGGGAGCTTAATCACTTAGAAAATCACTTAAAATGACATTGGTGTCAGAACATGCAAGCATGTTTGAAGCACTCTAAGTGACACTTAAATTGTGAATCATGAAATGTTGCACTTACAGAGATATCTGCTTGTGCCAGGGGCTAGTTACACAACTTGCACACATGATTTAGGCAGCCCGGAACTCTCCTAATGTGAATTCCCTGGTAATTCGCTAATTTGAATGATGTTCTCTATTGCAGGCAGGCCTAGGAGAATGCCTTCAAAGGGAATCCTTGATCTCCCTCTGTTGCACTCTATCCATGCATTGCCACTTAAAGGGACACTCGAGGAACCAAAACAACTTCATCTAAATTAAGCTGTTATGGTGCTAGGAGGCCCCTGAAGACACTCATACCTCAAGGGGTTAAGCCATTCTCAAAGCTGGATGCCATCTGGAGGGGAGTGGGCATCGCCGCTGGATGCAACTTTGCGGTTAAACTATTCAAGAACGGTTTCACTCCTTGAGGTAAGAGTGCCTCCAGGGGCCTGCTGGCACCATAACAACTTCAATGGAAGCAGGCAAGAAGAGAAGTGCAGCTTTTGCAAACTCTTTAGATTTACTCTCAATAAAAAATACATAATAAATGCATACATGTTTTCATTGGGGATATATCTACTAAGCAGTTATTTTATTTATTTATTTGTATTTGGGATATGGGGTTCCTCTTTAATGGACAGAAGTGGAACCAGAAATAGTCCACTTTTCTAGTGGGTTCTGAGGGAGCCTGGTGCTGGAGCAAGGTAAGTGGCTGAAGGGGTTTTAACCCCTTCAGCCCAGCAGGAGTGGGACCCTGAGGGTTTGGGGGGCCTAAAGACCCTATAGTGCCAGGAAAACTAGTTTGTTTTCCTGGCACTATAGTGGTCCTTTAATAATTAGAAACAAAAGTACTGTTCACTAGATGGCATTTTTGTTTCTTCTGCCATTCTCTGCAATGTGCAATAATCCTAGATTCCTGGAATGCTGGAAGCACCATATGATTATAGATCACTCATCTTCTATATTCTGCTTGATAGAACTGCAACAGTAATCCAGTCCCCAATGCACACTTACAGTCCAAGACTCCGATATTTCTCATTTCTGTGCCAGGACGACACTGACAACACATGAACCACTAGTGTGTCACAAGGACTGGGCTGGAAACCATTAATATAGAACAAAGACATCTTTCAACCATGTCTGTGCATGTTTTACGTACTGCATTTCAGCTATTTGGCCATTTGTGTTAACCCCTAACCCGCAGTTATGGCATCCTATGCCGTCCTACATAAAGTGGGCGTTAAAGCCTGTGAGACACATTTTGGCATGTGCAAGGTTAAATCCCTGCTCACACCAGGGAACATCAAATATCAATGGATACATGGGGCTCCCCTCTGTCAGCTGGGGCCATTTTTAGTGCTCACACACTTTACATAAGCTGTTTTCCACGCTGCAAACAGCTATTTGAAAATGCATTTAAATAACTATTAAAAAATTGTGGTGTAAGCAGTGTTAAATCCCAATCAATGGATACCTGGGGCTCCCCTTAAAGTGCTGAGGCACAATTTTAATGGCCCCAGACTTTTTAATGAGCTACTTGCATTTAATATGCCTACTCAGTGAACGCGGTGTGAGCAGGGTTAAATCCCTCATCATCAATGGATACCTGGATATTTTTAGTGGCCCCAGAGTGACCCTCTGTATAAAGCTGGAAGCAAAGGGGTCAGGGTGCAGGAATGTTTCACCACAACAGGTCCTTAAATTAAAGGAACTGGCATAGCAACTCGGCAATGCTGAAAAGTTTATGATTTGCAAACTTGCAGCAACAATGCTTTTAGGGTACGGTAGGCCAAAAGTAGCTGGACTTGAAGCACAGATCACAGACAACTTTTTCTAATTTGGTTATTTTGGCCTTAAATATGAAATTCACTTTGAATTCCCAACAATTTACTCTTTAGTAACTAACTTTGCAGGTGTGCATAGCTCATTTGTTTTTCTTCATAAAGAGAATGTTTGCAATAACGTAATTGGCTAGAATTTGTAATTTGTTACAAAATGTAAAAAAGCAAACAAACAATATCTTTAATTTGCATTTAAAGTTAACCAGATACAGTTTAATCATCCCCAAGAATGAGAGCACGAAGCCAGGTCACATGGTGTTTGTGCTAAGAAAGTCTAGCACTATGATAACCTTTGACCAGAACAATCAGTGCCTCACCCTAGAATGTATTTTATAGAAACATGCTTTACCAGGTGGGATTAATAAGTAGCAATAATTGATAGCATCATCCTCCCCTCCCCCGTCACAGTAACCTTGCAAACAGTTGAGAAAGAACAGAGGACAGGTAGACATAAAACTACCTGTGTAGTGTAGAGATGTTGAGAGAATACCAGGATTGTTTGCATACATTAATGAGCAGACAGACTGTCTCTAGGTTCGACAAATATATCTGCTCTTTGTATTCCATGTCCACCTGTATGTACATTTTGGTGACTGCTAAGTGAACCCCTTACTAACTGACCTTGTTATGCATCTGATCTTGCATCATTTTAAATATATGATCATGCTGTCATTTTTATTCTGCAATATTTTTTAAATGTAATAATAATTATTAATATACCTGTGGTGTAGTATCCTAGCCGTCAAATTTAATATACCAGTACACGTCTATAACATATTTAAGAGTTCAGAACTATTTTCCCTGCTTCAATCATAGCTATAATACATGAAGTGAGAAATAGAGAGAGAGAAAAAAAACAAACCTACAATTTCCATTCCTCTATAAGTTATCACGAAACATCATCCATTTGTAGGGAAAGTAAACTACTGCACATAAAGTCATATATGCGTTTATATATGCATGCATGCACACACAGATTTCAACACACAGCCTATATACGTTTCCTCCATCTGTGCCAGCCTGGTTTTTATCCTCCAACAGAGATGTGAATGTGGCTTTATTTATTTATTTTTAATTCTGTTCACTGAATATTGAGGTCAATTAGGAATGCTGTTTGCTTCCTGTACCATGAGCAGATTAGACAACCTATGCCCTCAACACCCCCCTTCCCCACAGCATTGCCGATCTCTGCCGCACTGACCCACATTCCGCTGAAAATCTGTCCACTGTGTGCGTCAGAATTGGACTTTTAAACCATCTATTCCCTTTTTATCCTTTTAAAATTGTAACCTCATTTGCCACCATTCTCACTTTACTTTATTACACCAAAGCTTTAAAAACTTTTGCAAGCATAGTGGAGTTAATACTATAAATTCATTTTCTGTCACTATACATAAAACAGGAGTGTAGCTTTAGTAGCATTTTAGTCACAGGAACATGAAGCTCAGCAAAGCATTTCAAAACATTTTTATTTCCATTAACAGTAACATCTGCGCTCTGGATGGACATATGAATACTGTAAAGCACTCGTTCTAGAATCTCAGTCCCTTAGTTAAATCCCAAATAAGGGACTAGACAGACTAATGATACTTTGAAGCTAGAATGGAGTCATGGTGGTCTTTAAAATAGACATCAATCATTATAGACTGAAAGTCATCACCAATGTATTCCACTAACTTTACCAGGGACAATAGAATTCGCCCATCATCTAAGGTTACCGTTGTGTAGATGTACTTCTATGGGACATATCAGAAAAAAAAAAGCCAAAATATCTGTAAAAATGTAGCAGAGGGCTGAAATAGATAACTGGAAGCAAAGATCTGCATTCCCTCCAATGTGCAATAGCTCAGTACCCGTTCGTGTGAATGTTATGACTATTGTTGCGACTTTCAGCAAAATATGGACTTTAAATGATGCAAGCAAATAAAATAAAAACAATATATACACATATATATAATTCATGTTTTAGTTGACCAAAAGCAGAAACAAAACAAGTGTCATGCTGTGCAGAAAATCTGCCACGCCAGAGTGTTTTAAACCTAATAATACTTGGTTTTGCACAAATAAACCAGTTTATTTTGCAGCTGGTCCATGAGGATCAGATTGTCTTTCACATTTTATAGACTTGTTTTGCTTTATGTTCTGTTCTTGCTGCAAGTAAAGTGTGATGGATTTCACTCAACTCCTTTATGGAATAAAGGGTTAAAAACCTCAGATCTCACTTCACTAAATTATGACCTTATTCTATTTTCAGCATTGCCATATGTTCCAAAAGTGTGCTTTGTGTAAACCTGACCCTCTTCAAACTTGGTAACTCGCTCTTATGATTCCACTGCACATTTTGTAAAATTAATTGTTAAAAAAAAAGCAAAAAAAAACAACCCAGTTTTTATCCAAAACATCTCACAGCAGTCAGACGGTCAGAGATGCCCCAAAGCTCGAATTCCAAAGCCTTCCCAAACCACCCCCTCTTAAAGCACATTCACCCAGGAGGAAATCAAACTTCCTGCCATCTGCACACTTTAACTCGTTAAATTCTAGGAGATGGGGGGGTTGAAGGAACATATGGCATCTGTGCAGTTTTATGCACTGTTTGGATGCCATCCTGATTAGATGCCAAGTGCCCGGATTTGCGTTAAACTAAACTCTTTGCTGCATGCTTTAGTTTACTCGAACAGCTGCACTAAAATTTAATTTCTTGGTTGCTTTAATATACTAAAACGTGCATTTCAGATGTTCTGCATCAGAGTATTTTGGGAAAAATGGGCTAGGGAGATCATATCAGATAGTCAGTGCACTTTTAAGTGAATGGAAATTGATTTTTCCTTTATTCACTTATCCCTTTGGATGTTCTGAATTTCAATGCCTGGTCTCTAGAATAGGTTAGGAAATATTTGCCATTCAAGAGGCTGCGGACTACATCATGCTCCACCATGTCCTTCACTTTGTTGCTTAATGGAGTAAATAAATGTAATTTCATTTTCCAATCGAGATATAGAAATTAGAAATTATTTGGGTATGAGCAAACCCATCTTATGTTTGGATTCTGATATTTGCATTTAAAAGGGCCAATGGTTTCTTTGTTGTGTGTGTTCTGCAGGGCAGGTGGGGACAGGCCAAACTGGGGGGCATGGTAAATGTTCCCAGTGACAGAACAGAAATGATACAACGTGACAGCTGGCAGTAATCTACAGCAGCCGGGTGCTCCCTGGAGGGTGACTGAACTCAGAAAGGGGAGCACAGTCTACACTAGGAGGTTTGATAATTCTAATCAAAACAGCTGACAGAAGGCATCTGCCGTTGGGGCTGTGCCATCAGGAGTTCCACATCAATGTTACAAGACTGCAAGCAGGAGGACACAGGGACAGAAGGAAGAAATCAGGACAAGGTGAAATAAGATATAGGAAAGGTGATAAAAACACCAATAAACAATATACAGCAAGTCTTGCCGAGATATTAACTAAACCATGATTTGACTAGGACATTTTAATTAGCTGAACAGCCATGTCAAAATAAAATGCTAAATTCTTCGGTCAATTCTTCACAATTCCTAGTTTAAAGAAAACCCAGATGGTAAAGAATTTGGCCGAAATCAATTTTATACCAGAGAGAGATTACAAAAGAAGAGGCAATGGACTGTTAGCCTGTACGTGTACAGTGCTGTGTACACTGTACCGGAAGCCGTAGCAGAGCCACGCTTGGACAGCTACCAAAAGAGATTTTATTATAGGGCAGGCAATTACCCTACTTTACAATTTGTGTCTGCATGCTTCCAGTCGCTGAATTAAAGTTAAACCAAGCAAGCAATGGAGGAGGCTGTATTAATTCTGCTCAATGCATTTGCTATGCAGTCATAAAATGAGGTCAGTGCTTGCATGTATTTCAGGCTTGGTAAACGCAAGTATTGCCTTAAGAATCCCTCATCACCTTAAACGACACTGGCCTTGAGCCACTACATACAGAGTTTTATGAGTTTTCCATTTCTCAATGGTTTCCCAGTTGGCCGAGCTAAGAGAGAGGCTTGTTAGTTTACATTAGGGGCAGTCAGATGTAATTAGGAAGATTGGTCTCTAGGATTGGCTGTGTTCTGGGCAAGCCCAATGCATTGTAATTTCTACTTTGTAAGACTGTTAATAGGCCATTAGAGTTGTAAGGAGTTTATGCAAGAGGAAGCCACTTATATGTCATAAGTGTTTCTGTGCATAGAACGTATATACCATTAACCCATACAATCCCTCAAGTACAATGTAAGGATAAGCAATTGGGATTGAAGAGTGACAAGTTATGACCTATTTATCAAACCAAAATTATCTAAGAAAAAATAAACATAATATCTAGAATTTCAAAAGCTTGGATTTTATTTTTTTTGGGGGGGAGAGGTGGGTGTGAGTGATATATACCCAGAATCATGATGAATAATGATCTACAATTATTTCTGCATCTTTAGGATTAATCCATAATAATTTAGAAATTCCTTGCAGATTGTAAAGTTTAGAGGACATGGATTTACGATCTAAATCTATCATTCATTTTTTGTTGTAGTATTCCTCCTATCATAGTAGATAGAAACGGTAGAGCATGCACAAGTGTAATTTATTTACACATTACCAGGTAATTGCTACAAATTATTACCTTAAAGTGACACTCCACTGCCCAAATTGAACGAAGGAAAGGAAAAAAAAAAAATCAAAGTCACTGTTTAGTAGATATATCTCAATAAAAACATGCATGCATTTAATTGTGCATTTTTTCATTGGAGGTTTATTTAAAAACTGTTTGCAAAAGCTGCAGTTCTCTAGTCTGAAGCCTTTGCAAGCCATCACCTTCTTCCCCAGCTCAGACTTTATGTGGCTGTCCAATCACAGACTTCCGAATGCAGGCAAATGAGAATTCTTTGCAAGGCAGGTGCTCTGAAAAAAGCCTGCCTCTTGAGTTTAACTCCAGTGAGCTAAACAACCAGGAAGTAAAAAGACTGGTTGTCTGAATGCCAGCCGGAGTTGGGTGGACAAGTTTAATTTATAAAAGTGGCAATTACTATTTAACCCCTTAAGGACACATGACATGTGTGACATGTCATGATTCCCTTTTATTCCAGAAGCTTGGTCCTTAAGGGGTTAAAGGATCACTATAGGGTCAGGAACACAAACGTATTCCTGACCCTATAGTGTTAAAACCACCATCTAGCCACCCTGGGCCCCTCATGCCTCCATAAATATAGCAAAATCTTACTGTATTCAAGCCTGAAGCTGTAGTTTTGTATGCTGTTTGCCTTAGAAAAACAAGCAGTCTGCTGACATCAGAAGTGGTAGCCTGATCCAATCACAATGCTTTCCCATAGGATTGACTGAGACTGACAAAGAAGCAGATCAGGGGCAGAGCCAGCATGATTCAAACACAGCCCTGGTCAATCAGCATCTCCTCATAGAGATGAATTGAATCAATGAATCTCTATGAGGAAAGTTCAGTGTCTGCATGCAGAGGGTGGAGACACTGAATGTTTGGATGCATTTTAGGCAGCCATGACCCAGAAAGGATCTCTAACAGCCATCTGAGGAGTGGCCAGTGAAGTTATCACTTGGCTGTAATGTAAACACTGCATTTTCTCTGAAAAGACAGGGTTTACAGCAAAAAGCCTGAAGGTAATGATTCTACTCACCAGAACAAATTCAATACGCTGTAGTTGTTCTGGTGACTATAGTGTCCCTTTAAATTTCTTCTTTTTTTATTTTACAAATGGTGCAGGACACACTTCACACAGAAAGCACACTCTTCACTTTGGAGTCTACCTTTAAGCTTTTTGAGGAATGTCTGAATATCCAGTCCTTGTTTTGTGTGTTTTTTTGTGTATATTCCTGTTTTAATAATTCTATAATAATATATTCACCAACCAGAGCTCATTACTACAATAACAGGATCCACCTAAACACCTGTAAGACAATGTGATACAGGATGTAAAAGGTGTTTGGCCCTGACATTTGACTCACCTTGTGTGTGTGTAAAATGTAAACATTCAATAAATTGTGCTATTGAAGAAATAAAAAAAAATAAAAGCATATCATCAGCTCTGTCACAATCTGAATTAACCAACCAATAGAGGCTTTGAATGTCCCTCTATTGTAAGAGATTTATTTTTTCACCTTAGCCTGGGTCAAAGCTCTGCTATTAATATATTCCCTTGGCAGTACGAGTGCCCTCTCTGCTTTCCAGGTTTTATAATTCCAGGTCACATTACCTGGCACCCGCTTGCAGTTTTGTACTCTGGGACCAGACGCTTATCTGTAACTATACACAAGGAGTTTTGTTTCAGGGGAAGTCAGGGCCCAGACTGCTGGCAGTGGTCCAGCATGCACTGGAGAGGTGTGCCAGACACACGAGGAGGGAAATCACTGGCAAGCAGGAAAGTCCCATCCAAACACCATTCAGAGTGTTTTGCATTGTCTAAAAATAAAGATGCTGACCTCTGTAATGACAAGAGAAGAAGAAAATATTTATAAAGCCAAGTGCATGTGCTTTGCCCAGTGATTTCAAGTGTCTCTTAATCTTGTATTAGGCACCAACTGATGCTAAAAGAGTTTTAATAGAGTCAGGCAGCAGACAAATGCAATCGTTTCACATTGACAGCATTTATTTAATTTATTTGCATTGTGTAACATGACATACAATTGTCAAAAGCAGTACTTTTAATGCACATCACGAAAGACAGGTTTGTTTGTTTTTCTCAATATGAGAAAAAGTTTAAATAGAGTGAAATGCAAATAAGGCGTTAATGTACATATGATGATGCACTGCTGTAGTGCAATGAAGGCATTGTAAAACACATGTATGAATATTGAAGAGTACACGTTTGGTGCACCAAGGCTCCAGCTCAAGTGCAAATACCTTGCAAAGTTACTATTTTGGGGCAAACTGCACTCCTCTTTGTGATGGCCATAATGTAACCTTCTTCAGGAGTAGACAACTTTCACCAGTCTTGATGTTGTGGACTATATCACCAATAACGCTCTTAATGGCATGATTCTGTTTAAGCATTAGGGGAGATGTAGTCCACAACAAACTTGACTACCTCTTCTTAAAGCAAATCTGTTCTCTTGCGTATGCAAGAGTACAACACTGAGGTCTATGGAGGATCCCACAATTCCAATAGACAGAGCCTGAATCCCACAGCCATCATTTATGACGGCTCCTGGGATTGAACAAAAGTTGACGGCGGAGCTCCACCTTTTGTCAACTTCAGGATTTACCATAAGATAAAGTAGTCCCTACTTTGTGTTATGGTGTCTTTAGATTGTGTTAGAATTTCAATGAAATTCTTATGCAGTTTTGATCAGTATTTCAGTATTAGTGTGTCCCAGGAAATGTTTTTTTTACTAATCCATTTTGGGCAAGAATTTATTTTTAATAACTACATTTCTGTTTCTCAAAAGGAGAATTTCTGAATTTTGTGTAAAACTATAACGAACTGTGGCTTAGCTAGATATCAAGTCATTTCTTGAGGGGTGAATATATTTGTTTAAAACACGGATCTCCCCCGCGTGGCCTTATTGTGGAGCGAGCTGGACACATCTGAGTAGAGCTCCGCTCCAAACACGCTGCCAAAAGCCTAAATAAGCTTTTTTCATTTGGCTACTCAATTAATTATGGAAAAGAGAAACCCCAAAAAACACACTAAGAAGGGTCCAGAGTCTGGGACTTAGGTTTTAGACCTACTTGCCGCCCAAAAGATCCGGCCATCGGAAGGCCAGGATGGCGCTGGAGCAGGCCCGGCTTCCCAGCTGCCCTCGCCACATGCCGCCTGCATCGTGGAGGCCTCACCAAGTGACACCTCGCAGATACTCACAAGTCCAGACCTACCTTGCAGGAGAAATTGTGAAATCAACGAAGGTCCTTGGTGCGAGAACTGCGTGGCTGGAAGAACACCTTGAGAGTGCCACCACCACATAATGATGAAGTCGCCCACATCAATAGGCTTAACGCCCGCATGGCCAAGACGGAATTGGCGATGGAAGAAATTTCACAGGTTAGAAAGACTACTGACAGAACTTAGAACAAGAACATCAACTTCGCCCTGAGGAAGGGACTTTACGACAACTAGAGGCAGTGCGTTACTCCATAAGAGTACTGCTCCTCGACGATACCGCTAAGTCCATCACTTGGTCCAAATTGACCTTTTTTACGAGAAAGCAAATAAAATGGACACCCTTCTTGCTAGGACCCTTAAGCCTAGACAGAGATGCTCTCATATCCCATCCATACAACACTCCGACGTCCCTATTAAAAATACACCATCTGACATTGCGGAGGTCTTCACTAACTTTTATAGATCACTTTATAACCACTCCCCGGACTCCAAAATTCAGAGGGATCAGGAAGAGAACTTAACATGCAGATTTTTGATAGACCCAGGGCTGCCCAAACTGCCACAAGAGGCGATAGCCAAACTAGCTTCAGAAATGACATCCGAGGAAGCTGATCAGGCCATTTCTGGACTGAAAGGAAATAAGGCTCCTGGACGGATGGGTACGATGGGAGTTATAAGATTTTCTGTGAGGAACTCATACCCTATTTAGTAAAGCTGTTCAACGGATTCAGGGAAGGGGGCACACCGGACCATGATATGTCCTTGGCTACCATAGTGCTACTACCGAAGCCGGACAAAGACCTATTACTCCGGAGAACTACAGACCCATTTCACTCATAAACCATGATATGAAGATCCTTGCAAAGATTCAAGCAGATAGACTTAATCCTTTCTTAACAGCTCTGATAGATACCGATCAAGTAGGCTTTATACCAGGCAAACAGTTGTTTGAAAATACATGTAGAAACATCGACTACATACACACACACACACACACATATATATATATATATAGAGAGAGAGAGAGAGAGAGAGAGAGAGAGAGAGAGAATACAACTCCTGTAAAACTATAAAGAATTAAAAAATTCCCCACGGATGTGTGTTAGAGGGGCTGTGGGATGAGAGGGACGTACATTCATATGTGGTGGGAGTGTCCATTGATGATATGATTCTGCAATTTAATTAAAGATTTGGTAACCCAAGTGTTCTCAAGAGCCCCAGACCTCGACCCTTGAATATATCTGTTAAATAGATCTACCGAAGGGTGGACAAGGAACAAACAAAAACGTATTCATAAAATAACCCTGGCTGCATGAAGGGCTTTTGCCTAGCTAAAACAGGGTATCCCCAACATTTCAGGGGTGATAAACAGTGTCAAAGAGATAAACCATGGGATTCTGATGGGATCCATGGGAAAACAGTCCTTTTGAAAATTAATGATGACAAATGGTGTGAACTGTTACAAGTGAAGGGAGGGGTCTGCTGTTTCCCGACCTCTTCCGCCCCCTCTTCCCCCCATACATATGGCTTACATACAAAGTTAGACTTTGCCCCCACCCTACCCTTCTAACTCTATATATTCTTAATTTCTCTCTATTCTCTTTACTTCTCTTTCTCTCCCCTATATCTTGGGGATAATCATCACCGTAAACTGTGACTGACAACTTGCAAACTTTAGAGATAATGGTTGGTGCGATGCACCCTAATGGTACTCCATGTGTTATATCATCGGTCACTTCCTTACTATTATGTCAATTGGATAATTTCTATAAATGTAAGATGCTATACCATTCCTGGCGTTGTCTATTGCATGTCATTCATACTTAAAGAATTCAACCAAAAAAGTGCAGTAATACCAAGGCATTTCATGTTACATCTGTATTATTGTACTGTTATATATGGTCTTGTGAAATGTCTACATTACATTGTATGTTGTACTATGCACTAAAAAAAAAAAAAGAATATTAGAAAAAATAAGGAATAAAAAAAAAAAGACAGATCTCCCATATAATTTATATAAGCAATTATCAGCACTTGAGGTACAACATGCAAGCATCTGAAGAATAACAGACCAAAATACGTAGCTGCAAAATAACCAGGTGGATTTTGCAGATAAATACATTTAAAAAACAAACTATAATATAATAATTTATAATAATCATTATAATCTTCCTCCAACTGCAATCTCAAAAGACTTATTTTCTCTGCTAAAAATAACATACCTGTCATTCTGATCTGTTTATTTTCTAGGAGTCTGATGGTGTGAATGAATACATTAGATGCCCATCTCTACCCAGAGTTTCAGACGGAATCCGTTTTTTTTTTTTTTTTTTTAAACATTGCACCAAACAAAAGGATCATATTTTCACTAATGTGTCATGGCAATTCTAGATACATATTGTACAAACAAAAAACATCCCCTTGGCAAACATAGGGCCTGTGATTCATAGCACTGCAGGCTTCTTGGATGCTGAAAGGGTTAACACTTTCCTATCCTTAGTTTTTCATAAACTCTCCAGTGACCTAATCGAGCTGCTGGGAATGTGCCCATCTCAGCAAATTTTCCGCTCTCCTGACAGGGTGTGGATCAAGTTTTATTCATGCCAGCCCCTGATGGTTTCAGAGAACATTCAACGCTGTCGGTGAGTTTGAGAAAGTGTAAAAATGTAAACCATCGGCCGTTGACTGTACCCTGAGGCTCTTCACAGCACGAAAAAGGGGAGATAAAATTATCTTTAAGTCATGCTTAAATTTTACTACACCAATGAAAACAGTCCTAACGAGAAAAAAGGTAAGTCTTCTTGGTAATGAGATATCTGTTTGGGGAAATTACTTCGTATTAATTGACACTTTGTTTTCTGAAGAATTATGGCTTTAGAATGGGTCAGTATGTATAGCGAAGAGGAAGAACACACTGCGCTAACTAGAATGTAGGATGACTCATTTTATCAAATGTAGAATTGTATCCTAGTGGAAGAAACATTATGAATTTTGCTTTCTGGAAAGTTTACGTTATGTCAGGAGGCAGTATGATGTCACATCCTATCTACATTTAAGAATCAAATAGGGGTATTTACAATAAATTTACACAAAAAGTAAGAAGGGCTGTGCATTTTAGGCCTAACTAATAGAATTCAAAAATGACCCCAGCTCAGTTATTTCGGCCCCTTGTCAGTTCTCCACAATTTAGTGTATAATCTTAAAAGACTTCTGGTATTAACAAACACAACATGCCTTGGAATTGCCAAATCGCTAATACAAATATCAGGATGGCTACATCATATAAACCGTATCATTACATTTTAAATTCACATTTTTCTAACTGAATTTCAGAGGTTGCAATGTTGGAGCTTTAGAAAAAACACACATCGATACATGAATTTGCTGATGGAAGCACTAGACTGCATGTCAATCTCTGGTAATTACCATGTGGTTTTAAGCAAGCTGATTACAAATCATGCACTATGGTAGATCAGGGCCATCTCTAAGGTTTTCAGGTCTGCTCAATCGACAAACAAGATTAGCAGGTTTAGGATTTGTTGCTGGGAGAGAATCAGCAATGTCTCTCAATTCTGTCTCCTATTACAAGCATATTCCAAGACCAACATAATTAGGCAGTCCATAGCATCCTGCAATAATTAAGAAAAGGTAGAACAAGGAGCTCCATTCATACTACATCCACGTGCTAGGAGAAGAATAACAGAAAGTGGCTTCTACTGAGAACGCCTGCTGCCTGAAGCTGTACTCGTAGTAGCATTACATTATGAAAGAGTTAAATGGTAGCTTTAAGTGCCAATGTGGAACACATTTAAGGACATTTTCATAATTGGCAACATTTGAAAAAAAATTCCAGGAACACTTTGTGGCAACAATGTACATTAATATACACCGAATAACACTCAAAGAGATACACGCTCAGTGATACACCAACACACACACACTGAATTATGACACAAACACACATAGAAATAAAGAACGGCAGTACATTTTTATCCAACGTCCTGTGGGACCTGAGGCAGCTGTGGTGGCTTGCGCCATCGTAGTCCGTTTCCTTTTTATTCCCTCTGAAAGTTGGGAAAAGTCCCGGGACACTTTTTTTTGCTGACACAGGAGCCCGAAACATGAGACTGTCAAGTTTTAGTCAGTTCAATTAAGGCTAGATGATAATACTTACATCACCTTTAAGCTTTTCTGATACAAACTGTAGATCAGCAAATGCTCTAAATTGGATTCCCAGAAACCTTTTTTGGGATTTCTTTTCCATGAAACATGCTACAACACTATGTGTATTATACGACGAAAGATCAAACCCATTCAGACTAATTACATTTAAAATGGAACCTGATTACTTTAGGTCCAAATGGATAAACTAAATGTTTATTTGTTGTCACCACTTGTGCGAGAAATTAAAAAAGCACTGCATCTAATGTTACCTACACTTCCAACTAAAGTGGTAAGGCTTACTTCTTATAAAACTTGTAATAAAGCAAAAATTTATAAATTTAACTTGTAATAAGTTTACCATTTCACAGAAAATTTGTGGTGCATGAAAATAAGCGTCAGTCAGCCATAAATGTATATATATATATATATTTATTTGAAGCCTCATCCTAAATTAACTACAACAGTGATTGTTGAACTTGTGATACTTTAGCTATTACAGACTACATCTCCTGTAATGCTCAGCCAGCCTAGTAAAGGTTAAAGGGAAACTAGAGTCACCAACATAGCTTTTGCTTAATGAAGCAGTTTTAGTAGATATATCATGCCCCTGCAGTCTCACTGCTCAATTATCTGCCATTTAGGAGTTAAATAACTTTGTTTATGCAGCCCTAGTCACACCCCCTACCTGCATGCCACTTGCATAACCTTCCTAAACGCTTCCTGTCAAGTGAGATCTAATGTTTAAATTTCCCTTTAATGTACAGTCTGGTTAATTTAGTATTTCTTGCCCTGTTAATAGCTTGCTATCATGGTTTGTGATCAAAGTTAAATTTACAGAGCAGGAGATAAAAACTTCTGAAGTTAACATCTAATTGAAAATGTGACTTTTTTTTTTTAAAGCATGCTTTGTAAGTCACATCCAGGGAGGTGTGGCTAGGGCTGCATTGATAGAAACAAAAAAGGTTTAACTCCTGAATGGCAGATAACTGAGCAGTTAGAATTGAGACGATTTGGTGTATAGATCAGAGGCAGGATCTAAACACCAAAACTGCTTCATTCAGCTAAAGATTTTTTTGATGACTATAGCGTCCCTTTATTTGTGGAACTAGAGTATTTACGGCATGAAGTGCAGGCCCTCAATTGCCATTTATTTGTGTAAAAAAATAACTTGTTTTTTGCATGATTTAAGCTTTAAGGTAAGCTTTTTTTCACCATTTCATTTTCATTTGGAAGGCACCTCTTTATTTTGTTTTTTAAAAATACCTTTCCAGTTGGTATGGTCTCCCTTCTATGAGTGAAATAATTGACATCATGTGGTCCTATTCGATTTCTCTTATAGAATAACAAACATACAAATACAAAGTTGCAGGTAGTGGTTTTGAAACAACGCTAACCTAACACAGATGGCTGTGGATCATTACACAGTATACTTATAACCCTCTTGCTGTTGGATCTGGATGTCATATGGTGCTACAACCTACACTCCAGGAATAATGGCTGCAATCAACATTCATTGCTGTCGGTGGGTTTTAGATTAGAATAGCTCATTGATCAATGAATGCAAACTGCAGCCCTCTCTTCACACATAGAAAAAAAACAAAAAACCTCAAGACAAACTTTACTTGGTACTGTGTATAGGAAATCTCCAGCAGATGAGCAACCGAAAAGTCATGTACAGTGTGACTCGGAAGGAAAGAAGCAAAAATACATTTGAATTCAGAAAAGTTGTAAAATACAGCCAATGGTGATTAAAAAGCTCCACCTCTCAGCTTGGACATTACCCCATCTCAAGTTCTTGCAACTCTTAACAACTTTGTGATTGAAAAAGGAGTTAAAGGAACATCTCAGGCACCATAACCACTAAAGTGCCAAGAGTGCCCCTGTCCAAATGTAAGTAGTAAAACTGTTTGCCAACAGTTTGACTTTGTACCCGCAGTCTGCTGAGCAACACTCTCTGCTCCTTCCTTTCTGTTGCTAAGAGCCAAACATGACATGAGAGGGTCCAGTTCTCCCTGAGGCTTTGAGAAGCGAGTGCCTGGCAGAACCCAGGTAAGAAGTCAAAACGTTCGCAAACAGCTTGATAGCTTAGCTTGGGGTGTGGTGCTTGGGCACTTTTGGCACCATAACCACTACAGTGGTTTTTGTACTTTAAGTGTTCCTTTAATGGAGAACTGTAATTTCTCTTGAATTTATTCTTCCATTAAACACTGAAAATCACCTGTAATTAATGCTAACCTTTTTCATTGATGTTCTGTTTTCGTTAAAAAATTGTATATTAAATTATATTAATGAATAATCAAATTACGTTATAATCCCTTGCAGTAAAGACACAGCCATATCACACACTGCAACAAGATTCTGTATGCCTTCTGTACGATGACTTCCCAGTGCAAAGGTCAGAGCTTTTAACAGTGATTGGCAGAGAGCTAGGATGGTGTTGCAGGATAAAAAAAAGTGTTGATTTCTCTATTTAACAAAAAATTTTAAAACTTAAAATTACATATTTAATAGTTAGAAATAGGGTATAAGTACGTGTGATATTATAATTTCTGGGAAATGACAGTTTACCTTTAAGAAAAGTTAAGAGTGCTACATGCTTGATTTAAGATGTTTTCTAGAGTAAGCTGTTTTTTGTTAACTGTATTGTCTATTTATAATGAAAATATCATGTCATGTATCCAGAAAACTCTGAGAAATAAAAAGTATGTGACCTGTGTCTTACTAAATGAAAATACAAAGCCGCTTACAGTTATTAAGGGTGTTTGAAATTAAAACATTTCCAAATCATGTCTTTTTTTTTCTCCCTTTAAATGTATTTTATTGTGATCACGGCTTGCTCATTTGATTACCATTTGCTACATCAGATCATCGTAGATTGTAAACTTGTACGAGCATGGCCTTCTTTACCACTAGCTAGCCCTTTTTTTGGTCACTCAATAAACCCATTAATTTTGTTATAGTAGCAGTGATATTTAACTTTAACTGTGCTCTTTAGTGGCCCTACTCTCTACCTGGCCAGGATCGCTGCTTTTGTTAGGACAAAATGTTAATTTTTCCGACACTTATTTTTATGTAAAACATAACTAAACATATAAATAAGTGTTTATTCACAAGTATATATTATCTAAGCAACATATTTTGAACAGCATACCTACCAGAACAAAATATACGTCCTGACAATGGGAGGTATGGTTTTGTGAAAGGGATCTGCAGGTCAACCCATAAAGTGAGCTGACTTCCTGACAAGGAGGCGTATCATACTGGCACGCAGGCAAGCCACTCTGGCCATGTTCAGATTTACATACCAGGTAACTGTAGGCACAAAATTATAAGGCACCCTCGGCACCCCAGTCCAAACAGGGGCAGATAAAGCAAGTATAATTAACTGAAAACCATATATTCATATTTGACAAATGCATATGTGTAAATGTATGCAACGTGCATATGTCTGCTTGTAATGTATTGAGTTTGAGTCTGTGAGTATAGCGAGTGTATGCAGCTGTGTAAATGTAACGT
Source organism: Pelobates cultripes (assembly GCA_933207985.1). Classification (NCBI taxonomy): domain Eukaryota; kingdom Metazoa; phylum Chordata; class Amphibia; order Anura; family Pelobatidae; genus Pelobates; species Pelobates cultripes. The sequence goes on along the minus strand of OW240920.1, from coordinate 96,064,168 downwards.
TAAAAGTGGTTAGGGTACAGGGGGTTTAAGGTTGTAGAAGAGTGAAAGGGAAACTATAGTGCTTGTAAAACAAACTTGTTTTCCTGGCACTATAGCTCCCCCCTCCCTCTCGTTCCCCCAGCCCCTCTTCTGTCATGTTCCTCAGCGCTGGCTTGGGTTCGCCTTCGCTCATCGGCAATGACTACACTTGTATTAGGATTTCCCTGTAGGAAAGCATTATACAATGCTTTCATATGGGGATTCAGGTGACGCTGGAAATACTAATGCATAGCGCCCAGAAGCCCCTCTAGAGGTGGAGATGACCCTGAAAGGTAATTATTGCAGTTTCTTAAAATTACAATAATTACCTTTGCAGGGTTAAGGGACCCAGGACACTGCATCCAGATCACTTCAATATGCAAAAGTAGTATGGGTGCCCAAAGTGTCCCTTTAAGGTGACTTAGATAACACAGGATGTAAAGTATTAAGAAGATTAAACGCTTGAGCGCTGTTAAAGTTGTGGTATAGGGGCTTTTAAGGATTATTGGTTTTAAGGTTAGAGTAGTGTTACATTTAGTATTTGGGTAAAGGGGGGTGGTTTAGGATAGTATAGTGTTAGAGTGGGGTCTAATATTAGGTTACACGAGATGTTTTGTTTTAGAAACAGTTAAGCTAAAGTTTTTTTTTCAGGTTTAGGCACGGAGTGCTGAAATTTGGGACTGAGGATTGAGTTTCTTTACATTTTGGAAGGGGTTAAATGCAGGGTTAGGGAAAAGGGATGTTTAGGGCATATGGAGTTTGAAAGGTTATTTACAAAGTACTCAACTCCTATATCTTCTGTAGACCAGTTAGTCTCCTAAAATTGATAAAAGAGCTACAGTAGTTATGCAGAGTACACTACTTATTGCTTCCCCTCCGCCTTCTGTAATGCACTTCCTGTGTCAGAGGTTACTAGTGTGCTGATGGGAAATGACCCCTTCCTTTTCCTTTCTAGCCCAAACACACAGACACTAAAGGGGACAGCACTACATTTTACACCCTCTAAAACTATTCCTGCAGCTCTGCTATTAAGGCTGGCTGGACTTCTCTCTCACCACCATCCCATTTAAGTTCAAATGGCACATAGGTAGTGAAAACAGGCACCTGTAGGCAGGTGGCTTCTCTGCCAAATGGGAAATCATCCCCTGGGCCAGCCCATAGTAAGGCATATTATGTGTCAATCACTGCTGAGCTGTTTTGGGAATAGATTTACTCTGAGATTACTCTGCACAGTACGAGTGTGTTTATTAATGGGCTTGTATTGTGTTCCCTTATGTCCCCAAATTCAGGATATCAGGGAACAAACCCCAGGGGGCAGGACTGTTGGGAGACACATTAATGATGACACATTAAGACATGAGAGCACAAAGTCACTAGGGCCCTGCTTATATGAGCTTCCAGTGACAAAATATTTACTGCAGATTTTAAAAGGCACATAACTAATACAGATTTATATACAGTTTATATTGCCTAGAGTCCCCTCCCCTAGTTTGATATAAACTAAGACTCGTATAGGCACACAGGGATGCATTATTTTACCATTTGGTCACATTGATAATAGGAAATTATCCATCAATGTCAATGTCAATTTTGTCCAACCTGAATGACTCCGATTGGCTGAGAGAACTAGGGCAAACATGCCTCTAGCCCTCCTAGCCAATAAAAGTCAACTTAGTTGTGGAAATAGCCTGTTTTTAAATCTTTCAGGAAGATTTCATTGCAGCATTCATACCAAAGGATTAGAGAAGGCCAGATGTGGTGCCTATATTTATAAAGGATTACAAATTTTAACCTGGAAATTACATCCCTGTAAATTTTTAAAATCTGTGGCTGGGAAATTATTTAAATGGTTGTTGATGACCTCAATTTAAAGGGTTACTTCTACCCTTAAACACCTTTCAGATTACAATGGCCTATAGGGCATATATAGGCAACGCTAACCTACTGTTCTAGAGTGATAAGTTGCCTACCCACAATTTGATGTGACACTACTTACTATCTGCTGTTTTGTTTTATTAGTTATTATAATTTCTGTCAACTCTCCCTATTTAAATTTGAGCATTGCAGCAGTATTGAGTCATTTAAACTCCAGTGGTTTTCCTATGTTAGGTATTCTTATACCAGTTATCCTAGCATCTGCCTCATGTAGATTCATCTGATTATTCTGTTTGAAGCATTTGTAACCGCTCTAACAGGTATTTTATATCAAACTTACATTTCTTATATTAAAAAAAAAAGGGATTACTTACATACTCAGACTACTGTATAACTTAGAATTAGTGTTACCTCTGTTTAACAAACTGACATTCTGATACCTTGTTATTGTCATTCTGTGCTAAAATCTCATTAAAAGAAAGATTGACAAAAAAAAAAAAAGTCAATTATCAGTGTTTGCAGATGACAAAATAAGGTAAGGGTAACTACGTTACTGCAGGACAGTACTTCTCTACAAATTAATTTGGATAAATGAGGGGACTGAATAGGAATCAATATATATAAATGTACAGTTGAGCATTTTGGGATACATAACCAACGTATAACATAAATTGGATTTAGTTAGGGATAATGTTAAATGATAAGGACTTAGGAATAGTTATTGAGTATAGAATAGGCAACAGTGTGCAATCTCAGGCTACCATTGCAAAGGCCAGTAAGGTGCTGTTATGCATAATTCACATGAAAAATATATTTATAAATTTGCTTTTATAAACCAATGGTTCGATTCCATCTTTAAAACCAAAATTGCACAAAATGTTTAAGTAGAACATTATAGAACTGCAGAGGTGGACCACAAAATGAATACGGCAAATGGAAAATGTAAGTTATGGCAAAAGACTAGAAAATCTGTATGTTTTCTTTATTGAAAAATAAACAATTTTTTTTTTTTAGAGATATGACATCACCCATAAAAACTTCCAAGCAATTTCACGTACAACAGAGGGAAAGCTTTTATATATGTAAGAACAATCAAGTTGTGGAATTATCTGCCCAAAGAGGTTGGTTTCTATTAATATTTTCTTTTTTTTTAATTCAATAAATTTTTGGGGAAAAATTTGAAGGAGCACTATAGGGCCAGGAACACAAACATGTATTCCTGAACCTATAGGGTTAAAACCACCATCTAGCCACCCTGGTCTCCTCATGCCTCCCTAAATATAGCAAATCTTACTTGTATTCAAGTCTGCAGCTGCATGCTTTTGTGCCTGTTTCCTTTAGACCTGCCCACTGCCTGCTGACATCATCAGAAGTGGTAGCCTGATCCAATCACAATGCTTCCCTATATGATTGGCTGAGACTGACAAGGAGGCAGATCAGGGGCAGAGCCAGCATGATTCAAACACAGCCCTGGCCAATCAGCATCTCCTCAAAGAGATGAATTTAATCTATGAATCTCTATGAGGAAAGTTCAGTGTCTGCATGCAGAGGGTGGAGACACTGAATGTTTGGATGCATTTTAGGCAGCCATGACCCAGGAAGGATCTCTAACAGCCACCTGAGGAGTGGCCAGTGAAGTTATCACTAGGCTGTAATGTAAACACTGCATTTTCTCTGAAAAGACAGTGTTTGCAGCAAAAAGCCTGAAGGTAATGATTCTACTCACCAGAACAAATTCAATAAGCTGTAGTTGTTCTGGTGACTATAGTGTCCCTTTAAATATTCAAGGATATAATAAGGGAACAGTCAATAAATCCAAGGAAAGATTTGATTGCCGTTATGGAGGCAAAAAGCATTTTAAGTCTTCATTTGGATTTTAAGTCTTCATTTAAATTAACATAAAAACATCTTTGAAGGTCAAACTTTACGGCATGGGTGTCCAACCCGCGGCCCGGGACCGATAGCAGTGTGGCCTGTTTGCAGTCCATGCTGCCGGGCACAGAGGGAGGAAGGGAGCCCATTCAGTGGCGTGGGGGGCAGCAGAAGTATAATTACAGAGGTGGGCAATAACGCAAAGTCAAGATGCTCTGCCCTCACGGTGTTCTGAGCAGAAGCGCTCTGACACTCTGTGCAGGAAGCGCCGCAGCAGGAGAGTCTGGATTCCGGATCAGCAGGGAGCAGCAAGCAGGTGGATGAGCAGAGTAAGTGCTTGCTAATATTGTGTTTTGTTTAAAAGTTTTTTTTTAGAGCAGAGTTTTTGTGAAGGGGTTTGTAGGGGGACAGTGTTTTTTTTTTTAGAGGGGGAGACAGGGTTTTTTGTAGAGGGGGCATAGGTATCTTTGTAGAGGGGTAGACAGGAGTCTTTGTAGACGGGGCAGGAGTTTTTGTGAATGGGAGTGGAGGGGGTGGGCAAAGGTCATGAAGAGGGGGTGAGCAGGGTTTATTGTAGAGGGGGGACTGGGCAGGGGATTTTGTAGAGGGGGGACTGGGCAGGGGATTTTGTAGAGGGAGGGGCAGGGTTTTTGTGGAGGGGCAAGGGGATTTGTATAATGGGACTGGGCAGGGGTTTTGAAGAAGGTGGAGGGATTGTAGAAGTGGGACTGGGCAGGGATTTTGTAGAGGAGGGACTGGGCAGGGGATTTTATAGAGGGATGGGGGTTAGAATGTTTTTCATTGCCTACTACTTTTTGTGGAGGGGCAAGGGGATTTGTATAATGGGACTGGGCAGGGGTTTTGAAGAAGGTGGAGGGATTGTAGAAGTGGGACTGGGCAGGGGATTTTGTAGAGGAGGGACTTGGCAGGGAATTTGTAGAGGGGGACTGGGCAGGGGATTTTGTAGAGGGATGGGGGTTAGAATGTTTTTTTCATTGCCTACTACTTTTGTGGTAGGAATTAAAAAAAATAATAATTAGAAAACACAAAAAATAGTGGGTGTTTTTTTATGGGGGCAAGGGATTTGTAGAAGGGGGGACTAGGCAGGGGTTTTGTAGAAGGGGGACTGGGCAGGGGTCTTTGAAGAGGGGGGTTATAATGTTTTTTTTTCATTGCTTACTACTGTGGTTAAAAAAAAAATAGAAAACATTAAAAAAAAAATGTTTACAAAAAACAGTGGGTGTTTTTTTACATTTGAATTGGGGAAGGGGAGTGCCAAAAGCTCTAGGTATGCCTCTGAGCCCTACTGCACAGCTTCATCACCGCCCAGCAATGAGCTGTCCGCCGGAATATGACGTTCTCCCAGCATCTCTGCTGGGCACACGAGGGACCTATGCATGAAGAGCACAGAGATCCCAAGCTCCAGCCCAGCAGCAACCACTGGCCACCAGGAAGAGGATCCACTCCAGTGCTCCCAGAGCAAGTTAGGGAGGCTGGGTAGACCTCTTTAGGATTAAATGTGTGTGTGTGCAAATTTTGTGTATGTTTTGTCTTTGAGCGTGTGTGTGTGTGTGTGTGTAAGTTTGTGATTATGTGTGTGGGTCTTTGATTGTGGGTGTGTATATCTGAGATTATGTATGTGTGTGTCTGTATGTGATTGTGTGTATAGGTGCTATTGAAATAATTTTGTATGTGATTGTATGTGTGTCTGATTATGGGTGTATGTATGTATGTATGTGATTGTGTGTGGGTGTCTGTTTGTGTACATTTGTGATTGTGTGTGTGGGTCTGTGATTTTGTGTGTGTTTATTTGTGATTGTGTGTCTAGGTCTGTGATTGTATGAGTGTGTCGGTGATTATGTGTGTATAGATTTGTGACTGTGTATAGGTCTGTGATTGTGTGTGTATCTGTGGTTATGTGTGTATATGTATACACATGTGTATGTGTTTAGTAGATAGCTCCCTAATTTGATATCCTTATATACATTATCTATACTCTATATTATATATTTGATGTGTGTCCCAAGACAATTCAGCTAGATTACTATGTAACTATGGAGGCTGTAAAAGTTTAGATTGATAATGCATTAATTCCACATTACCAATACAGCCTTGATAGGGTTCCCAAACAAGCCACAGTTCCTATCAAACTCTTCAGGATTATACTGAAGACACAGATACCAAGCCCTCAAAAACACATCATTATATACACCCACACCGTGCACACTGCAACTAAAATGGGAAGTATAGAACTTTAAAAGCATTCTGCAGATAAGATGCCCTGAGCGGGGCTTATCAATGCATCAGCTAGTCTGGCATGCATTACAAATGTATTCAAAAGAGACCACTTTTTTTAATTTATTTTTTTAAACATTCTGATGTGCACGTAAAACACTGCAGTTCTGAAATGAGTCACATGCAACAGCCATGCACGGCTATCAAGTGTGGCACAATTTTGTTAAAAAGTGGCAGCAATTCCCATTTTCTTATGTAAAATGTAAATGAGAATATTGGATAATTTAAAACATTTTATAGTCTTTGCAATTGAATCTTGAATGCAAAAAAACCTTAGAGGTAGTATAACCAATATTGGCTTAAACAATATTCTCAATAAAAATGTCTATGGCGACAATAAAAAGTGTCAGCCAATTTAGGGGATGAATATCTAACAGGGTCATTAAATAAAGTGAGAATTGCCAGGAATTCAAAGTGAATTTGAAATTAAAGATCAAAATACACTATATGGACAAAAGTATCATTACACCAACAGAAACTTTTATGACACCGCATTCTAATTAAATAGATATTAATATGAAGTTGTCGTCCATCTGTTGCAGCTATAAATGTTTCTGGGAAGGCTTTCCACAAGATTCTGGAGGAATTTAGCCAGTCAAGTTATTTCATACCAAACTCATCCAGCCATGTATTCATGGACTTGCTTTATGCACTAGGATAGAAAAGGGCCATGCTGGAATAATAAAGGGCCTCCCCCAACTGTTTGCACAAAGTTGGTAGCATAGCTGTTTCCATAATGTCTTGGTATGCTGAAACATTAAGATTTTCCTTCACTGGAAGAATGTTGCTTAGCCCAACCACTAAAAAATAGGCCTATACCATTATCACTCCAATACCAAACGTTACAGTTGGCACAATGCAGTGAGGCAGGTAACGTTCTCTGGCATCTGTCAATCTCAGACTTGATCATTAAACTGTCAAACAGAGAAGCGTGATTTGTCAGTCCATAGAACACATTTCCACTGCTCCAGAGTCCAGTGGCGGATTGCTTTTTAAACATTTAATGTGACACTTGGCATTGTACTTGATGATGTGAGGCTTGCATGCAGCGGCTCTGCCATGAAACCCTCCAGAAGGTGGGACTGATAAGTGGGTCATCAATTGCCCACTCAATTTTTCCTTTATTTTTATTTTAAAAAATCCACTTAAAAAAAAATGTAATTGCTCATGTTGCTGCTCATTAGATGATATGGACAAACTGACCAGTCAGGCACTGTCATGGAGCAGAGCCTGGTGGTTTGACAAGTGTGCCGTTGGTGTTTGGCCCCTGCATGCAGTCTACACCAATCCAATGCCAGGGGGAGTGAGACTGATATCTTGTGGTTAACACCTCCAACTAGAGGCACCCAGTCTACATTATTTTAATTAAGTGGTCTGGGTGCAGTCACCCTATAGTTTTAACCCTGCAATGAATGTAAAACACTGCAGATTTGTAGAAACTGCAATGTTTCCACTGGAGGCTTAACACACCTCTAGTGAGCCGTTGTCCTTACAGCCACTAGAGGAGCTTCAATGTTGAGAACCAACTCATACTCTATTCTTAATCAAATGCTGCTTCTACAGCAGCGTGGCAATTTGCTGCACATACACACTAGTCTTCCAATTTTTCCCTACAGGGAAGCATTGGTTTGGCTTAGATCATAAATACTGATGATTACAGAATAGGAGAGGGGTTACGTAGAGAGCAGTATGGCGATAAAGAAGAGGTGAGGAAATCTAAATTTTTCATGCACTTGCAGCTACAGGACACTATAGCTCTACGAATTATCTTTGTATTCCAAACGCTGTAGTTTTCATTTAAATGAATACAGAACTATATTAGGATTACATTTTTACAAAAATGTGTGTATACACATTGCATCAAAAGTCAAAGGAAGTTAAAATGTTACAAACAAATACAATCAGAGAACAAGTAGGCCTGCAAAGCAATACATGAAGGACATATTAGAGTAAAGTTACACTGACCCCTGGTGTTCACTTTCTGGTTACTGCATATAACTTATCTCCAACCTCAATGTATATATCTTGTTATACTGAGAATATAAACATGTTTACTTGGTCATACAGCACACGCATCTACTTAAATTACTAAAAACAAAACAAAAAATCTTTACGCACCATAGACACAGCGACTCATCCATGTGGTAGAATATGGGTTACATTTTTTCCATATCTGCTCATAAGACAGGTGTTTTAAATGTAGTCAATTTATTTTGCATTGGTCAGAATTGCTTTATTAATATACCCAGTAAAATCACAATTAATTAACATTAACAAGCAATATACTAAATATTATTGTGCCAAAAAACAAGTTAAATAAACATAAGCAAGATACAATGTTTTCAAAGTAAACATGAAGAAACTTTATGCTGGGAAACTGTTTTAAAAAACAGAAAATGAGGAGAGAGGTGCTCCCCATACCTTCTGAAAATTAGTTTTGTAGAGTACAAATGCAATTCAAAGATCATTATATGGGGGAAATATGCAAAGATAATATTTCATGAAAGACTTGTTTCAAGTAAGTCCCAGGACATACTTGAAAACCAGAGTAAGCTGAATGTACCTTTCCTGGTAAAATACTTTATTATAATTTTAGTTGGTTCAAGATCCCATTACAGCCAAATTAAATTTCTGGCTATGATTATTAATTTACACAGATGATAATACATTGCAAAGGGCAGTTCTCTTTCTTTGATTTAAATCTTGGCATTGATAAAGTATGTCACCATTCCAACACAATCTGCTGCTGACTATAAACTGTATTCCAATGTCAAAGATGGGTAGTTTTGAAAAACTTTGCCTTTAACCCACTAGAGGGTGCTGCTGAACTTTGTAGCTTGACACAAACATTAATATTTCAATGTGACCGATGTTAACAGTTTGTTCCCTATGGCGCTCTTAACTAATTTTTTTTCAGGATCACAACACACTTCAGTGGACAAAACATTTCCAAGGTGCACCAACTTGTTTTCATTTTACATTTATCTGTATCTTAAATTTACAAGATAGATATGAATAATTCTAGTTAAACTAATTCATTTAGACTGCGAGATGGAAATTGTTAAAATGTTAATGCATACACATTAAAAACCACACACACATATTTTATAAACCACATTGAATCTAACACACACAGATATAAATGGCATACTTTAAGAGTGGATTGAGGCACATTGGCCAAAAAGAAGCTGGCAACGTCGGTCAGATTTTGAGAAAACATAAATACTGTAAAAAAGGTTATGCATTCAGTGAATTGTCTCAATTCATATTTAGCCACACATAGAACAAAATGCTTTAGTAAAACTGAACTAAAACAATATACAGCACGAGTACTAAATACAATATAGCAGCTCTTTATAATTATAGAATATGGAAATGTAATCTTATTGTGAAACATTTAATACTTAGGAAACCTTTGTTCACATCTCAAGCATTCTCCTATTACCAATTTTGGGAGATTAAAGGGATACTGTAGTGCCAGGAGTACAAAGCTGTATTTCTGGCACTATTGATCCCTTTGCCTACCCCCCTCATCGGCGCTGGGTCGAAGCTCTGCACTCTCCCCCGTCCCGGGACAAGCGGGGTCTAATGAGCACGCACGGCAATTGTCGCACACACATTATACCTCCTCATATGAAAGCATAAAGATAACGGACCAAAAGTCCGTTACGATTCCAGAAGCGCCCACAGTGGCTGTCTGATAGCCACTGAGGGAAGACTTAGTGCTGCAATGTAAACATTGCAGTTCTCTGGAACTGCAATGTTTAACATTACAGCACTAGGTGCAAAAGGGACACAGCACCCAGACCACTTCAATGAGCTTAAGTGGTCTGGGTGCCTTCAGTGTCCCTTTAATGTAGAGGGCTTTTAGAATGAACTCCAGGCTCATACCTTTTATTTATTAATTTTAAAAGACTGCTGTGTCGTAGCAGTATGTATTTGTAGTGTCTCAGCTTTAAAATACTGCACATATTGGGTTATCTGCATTTGCATTCTGGGGGCTGATTGCATCCACAGCATGTGACACATGCCACACGTGCGCTTGCAACAGGAAAATTGCTATCCCTCCCTTTTCCCACTGTGTGCTCCCTTTGCTGAACAGTATTAAAAAATAAATAAATACCTAATTCCCTGGCCCAAAGTGCATGCATGAGAAGCCTGAGATTGGACCGCACGAGGCTCCTGTGACATTAGAGGGGGCGAGGAAGTCAGCACCGGGGGCTTTGCTCAGTGCTGGATGTCAGGTACAGTTAAATCCTTCCAATAAGATTTGGGATGCTGAATGTCGGGTAAATTTAAAACCTTCTAATAGGGTTTGGGAGGCAGGGGATCTAATATTAATGCCCTATTCAATATGGTAATCTAAAACGGAAATGGTTTGTTTAAAGCATAGGAGTAACCTTTTTAAAGCAAGGCCATTATCCTTTAACAACCCTTCAATAATTTCCCAGCCACATATTTTAAACTTACAGGGCTGCAATTTGTAATCCTTTTTAAAATGCACCACATCTGCTTTTCTCTAATCCTGGAATATTTGAAAATAGTTTGGCTATTTCCACAGCTAAGTTGACATTTGTTGGCTTTGAGGGCTAGAGGCATGTTTGGCCTAGCTCTCTCAGTCTGTTAGTGTCAATCAGGTTGGACAAAATTAACATTGATATTGATAGACAATTTACCATTATCAATATGACCAAATGGTGAAATAATGCATCCTGGGGTGTCTTGAAAAGTCTTAGTTTATATCAAACTGGGGGAGGGGACTATATATAACCAGCACATTAATCTGTAGTAGTTATGTGCCTTTTAGAATCTTCAGTAAATAATATTTTGTCACTGGAAGCTCATGTAAGCAGGGCCCTAGTGACTTTGTGCTCTCATGCCTTCATTTGTCATTATTCATGTGCCTCCCAACAGTTCTGCCCTCCAGTGGTAGGCAGGACAAAACTCAGGCACCCCCCTCCCCCAGCGCCACCTCCCTCCCCCAGCGCCACCCCCACCCAACCCTTCCCCCCCGCCCCACCTTCTAAATACACACACACAAACAGTCAAACACAAACACACAGTCAGGCGCACACACACACACACACACACACAGTCAGGCACACATACACACACAGAGTCAGAAACAAACACACACAGTCAGACACAAACACACACACACAGTCAGACACAAACACACACACACACACACACACACAGTCAGACACAAACACAGTCAGACACACACACACACTCACATCAAAAATGTTTTTCTTTTTATTTAACCCCCCCCCCAGCCTCCTTACCTTTGGGAGTGCTGGGGGGGATTCCTCTTTCTCCCTGGTGGTCCAGTGGCTGCCAGTCGGGCTGGCAGACGGGCGGCACTGGCGAGGGAGCTCTTCCTCTGAGCTGACTGCTCAGCTCCCTCGCGCGCCGCAGAGTGTGGTTGGGAGCCAGGTTGATGACGTCATATTCCTCCTCCCAGCCTCACTTTGCGGCGCGCGATGGAGCTGAGCAGCTCAGAGGAAGAGCTCCCTCGCCAGCCGCCCAGCGCCCGGCATGTCTGTTAGCCACAAGGCTAACAAGACATTTGCCCTGGGCATTTCGGGGCGGCATTTTTTGCCGCCCCCTGAAAAATGCCGCCCAAGGCAAATGCCTTGTTTGCCTCGCAGCTAATACGCCCCTGCTGCCCTCCGGGTTTTTTTCCTGGATATCCTGAATTTGTTGACGTAAAAATGTCTGCAGAAAACACAGTACATTGCTTTCTAATTATAGAATGGGGAAATGTACTCTGTTATGAAACTGTAGACAGATTAAGTTAATGTAATCTTTAGAATAGCCTTAGTCACATCTCAAGCTTTCTACTATTAGCCTTACTGGCAGGGGGAGGTCAATGTAGGGGCTATTAGAATGGCAGCTCCTGGCCCATGCATTTTATTAATTCATTATGAAATAGACTGCAGTCACTACAGTAGCTCTCCACTCATTAAAGGGTTACTCCAACCACCATGACCACTTAAGTGATTTGAAGTGGTCATGGTGGTAGGAGTATGTATGTGTAGTGTTTACTCTTGAAACACTGCACATACTGAATTAATCTGCACCAGTGTGCAGGAGAGCTAGTTTTACCAACAGCACATGAAATTGGCAGCCCACCCCCCTCAAAAACGTTTAAAGGACCACTATAGTGCCAGGAAAACATACTCGTTTTACTGGCACTATAGTGCCCTGAGAGTGCCCCCACCCTCAGGGACCCCCTCCCGCCCGGCTCTGGAAAGGGGAAAACTTACCTTTTTCCAGCGCTGGGCGGAGAGCTCTCTGCCTCCTCTCCTCCTCTGTTCCGCCCCGTCGGCTGAATGCGCACGCGCGGCAAGAGCTGCGCGCGCATTCAGCCGGTCGCATAGGAAAGCATTTATAATGCTTTCCTATAGACGCTGGCGTGCTCTCACTGTGAAAATCACAGTGAGAAGCATGCAAGCGCCTCTAGTGGCTGTCAATGAGACAGCCCCTAGAGGAAATAGGGGAAGGCTTAACCCATTAATAAACATAGCAGTTTCTCCGAAACTGCTATGTTTATTAAAATATGGGTTAATCCTAGCTGGACCTGGCACCCAGACCACTTCATTAAGCTGAAGTGGTCTGGGTGCCTAGAGTGGTCCTTTAAGTAATCCTTTAAGCATGAGAATTTGTATTTATATATTTAGGAACAGGAGCAAGTGGTGACTGGTGAAGTTTTAATATGGTGAGGCATCAAACTCCGCCTATGGAATCTCATTCCACCCTCTCTGGAAACTCCATCTCTTAATCTATTAAACTCATAGAAAGTATCAAAATAGCAGTTGACCAAAAAAAGAAATATATAGATTTCATTTGTTAAACCCTTTGCATTGTATGTATGAATTTTGTACAGGCTTGTTATGCGGATGCAGAAAACACCAAATTTCATCTACAGTTCCAGAGTGTATACACATGATTTATTTATTTACATCTACCATGTTTTTGTAAATTTATAGGAGCATATTAGAAACCGGTCTATTCACTTGTCAAACTGGAATTTTGTCCAATTGATTTGCTTGGAAATCTTGGGGCATTTCAAATGACTTTAAACAACCAGGGACTAATGAGAGTATTTAGAAAATTGGGCAGACTAGTTGGGCCGAGTGGTTCTTATCTCCCGTGATATTCTATGTTTCTATACTATTTGTAAAAGAAAACACCTTAAGGACTTTCAAATCAATTTAAAATGGTGTATTGTTCTATAATAATGACTTTTTTGACAAATTTGCTTCAAAGCTGTGTAAACATTTTTTTTTCACATTGCATCGTTGATTTGCTTTTCATAAACCTGTGTACACTTCTGTAGTAAAAATCTCTAAATTGTGCTCAGATAGGCCCAACAGATTATTGATGTTGGTATGTGTGAAGGCTTGTGTTGCTACAGAAAACCAAATTAGAGACCTGCTCTTTTCATTTGTTTTCAAAGTTACTGCATTGATGCTGAGTTTAGCTTATATTTTAGGGTAACTGCAAAAGTAGACAATTGGGGTATCTCACATTGTGTATATTGGGGCCATTTAAGTATTAAACAGTACTGTAATTACACTGTGCAGCATTTTTCTTTGACAAATCTTTCCAAGTTTTAAAAGTTAATAAAGAAGTCAGTGAGCCTTTCAATACAACACAAAATGTCCAATTTTGCAGATCGATTACAGAGAAAAGCCACTGGTACGCATGAGAATTTATTCTTAGTATGGATTTCCTTTAAATGTATCGAGGTGGTCTGACTTACCGAATATTAGGCTCCCTTTAAATCCCTCAGCCTGAAGATCAGATCTGTTTCCTGCTAAAAAAAAACAGAAGACACAGAATACATTATTAAAGAAGGGTACACTAAGTTTAACTTATTTCTCCTGCATTAAATTAAACTCAGAACAAGGGATGTCCACTTGCCTTCTAGGATTTGCAATGGGTAGTTGAGCCCTGCTAATCTGGCCTGTGTAACTTGCTCTATGTCACTCATGGCTGCAGGTGAGAAAGACAATGAAAGTGGAAATCTTGAGTGTCCAGGGTCAGAGCAGCTACTGGCAGAAATGAGGTGTGTTAGATGTAGCAATCAGTAAATCTCTATAGAGCTCATATTGTCATGGCTGCACAGAGCTGCACTGATAGCTGTACACTTTATGCATGAGACCTTGAGAAAGGACCGGGAGCAGGTCCGAAGTGTTGATGCTACACAAATAAAGCTTTTTACTTTTTCCAATTAATTAAGACCTACGAGTGCCCACTTTCCTTCGAATATATTTCAAGTTATATATGTCAAACTAAGTGTATTTTTATATTAAAATAAAATAATATATATAAAAATAAATATAAAAATACACTTAGAATGAAAGTACACACACACACACACACATATATATATATATATATATATATATATATATAAAAATAAAAATACATTAAAGTGCCACTATAGTGCCAGGAAAACAAACTTGTTTCCCTGGCACTATAGGGTCTTTAGGTCCCCCCTACTCTCAGGGTCCCACTCCCGCTGGGCAGAAGGGGGCTGGAAGGGGTTAAACACTCACCTTTCTCCAGCACCGGCTCCCTCGGCGCTGGGGAACTCTCCTCCCTCTGCCGACGTCAACGCGCGCATTCAGACAGTCCATACGACGTCCAGCGTCTTCTCACTGTGATTTTCACAGTGAGAAGCGTGGAAGCACCTCTTGCGGCTGTCAATGAGACAGCCACTAGAGGCTGGATTAACCCTAGTGTAAACATAGCAGTTTCTCTGAAACTGCTATGTTTACAGCTGTAGGGTTAACACTAGATGGACCTGGCACCCAGACCATTTCATTGAGCTGAAGTGGTTTGGGTGCCTATAGTGGTCCTTTCATTTCAAAAATTGTTTAAATTTTTGTAAAAAAAATATATGTACGCATGTACACTTAGAATGAAATTGTGTATATATATATATATATATATATATATATATATATATATATATATATAAAAACATATATACAAGTAGACTTAAAAAAAAAAATATATCATCAATACAATGTTTCTCCTTGACTTCCACCTGACCAGACCTTTGTTTTAATTTCTTTTAACTTTGATATTCATTTTTTAATATGTTAATATAAACAACCTCAAAGACCATCATCTCTTTCTAAAATATGACATGTTCATTTTGACTTGCAATATTATATGCCATACCAATGGTTGTAAACATACATTTATATTCCCCTGTTTGACTGAAGTGCTACATTTTCTTATGGTATTTTTAATATTATTATTGTTATTGCAAAATGTATCAATAAAAATATTTGAAAAGAAAAAATTTCTACGTGTATATTTATGTTATATTTTCATGTAACCTTTTTACAATTATCTGACTTTACTAATTACAATTTAAGTGACCTGTCTGACAACCCAGGCAGAAAGTCCAGAGAATTAATTTGCTAGCTCTATATTTAACCCTGTAATGCCCAAAACACCATAAAACATATCACGATGATGATATCATTAGTGAAAGTGCAGTTTTGTGGAAATTCATAAATATGAATGCTAACTTTGTCCAGGGTTTGTGATTAAGTGGCTACTACGGTAAAAAGGACATACTCCAGTTTGAATACCTTGGGTTTTACACTTTCACAAATGGTATGCCATGATGGGGTAATTTTCAATCCTGAGCTACTATTCGGTCTCAAAGGCAACATAACCAATCTGGCAAAATTCCACTGTGTAAAAACTGGAAAGGGGGAAGCCCTATATTTGATCCTGTAACTTTCCAAAACACCATAAAACCTGCACAAGGGTGTACCGTTGTACTCGTGAGATGTTGCTGAACACAAATATGTGTATTTTATTGCAGTAAAAGCTAACAGTATTATGACATTTACATTTAAAATGCCACGCAGAATTAAGAAAATAAAAAAAAATCTTGATTTCTCACACCTTTTTAATTTTCTTTCCTATACAATTATTTTTCATATACAAATATTTGCCAAGAAATGAAAGCCCCATTTCTACTGAGCAAAATGATATATAATAAGTGTGGGTGCACTTGATATGAAAGAGGTGAATTATGGATGAGCAGGCATATAGTCAAATTCTTGCATTTGTTTTGATTTTGTTTTGATCAGAACATGTACAATTGCCTCCCTCCTGAAGGGGTTAATATATTTGTTTTGTTAAATTATTAATTTTTTTTTTTTTGTCAAACCATTAGCAATATTTTAGATTCTTACCTAGCTTGATATACTAAGCCCATGCCATTTCTGGTAGCAATGTGGTTACAATCTCAGTGCTGGAGATACGGCTCAGCACTTTTCTATATCATACAGTATAGGCTGAACGCACACAGAAAGAAAATCCTTCTAATGTTTAACCTGGCACGGGTCAGCTCCTCCTGTCCTGCAGGGGGTTAAGTCAGAGGTCAGCAGATGGTCAATAGCACTATACCTGCTTGGTGTGGATCTGTTTCCACATATGCAGAGTGGCCAGATGGCAAGAGTAACTCTTAGATCAGGACGTTTACAGCTGCTGATCATAGGCTACTGCTTCCCTACAGCTGTAACTTACACCTGCCCACATCTGGAACAACTTATCAGCAAATTACATATAAAATAATAAAAAAAAGGCAACTGTAAAATACAGTAGTCTGATAAAGGTCAAGAGAGACTGAGTTTTGTTTTTGTTATGGTATGAAAAATAAAACACCCAACTTACATATAGAATACCCAAAAACCTAACCTACTGTTCCTGTATGCCATATAGGTTTTGTTAGAATTAAATGTTTGTCTTGTTTACGCAGCACTGTGGAATTTGTGAACGCTATATAATGGTAATTGTAATTAAATGGTATAAACAGAAATATTTAGGGAAAAAAAGGTTTTACACATGGGGAAATGCCATTGAAGAAGAAAAAATACTGCTGCAACAATATAATATTAAATTAAATTAACAGATAAAACAAATAATAAAAAAAAGGTTCATTTATTTCCTTTGTGTCATATAAACTCGTTTTGCCCCTTTATAGGACATCAATTATTTAGTATGTCTAACAGGCTTTACAATATAGGGTTCAGAGTAAAATGAACTAGACACAGGGAACGGGGAGTTTGTTCAACTTAACAGACCTGACTTTCCTCCAGTTTTATTTGTTAAACCTGTTCTACAAGGAGAAACTGGTTGGGTAGGTGCTCTGGAAATAACGTGTGACATTGCACAGAATGCCAAATTATCTGAGCTGGTAATTATGTTATTTCCTAAATTTTTCATATACAATTTAAAAGAAAATGGGAAACTTATTATGAAAAGGGGCTAACATCATAGCTAATTTTCAATGTTTTATTCAATGGTGTAAATTCAAAATAAGAAGTTCCCCTTTAAACAACCAAATTATGTTGCCAAAGAGCCTACTGGCAAACAACGCATTTAAAATCTAGTTGTTTTGGGGTGAGGGGAGGGTGTTTGAAACTTAATTGATAGATTTTTTCTGAACAATGAAACACTGTATAATTTGAAAGCTGTCACTGAAGTGAAAAGAACCAGAGATGTTCCCACTTTTTAAACAAGAACAAATATGCAGCGGCCCTGTGTTGCGACCCGGCAAGTATAACCGCAGCATGCTAAGGGGCCGATCGAGTGGCCCATGCTGTTAGGGCCACCCGATAGAAATTAATTTACAGAGGACCCGGTCAGTGCTGCGGCGATTTAACAGAGGGACCGGGTCCCCTGTGATGACATAACAGTGCTGGTCACTTCCTTCCTTCCTTCAATCACAGAGCCCGCACGGAAGGAATATAGTAGGGAGTCTGAGTGGGAACTCTGGCTCCCTCCCATCAGCCTGAGCCACTGGACCGCACCCTCGTGCACCTAAAAGGAAGGACACAGGAGGGTGACATTTTGCATGTGTCTCTGTGTGTGTGTGTATATGTATGTGTCTCTGTGTATGTATGTGAGTGTGTTTGTATGAGTGTGTGTGTGTATGTGTCTCTGTGTGTATGTTTGTATGTATATGTGTCTGTATAAATGTGTGTTTGTGTGTGTCTACATGTATATGTGTGTGTATCGGTTTGTTTCGGCATGGGGCAGGTGCCGAGGTCATGTGGGGTGGGGGTGGGGATGTGGGGGCAGGGCTCCATAGTTTCTAGTTACGCCTCTGGCAGTGATGGTATGGCTCTTCATGCAAAGGCAAATGGCAGTCCTCACTTCAACAAATATGCAATTGATCTCCACGAAAAAAGAGACACGCACTTACTTGTAATAAAATACTATAACTAAATACAATGATTAAACCTATATCAACAGAAACATGATGTAGATTATAAAAAATATACACACACACACACCATGTATAACAAAACTATGAAAAAGTAGCTATTTTTTACTGTTATTACTCTTGGAAATAATATGTTTTATCAAACGCAAGAGGCCATCATGATGTCTTTGGTGTTTACTGCTGAGTATATGCCAAGATTGCAGGCTAGATTTCACACACATTTTCTTTAATACAAAGAAAAAAATTTTATACTTGGAAATTCCTGAGTTGGCAGATAATTCCCATGATTTGCATAATCTGCAGTGTGCTCTACGCAAATGAGCAACTGCCAATACTGACCCTCCAACAGTTCTCAAACACTGTAGAAATGTTATGGCTGCATTTAGTTCACCCAATAGTCTCATTCATATTTAAAAAGGAACCATCACTTCAATGGAATTTACATATGTGAATAACCCATTCAAAATTACCTAAAATTTGAGTTAAACTTTATTGAGACACACACACACATTCTAATCTAATATAACATTAGTATATATTTTTTTATTTATTTAGTTTAAAGATTTAGCAAATTACATCATAGACCAGTTCAGACAAGGCAAAGCCAGAGCACAAATGAAGAGGAAAAATATCAACATTGTTTAATTTCTACTCTTCTCAGTATATTTTCCCTATGCTGACTGACACGTACAAAGGACAATGGTTGACAGGGAGTAAAGATGTAGGTCCCCATTTTCTGGATCGATAGTTAAGGATATCTAAAGTGAATTTTATTTTTTACCCTTCACAAACGCATTTTTGTTAAATACAGGGATTAGAAAACATAATATTACAATAATGGGAACTTAAGTAACACTTTTATGTTTTGTGCAGTGTGGTGATATGCTGACAAACGTGTACACTGTGAAGATGCAGTAGAAAAGCTACATGCATATATATTCTACAATACAAGAAGCCCGCCAAAATATGCAGTTCTGGCTGAGCTGTTTTTCTATTCTTTTATCCCTGCTGCTGCTGCTTGCAAGAAGCAGAGCTACCAGGGAGTATTTGATGCAGAGGAAAGACTGTCCGCAGTAGCCTAGAGTCAGCTGGGGCCGCAGTAGTATACCACCAGGCATGAGCTGCTCCTCCTCATACACAGAGCAGATTGTCCTGACAGACCAGTAGATTGGGCTACCACTTTTTTCCAATGAAAATTCCACACCCCTGATGAGTATATACCCAAACCCTACATTCCCATAAGTAGCACGGTAGAATTAATTTGATGTATACAAATTTATAAGCAGTTTATAAATTTGAAAATATAATGTACTGATCTTTTCTTGCATCACGTTAAACTAATAAACTAATACAATAAGCAGTGACCGTATATTTTAGAGGATAAAAAAAAGAGCTATAGAATGACTAGTCAGAGTCAATATATACTTAAAGGACCAACAAATTCACCCAGGCTACTTCATCTCAATGAAGTGGCCTGTGTGCTGTTATCCTGTATGTTTAACCCTGCAAAGTAAAACACTGCAGTTTTTGGGAAAGTACAATGTTTACACTGCAAGGTTAAACATATCTCCAGTTGGTGTCATAGCGACAGTCGCTAGAGGTGTTCCTGCTGCAGTAACTGAGAGGGGATGACACACACCTTTAAACATAGGGACAGGAACACTAAAGTATTAGAAACACAGGTTTATATTCCCAACACTTTCCTTTAATGGCTAGTAAAGACAATGTAAAGTAAGTGTTTTCTGGTTTATGGGTTACATTTTGTATGCTTTGATGTAGGAATTAGTAAACATTTCTTTGGGCAAAAAAGTTGTACAGTAATGGACACAAAGGGATCTAGTAAGGATATGTGTAAAACATGTATATCCATTAGAATATTAAGGAGCATTACTCACATGAATGTGACCCATTCAAAAGCATATACAACTGTATGCACACAAACAAAATGATGGCATATTCAGCTTTATTAAAAAAACGTAAACATTTCTGGTAGACACAAAAAAGAAACAGCTCGGATTTTAGCGCCGTGAGGAGAAAGAACAGCAGAGGGGGAAGTTTTCATCTTTTCCAAAAGTATCTGTTCCCAGAAAATAAAACACATTCGCCCCAACCCATCCAAACAAGTGAATAAGTGCTACCAATTGTTACCCATATTATATAGTGTTTATACATTTTCAATGGGATTGATACTTTAGCTTCTAAAGGATGATGACCTTTATTAGGGTACAAGGCATTTGCAGCCAAGATATCAAGGATAAAATGCTGCTGTGAAACGCCAGGGACTCTTTCTGTGGCATTCCATTTTACAGCTTAATTACACCAGCAAGCATAAATCAATTATTTCTCCTGTTTTAACCAACAATGCAGCCTATTATTAAGAGATGGGTTTCTTGCTCTTTGGTACCAAGAAGCCTTGTTCTTGGAGTTTTATGACCGTGCAGTAAACACCATTGCTTACAGAAGCAGGCCAAGCATTTGGAAAGGAGGTTATGCTTTCCTGAACTTCTTACGACCTCTGACCGCCCTTGTCCTTTTTCACCGACAAGCTTGGTGTTGTGGAGAGGGCAACCGCTAGAAATGAACTTCGCCTGAACCTGCGACATAGCATTGGACTCCTGAGCGTGACCCAGAGTGTTGATCCTACACATTCCCATGTTGATGCTTTACATACAAGAGGTGAAGCTTGTAGTTCAAGCCTGCCTTCTGTTTTTAAGTTGAAGACCACTTCCTAAAATATTTCCAGGGCCTTGCCAAGCAACAGCCCACCCATATCTTCAAATTGCTGCCGATTATAAAACCTCACCATTCTTTAGAATTTTAATTTTTTTTAAATCTAATCTAATTCTGGGTGATGAGATGTTCATATTTTTTATTTTGTATTAGAAGGACTGTGCCATAAGTCAGGGGTCCACAAATCCCAAGCGCCAGGTCATCATGGCAACTAGAAATTTTGCCCTAGTGCCTGGGATGTCAGCTCTTTAAGGCATGAGAGCTGGTTGCCCACGGGAGCATGGTAGGTGGCGTGCGAAGGAGCCTGCCACCCATGGTGGCATGGGCGGCAGAGTATCAATCTACCTGCAGGGCAGCATGCGAGGGAGCAGTAATCTACCTGTAGCTCCTCTCTGCTCCCTTGCGCGCTGTGTAATGATGCTGGGAGCCAGAATATGATATCACTCCAGCCCTGTCATCACTACAAAGAGCACAAGGGAGCAGGGAGGAGCTGCAGGTAGGTTACTGCTCCCTCGCACACAGTAAGAGAGAGCAGCACCACTGGACCCCATGGAAAGATTCACTCAGGTCTCCCAAAGGTAGGGAGGCTGAGTGGATTTTAATTAAGATAACAATCTCTGTTTGTGTGTGTGTGTGAAAATGTGTGTGTGTCTCTCTCTCAGTGTGGGTGTGTGTATGAGAGTCTGTCAGAAGTTGTGTGAGTCTGCCATAGATTGTGTGAGTCTGTCGGCCTGTGTCTGTTTAGTTACCTGCCCCCCTCCAATCACATGGGAAGGTTATTACTCACCTTTTTTCCCACACCATTCCCGTTTCGCCAAGGCCGTGGCTGATCAGTCATATTGATCTCAGCTAAGGGAGGATATTGCGTATGTGCAGCAAAGCAATGTGCCAATCAGCATCTTCTCATAGAGATGTACTGAATCAATGCATCTCTATGGGGAACATTCAGCACCTCCATACAAAGCGTGGAGACTCTGAATGTAGGTGCTGCAGCACTGACTAGAGACTCTCTAGTGGCCATCTGAGTCACTGTTACTAGGTGGCAATGCAAACGCTGCCTTTTCTTTGAAAATGCAGTGTTTACATTGAAAGGTCTGCAGGTACAGGCGATAGATATCAGAACAACTACATTAACCCCTTAGCGACCAGACCGTTTCTTAATTTTCTTACCGTTAAGGACTATGGCTGTTTTTACATTTCTGCTGTGTTTGTGTTTAGCTGTAATTCACCTCTTTCTCTTTAAATGCACCAACACTTATTATATAAGTGTTTTCATATCAAATATTTATATATGAAACATAATTTAATATGAAATATATATTTAAAAAAATTGAGAAATTAAGAAATGTTGTAAATTTTTTAGTTCTGCATGACATTTTAACTGTTAGCTGTTATTGCAATAAAGTACACATTTGTATTCAGCGTTGTCTCGTGAGTAAAACAGTATCCCCCATGTATAGGTTTTATGGTGTTTTGGAAAGTTACAAGGTCAAATATAGTGCGTTATATTTTTCAGTTTATACACATTGAAATTTGCCAGAAATGAGAATTACCATCATGATAGCATACCATTTGCAAAAGTAGACAACCAAGGTATTACAAATGGGGTATGCCCAGTTTTTTTTAGTAGCCACTTAGTCACAAACACTGGCCAAAGTTAGTGTTCATATTTGTTTGTGTGTGAAAAATGCAAAAAAGTAATTTTAATGCTAATTTTAGCCAGTGTTTGTGACTAAGTGGCTACTAAAAAAGAATGAATATACCCCATTTGCAATACCTTGGGTTGCCTACTTTTATAAATGGCATTCCATCATGGGGGTAATTCTCATTCCTGGGCTACAATACGGTCTCAAAGGCAACAAAACCAATCTGGCAATTTTCAATGTGAAAAAACTGAAATGCAAGCCTTTTATTTCACTCTGTAACTTTTGAAAACACCATAAAACCTGTTACATGGGGGGTACTGTTATACTCGGGAGACTTTGTTGAACACAAATATTAGTGTTTCAAAACAGTAAAACATATCACAACAATGATATCGTCAGTGAAAGTGTTGTTTGTGTGTGAAAAATGCAAAAGGCACTTTCACTGACGATATCATCGTCGTGATACGTTTCACTGTTTTTTGTTTTTTTTAATAAATTCTTTATTACATTTTTTTTCTTTATACACATACACAAAACATATATCGACGTGACAACACAATATGCCTCAAGTATTCAATGTATCATATTCTGCAGAAACTATTAAAGATTATTACATTGGTACATACATATACATATCACACAGAAACACAAAAATATCTTTTCTGTGAAGTCGAGAAGGGAGCGGGAGAAAAAAATAAAAAATAAATAAACAATAAAAAGAAACCCAGGGAAATGCTGCAAATGATGCTCTCCAATTAGAGCTCAGGCTGTTGTATTGTCATTAGCCACGTCTGCCACATATCATGTCTATTTGGGGAATTTAGGAAATGGATACTTAAATCTTTTTCCATGCTTAGCTGTAAGAGCAATTGTGCTTTAATTGGTTCCCATGGTAGTTCTCTCGGTTGTTTCCAGTTGCGTGCAAGTATGATCTTATAGGCAATAAAACAATGTATAATAAAACTCTCATTGTTTCGTGTCATATTTGGCCAATTCATATGCAATAATGCAACTTCAGGCTTCTTTTCTAGTAATATATTAGTCTTATCGATAATATATTCGAAGAGTAAATCTAAAGCTTTCTGATTATGTGGACAACTCCACCATATATGGAGGTAGGTTCCTTCTTTAAAACCACAGCGCCAGCACCAAGGGGAAGCATTCTGATACATCCGTACCAAGGGACCAAGTACCACCTGATTATAACTTTATAGTGGGTCTCCACTAAATTCTGACATTGCACTTATTTGCGCGTAGTGTTAAAACCTTTGCACCATTCTCATGTTCTGAGGCACAGTTAAGCACTATTTCCCATTTTTTCTGCTGGGGAAGATTATCTAAATAGCTTATCATTCTAATCACATCTATGGCTTTCGCTAAGACCTTAGGGACTTCCTCATTTGAAAAAATATATTTTAATGACGTTGAGACATTTTTCATAGGTTGAGTCAGATGGTTTTGTAGGAAATATTTGACTCTGAGGTATGGAAAGATTTCGAAGTTAGGTAATTGAAATTGTTGAACTAGGGTTTCGAAGGGCATCAGTTTTTCTTTATACAATAATTGGGATACCTTATAGATCTCTCTCTCCATCTAGATAAAGATACATCAGTTTGATTATATTACAGAAAGCTTTAAGAAGTCTAAAACAGCATGTTTATTCCCTATTTTTCTTTTAATCTCTTCCCAGATAGGAATCAATTGCTCCAGAATTTTATTGTTTTCAATTTTTTAGTATTCCAAATCAGACAAGAGGAGTCCTTCAGGCCCACTGCCTCCATTTCAATTTTGAACCAACCGTCTTTAACAACTGTTTGTTGCTGAGTTCTATATATAAAAAAGGAACTAAAGACTTTGAAAAGAGCAGCTTCCCAGGTATCATACACTCAAGTGTGTTCTATGTCCTATCCTTTTAGGACCAATTACATGATACACATACAGGCTGATGTAAAGTGAACATTGCAGGCACTAGCGGGATAATTATTTTGTCAGGTGACCCCTGAGGTCAGATGACAGTGCTAGCTTCACAGTTAACACACAATGACGCATTCTGCATGTGATACTAAAGCATGTATTCATATCGCTTTTGTGCCCCACCATTGAATTAAAATAAATAAAGCTTTTTTTTCATGCCTTTTTCCAGCACCCATGCCCCCTCAGTACTGCCTTCTGCTCTCCTCCTTCCGCCCTGTCATTGAGGAGGCATGGCCTTCACAATGGACCAATCCAATGATCCTCAGAGTTGCATTGGGATCTGAAGCGCATGCACAGTGAACTCGGCACATGCATCCAAGGTTCCCTAAAGGAAATCACTGAATCTATTTTACTTGGTCCGTGGCGCGGAAATGGTAGCTGCAAGGAAAACAGCCACTAGAAGTGGATTTAACCCTGCAATGAGTAGTTTCTAAAAAAAAAAATGCAATGTTTTACATTTACAAGACATTGAGATGAAGTGGTCTGGTGACTTAGTGTTCCTTTAATGATTTACCTAACTTAGGGTATAGACAGTGGCATACATACTGTGGTCGCAGGGGTACCCACCGCCGGGGCCACACTTGAAGGGGCTCATCGGGTGGCCCATGCTGTTAGGGCCACCCGATGGGTATGGATTTCCAGGGGACCCAGTCAGCGCTGGGCGCTTTAACAGTGTGACCGGGCCCCCTGTGATGACATCAGACAGAGCTGGGATGAAGCGAATGCCCTGGTCACTCATCCCAGCTATCAGAGAGCTGCGCGGGAGGAAGGAGGAAGAAGGAGGGAGTCAGAGTGGGAACGTCTGTCTGTATGTGCTGTATGTGCCTGTCTGTCTGTATGTATGTGTGTGTCTGTATGTATGTGTCTGTCGGGGGGGGGTGTATGTATGTGTGTGTGTCTGTCTCTGTGTATGTGTCTCTGTATGTGTGTATGTGTCTGTATCTATGTATGTATGTATGTGTGTCTGTATGTACGTATGTGTATGTGTCTGGGGGGGCCACGGATCAGCTTCGCACCGTCGCCCGATGGATTGTGTGTACGCCACTAGGTATAGAGCAGGGGTGGCCAAACTTTATCAATATGGGATCTGCTTTTTTAATGCCAGACTGACATGATCTACCACAATAGTAGCTTTCATTAACAACCCCTTTCCAAGATGCTCGGGTAGCGGCTTTGTACTTTATAATGTTTGTTACATTGGTGTGTGAACGTGGGATGTATTTCTGAGTAGTATCAGAGTATCATATAGACACACAGATACAAAACTATACAGATACAGTAATACACACATAGACAACAAGACACAGACTGAGTGGAGATGCAGACTGAGATTGCTTCCAGGCTAACCACAGGAAAAAGAAGCCTACACTGACCCAGCGAAGGAGATCTGAAATTTCCCTCACCAGGCCTGCCCTCAGCACCTGCTAAAGATTCACGATCTACCAGTCAGCTGTCTGAGATTGATTGGTGGATCGCGAGTGACCATTTGACTAACCCAGGTAGTCTACCCGGCAGATTTACACGCAGGACTAATCAATGCATCCTTTGGTTAAAGGAACACTACTATATCATTAGGAATTAAGAAACATGTATTGCTGGCACACCTCCTGGCTCAACCTGATCCTGAGATCATCAACCGGTAACATGTAAAGGGAATGAGGAGATAATTGAGTGTGATGGAAGAGCATGCTATAAAACTAGAAGGAATCAGGGTGAGTGGGAGATGAGTCGGGTATTTAGTGCTTAGTGGAAATAGGGTGGCTCGGTTTCTGTAAGCTAGTTTGCGAAATAAGGCCTAATGAACAGAAATGGAGATAGACAGTTATTTGAAGGAATTTACTACTCGGGCAAGGGATAAAGAGAGAAAAAGAGAGCGGGAAAGTGGTGTAGAGCAAACATTTGTATAACCAAATTCCATCAGTTAAAAAATGAATAACTATATGTACACAGAATATTAGTGAAATACATTCACTGAAACAGTGAAAAACTGCATGTCCAGAAATTGCATGGAATAAATGATGTGGTCGGGGGTAAAATTACAGCTCCAGCAGCATCATTAAATATCTAAGTATGTGAACCTTTTCATAGTGAAATGTTGTACATACAGACTCCAAGCACCAAGGTCAATTCAGTTTACGAGGGTGATCACGGGGCATGGAGTAACCCCATAAAGTGCTATTAATCTTTGGGTGCGGTTACTGTTTTCAGTGAAATAGTTCCCTGCCAAAAATTGGGTCTCTCCCAGGCACCCAAAGGCCTCACACCTACAGTCTCTACCATTCCTAGTGCTACCCTCCATCTAGCACTTGCAAACTATCATTAGTAGAGAAGTTCAATATAGTGTGTTATCCTTTGCCATGCATGTGTAGATTCCCTCCCATTAAAACAAGGATGTTCAACCTTTTGAAAGATGAAAGCTACACAAGAGACAACAATAGTATGTACACTGTAAGAAAAATAAAAGAAATGAAAGATTCAGTTAATGAGAACACTTTTAAACTAAGAATTCAATGTTAGGAACTATTTCTGTGGTAGCAAATTGGAGGCAGGGCTCCAGAGGACAATCAGTAATATTTGTGCTCAATTTTGACTTGGAGTGATTCATGCTAGAAAATATCTGTGGAAAGAAAAGATTTGTGCCGTAGGTAGTTTTACATTTTAAAAAGTTGGAAGCTTTAGGATGAAAATCTTGAGTGGTTATGACATCATTAAAAGAGCACTACAGTGACAGGAATACAAATGTGCTATGCGGGTCTGCTGGCGCTGGCTCCACTTTTGATCCACCTCCTTGGCTGAGATAATAAAAATTGATTCCATGAGTAATCATTGGAGGCTATTGCACATGCGCGGCTAAACACAGCACTGCGTCAGTCAGAATCTTCTCATAGAGAATGCATTTTTCTGAAAAGGTAGTGTTTATATTAAAATGCCTGCAGGGGCATGCAATTGATACCATAACAACTAAATTAAGCTGTAGTTGTTCTGGTGACTATTGTGTTCCTTTAAAGGATATAGACACAAGCCAAAATAAATATATGTAAATTATATTACGTTTTATCATGTAATCACTATAAATGAAATACAGAGATGTTGACATTTTTGAGGAATCAAAACGGAGCTGAAAATAAGCACCGACCCAAGCAGACTATGTATACAATTTACAGCTGTAGAAAATGTATATATTACCATAAAGTTTAAAAGTTAAAAATAAGATCTGAAGTTAGTGACAAAATCCGTCCATGTGAAGTGTGCATCTATAGATTTCTGGCAGAGCCCTGGAAATATGTGACTCCCCGGATGTTTGAATACAACCAAATCAACCTCAGCCTAAGAGCCATTCCTGATCATAGAGCCAATATAAAAAAGTTAATTCTTCAAAGACCACCCGAGGGCAGATCTTAATGGGATAACTGTAAGTTGCATTTCCCTCAGCAGCACAGACATGCTGGTTTGAAGCACGTTCAGCAGACTTATTAACAAAGATTACTTTTTTGCACTAAAAAAAAAAAAAAAGCCACAACGAAACCAGAGGGAAAAAAAGCAATACTATACAAATCATGTAGACTGCCATAAGGGTTTATAGCCCACCACTGACACTGAGCACTACAACTAATCCCTTCTGTTTGGCAACATATGTTGTAGGTCTAGTCCACCCAAGCTACTCCATTAATTAAAAAAACGGGAGGCTTTAAAAAAAAAAAAAAAAAGGGCTTAGCCCTGAGGCCAAAACACTTAGGAATCTGAATGAGCTTAATGTGTATTCAACTTGCTTGTTAGTAATAAGAGGTAGAGTCCAACAGCAAGTGAAGGTCCCTTGGAGTAATGCTGTAAATGACAGAATAGTTGGCAAACATGCAGAGGATTTAGGGAGAGCACATGCCTCATGGCCTTAACTGGTTATCGCAAGAGCCTTATTCCTTTTGATGCCTCTAAGCAACCTGATGTCAGATAAAGCTTAATAACGCTTAGTTTTTACCTTTTTCTTTTTTTTTGTGGCTGAATGCAATTCCACTTATAGATGTTTTTGTAAAGCAGTATCCAAGGTCTAAATCTGGTCTTTCAAATTCCGAAATAATACCCATGGTGTTGTATAAACTATAACCAGGAACAGTCTTGGTTTTAATAACATAGCATAGCTAAACTACATATATCAAAAATGACTATTGGACACACAAAGAATTGCAAGCAAATTAACTTTATTTTCCTATGATGCTGTGCATTGTTTTCTTTTATCCTTGTGCCAACATCAATTTTCCTTGAACTTCAATAAGAATTTAAATTGAGCGTTAAGCCACTGATACTTAGCGATATAGGGGAGAACAAACGTTTCACATGAAGTTGCAATTGTTTTCTAAAGTCACATCTGTTCTTACTATAAAGTTTCTATACAGAATTTTAATTTGTTTGTTTTTTTGTAGATATATATATTAGTTGCATTATCTATTTAATGTATTAACAAACAAATGTATCTACTCTAAACTAAAGTATCCCTTTACAGTAAAAAATAAAAATAGGTTGCGCCACAATAGACAATAAAATAATATGATTACAGTAATGCACTTACAGAAATAAGACAAAATGAAATATAGAATAGTCCTGATTTTAGACGTACAGCTAGAAGACCAACTTGACTTGAGGAGCTCGAATGTGATATAGATCTGTTTGTAGTGCAGATCTTGAGGTAGTCAGATTCTCTTAGTTCAGTTAGAATATGCAAAAGAAAAAAAGGACTCCAATAGTGTACACTGTATCAAACAGAAGAGCGAAAAGGAAACATCACACTTTAAAGTATCCCTTTAACCGTGTGATTTGTCCAAGCTGTATGTGCAGAGAAAAAACATAGCATAATTAAATATGACTAGCACATACTTTTAGATAGGACCACCTAGTCTACAGCCAGGTCATTTTTGCCTTCTTTATAAAGCATCTTTGCAGGATACACAAAAGCCTTTAAATCAGGATTTGAATCCGGGGGTGCAAAGAAGATCTAAAGGCACTGATGTATAACTACAGATTACAGAGAAAGGAGTTGTTTAAGAAAAATGAAGTGATCAGTCACATCTGGTCCAACCCAAGCACACGACCATTTCCTTTTCAGCAGTTGTTGGGGGCCACCTGCCAAACAGTCTATTGTGAACAAAGAAAGATCAATCAACCATAATCTATACTGAAAGCAGCTTTCAGCAGTTCCTACTGTATTTAGTACAAGTATAGGACCCATGAATTTATAGTAAGAATACATAATCTGTTAATCGCAATGAAATAAAAACCAAACTTCCAAAGCTTGGCTGTTTTAGGGAAAACAAATGCAGTTATGTTTTCACTTAATTTAAATTTGGTGTCTCGTGATTAAAACCCCTGCGTCTCGATTAGTTAAAAAATAGCACATTATATAGTCATTAGGCCCCAGGCAACTACTCATAATAAATAGTTTTACACACCCCAGGGTAATCAGACTCCCTTATCACTGGACAGTGACTAATGAATGTGTTTTGCAGTATATTTAGTTTAACTTACTTATGTATCAAAATTGGTAAATAGCACACTAAAATAATTTTAAGAATGGTGTAGCAAGCTAATAACATGAACATAAGTTGACCCAAACAAAAAAAGAAACAAACAAAAACGAGTTACTTTAATACCTACAAAATATACAGTCCAAGACTTGCAATACTCACAGTATCTGTAATGTGAAAAGCTATTATACATAAAGACTTTAATTGCTTATGTGATTTATTTATTCACAATCTGCCAATAAGACTATTTGAAATGCAAGAAGCATTTTAACCTCTTAAAAACTAGTTGTACGTCATTACAATATGGTCCTTAAAGGAACACTATAGCATTAGGAATACTAATGTGTTTTCCTAACACTTTAGTACCCTGTTGGCCATTTAGGTCTCCATCTCCCACCTTCAGTGAGTAAAAGAGGTATTTTACCTACCTTTCGTCCCTCTCAGCGCTGGTCTCAGCAGGGAAGCTCCACCTCATTGGCTGAGATAATTGAGATTGATTATGTCAGCGAATACAATGTTTTCTCATAGAAAAGCATTGGGAGGCTAGTGGGCATGATTGGATAGAAAGAGTTCTACAAGGCTATTTCATCAGATTTGACTCTAATGGCTGTTTAAATACAAGCATTTAAAACTCTTCAATAAAAACAATGCTATTCACTAAAAGGTTATTACATTTAAATAAACAATTTTAAAGAATTGAAATACATTAACTTTTTTTTCTGACTGAGCAGTCATGTTGGGTCAGTTATTTCAAGAACTGCTGCTCAACCTAACTTACCTACTGCACTGTAACTGCTCCATCTCATTGAAGTGGTTATAGTGTCTGAAGTCCCCTGGCGCCAACCTTCCATTCAACACTAAACTGTTTAATTCTAGTCTCCAGTACCCCATGCCCTGTGTGCTGTGATTGGCTAAGAGTGTCAGCTGAATGCTTTCAGCCTATCACAGTGCTCATACACAGTAACCATACCTCCAAGAGGGGCTGAGCTGTGGGTGGCCAAGGACCATTATTTAGTGTTAAACTGCTCGAAAAACTAAAAACTGAATGGAGGGACACAGCCAGTGAACTCCAGACACTATAACCAATTCAATGAGATGAAATGGTTATGGTACCTAGAGTGTCTCTCTGAAGAGAACTTAATTTATGAAGAGTAATTAAATTTATCAGTGATTAACAAAACACAAATAATTGCTTTTTTTTTTTTTTAACTTTTACTTTTATTATACTTTAGTACAATTGTGCTAAGACTAAAACTTTGCATAGCCTAGTTATAAAAGTTTATGTGATAATGAGCCTGAATTACTTTGTTTTCCCCTTAATAACCATTTTACCTTAATCTAGTTAAAACATTTTGTTGAATGTTGAAAATGTTTATTGTATGTCTGGTACTGCTAGAGTTTAAAAGATATCTTGGATTGGGAGAAATAAAATATGTTTAGGTACCATAATAAACGTACCAGAATACAGACTTTCTTTTTAAAGATTTGCTCCAAAAACCATAATCCGTGTCAGAAGCCAATGAGGGCTGGATAATGACACTGGTAGAGATGGAGATACACCTTTGGCAGCTTTCCCAAATATCTTATGTGCAGCTTTTCAACCTGAATCACAGCACACACAGGGTCCTTGCACCATAACCACTTTAAATCACTGAAGTGGTCATGGCACTTGGAGTAACAGTTTATCCTTAGTGTATTTACTTATTATTTATTTTTAAAACAAGAAAATTACCAGGAAAAACAAAAAAAAAAAACACCACTGAACAAAGCATTGGAAACCTACAACGAATGCACAGCAATCAATGCACTCCATTAATATAGTGCTTCTAGTAGAGAAGCATTAAATCCTCTGGCAGCCAGGCAGCTTTCTGCATATTTAACTCTCCCCCTCCTCTCCCCCCCAAAAAAACCCTGAATCTCACTATTCCTGGAGGAAAACCTTTTGTCAGGTTTTGTCAACCTTGGGACTTGAATATACTGTTAAGAAATATTTAATAAATAAAAATCACGGTTTACTAGATATACCCCAAATATGCACTTGCATTCATTATGCATTTTTTTTAGGATAGCTAAAAATAACTTGTAAAAGTTGCAGTTCTGTGTTTGCCAGCCCCCCTCTTCTACCCCATCCAGACTTTTTGTGACTGTCTAGTCACAGATTTGTTAATGCAGCTCAATGAGAATTCTTTGGTAAGCAGGTGCTCTGAGCTATTGCTGCCTCTTGAGTTTAGCTCCACCGAGCTAATGGAATCAGGAAATAACAGAACTTCATGTCTGCTTGAAAGCCAATGGGGTGTAAAAAGGCTAGTTTATAAAAGTGTAAATTTCTATTGAAATCTGCACTCATTCAAAATGACATAGAAAGCACAAACTCTTTACACAAAGCTTTTCAGCAAGCTAAAGTATTTAGGGGTCTGGAATGTCCCTTTAAAAATTAATATTATTGTGACAGAGCCATTATAATAGTGCTCTATGCCACTATGCTGTGCATAAGCATGAAGAAAGTTGGGCCGGACACATACAGGTGGTGTTTAGACAGGTTTTATTGGAAAAATCATACAATATTTCGGCTCCCAAAGGATGTGTATGTATGGTTTTCCAATCTGCCTAAACACCACCTGAATGTACCCGGTCCAGCTTTCTTCCTGATTATTTATATGACAGGAATGGAGGTCCTACGGATGAAAATTTGATCAAGTGCCATTTCATGCTATGCATATTAAATATGTTGTGCATGATGACGACAAACATGACCTTTGAGTAAATGCCTTTAGTGGTTGTCAATCCAACACTCATCTTATATGACAAATGCGAACATTACATCAATGTTTTACATTGCCACAGAAAAAAAAAGCCAGGATTATGCACTAAAACATTACATCAAAATAAAGTAATTGTGGTATTTCAGCGTGCCAATGTAAATATAACAATTCCAGCTCTATTTATACAAAGGAAGGACTTCTTATGTTGAAGCATAGATATACACTTTCAGGGTTTTACAATAAAATCTGAATGCTATCGCAGTGAAATCCAAATGGCAAATTAGGCTAAAATAGCTAAACTATAAAAAAATTTGCCTCACTGTCTGATTTGGCTGTTAATTCACTACAATTTGGAGTTCAGTAAATATCCCTGTTGAAAATCATTATTAGCAAAATCATAATCTTTACATTAAGATTTTTTACAGGGAAGTTAAGACCTAATCAAGTTTCTGTTTCCCCCACCCCTAATCTAATGTACTGTTCTGCAATATGCAGCACATACATACCATAGGAATTTCTTTCATTCTCCCCTCCCTGGCGCCCGGTCCACTCTCTTCTCCCACTATACCTCTCTATACTCTACTTTACTCTTCTTTCTCTCTATCACTACAGTCCTCTCTTTCTACGAGGACCCTCTTTATACACAAATAGCGCACATAGACATAGATAGCTCACAGATGCCCACAATGGGCTGAGACACCTATTTAGTGGTCCCATTGCAGATAAGCAGGTACCAGGGGACATGTGGGTTATCCACTGAACCTTAGGTGAATCAGATTTAGGTATTGGGAGAATACAACACTTCTCACTATAATGACTGCATACCACACCCAGATCAGACTGCATACCACACCCAGATCAGCTATAGGGATCACTATTCCATTCAAAACCCCAACAGCTGACCAACCGCATTACCGAAAATTCTCCACCAACCCATATCCACTGTCTAACCCTTACAATGCATCAGGCTCGGCACTCCCGGATGCTTACGCATGCCTACTATTCAGCCTGCCATCTGCGACCATACTATTGCGCATGTTAAAAACACAAAATTGACAGCACATATATGATGACCGTATCTTTAGAAATGTATTGTTCACCAAGCATATTACGTTAACTTCCAACTTATGTTACACCTTCGAAATGTTAATATTTCCCATATTCTATTACGGCTTGTGCTCAAGCCTGATCATCCTGTATTGTCATATGTTCCTTGTCAAACAAAAATAAAGAATTTAAAAAAAGGGGGGTTGGGGGGGGAATAACCAAAGGTAATGGATTTCCATCCGTAGGTATTCAAATGTAAAATATCTTAATATGTACATACAGGTAATACAATACAGAGTGATGTATAACAAACACGACAGTCACCAACACTTTTTCAAATATTTCAGGGTATGGGAAATTAAGTATAGGAGATTTTTTTTTCCCAACATAATTTTCCAAACTGTCCCAATGATACCTTAACTGAGCATGTTGGGGAGAAGGTTGCATTTAATGTCAGTTCATATTTTTTATTATAAAGTATTAAATGCAATACTTCCTTCCTTAATGAAAGATTTCCAATGACAGGGTATAACGGACATGCCTGCTATAAGAATGTGGTCGATCATAATTCTATCTTACTAACTGTAACAGTATTATTTTTAAAAAAAAAACAACTCTGGTGGGAATGTAAAAACAGATGGATCCATTTGTTATTTAATAGGTACGCAGTAAGCAGTCAGACTTACTAACAGGTGTTTGGTTTGCAGATGCGGGATACCTATTGAGAAGATTGAAAATCGTACTAATATACTGTTAAGCAAAAGTATAAATATTTCATTAGATTTCTGTTCTGAAATACACAGTGGTCTTGCATGATTAAAACACTCACTCTGTAAAGACCCTTCCGAATAAGTGGAAGGTTTGCAGACGGATTGCTTTATCCATCAGGCTGATTTTAGACACCATCACCAAATTGGGATACTGAACACAAAAGGAACGTACTCAAATCATTCTGCCACTGTATGAGGATACATCATTTAATATCTAGAAAATGGCAACTGTCAAATACAAAAATAGCTATGGAAAACAAAATATTGGAGAAAAACTACCAATTTTACTAATGTAAAATACACGGCTTAAAAAAAAATACAAAAATAAAAAATAAGCAAATCCAAACTGATAAGATTAATATCATTACAAGCATTCAAACTATTAGTTTTAATTCCAAACATAGGCATACAAAGTATATGTCAGTGTGCACCCAGGTAATAATTTAATGAATACGCAATCATAATTTATATTTATTTACTAAATGGGCTATAACACAGCTTCATTTATTTGTTAAATGATCATATTCTTTTTAACTTAAATTATTTTTATTTTCAACCAAATAAGGAGATAATGCATAATGACAAAGAAAAGTGAATTAAGTGATCAAAATGAAGATAATTAGGTACACCACGCACACCCCTTGTCTGTCACTCACAATGGTTGCACATAAATCCCCAAAACAACCCTAAAGGGATCCTTCAAAAACCATATAATATTTTAAACGCCACAAAGTAGTTTTCTACAAAATAAAATTAAACAATAGAGTTGCTTATATTTTACATCATGCTCTAAAAATTCTGAAATTTCAAGGGGTTTATGTATTTGTGGTTGATGGAAAGCATGCTATCTTTGACAAAAGAATGCATCAATGTAGGTTTATCATTAAAAAAAAGTATAAAAATATCATTCACACTATTTGATGTAAGAACTCCTTAAAAATACACATTCGTGGAACAAAAAGAAGACTTGCCTAGGAAATACACAAAATCATAGAGGGCTGTATCCAGCCAATGGACCACCAGTTGCACAGCTTTTTTTTCAATTGTAAGCTCTAGTGAACAAGCTTTCTCTCACTCATCACTGTGATGAAATAATATTTATGCTCTTGTGTTTTGACTAAGAATTTTGAAATATTTTTGTATTTTAAAAAGAAACAATGGTTTTGTTAGAAACATGCTATTTGATTTTAAGGTGTTTACAAATGGGATTTAGAAAAATAAATGTAATGGGGCCATTAGGGAGCTATTACTGTCTAATTATGTTTCTGCTCTACTCTTTCAAAGTAGAACCCTTAATTACCTGCAAGTCATTCATATTTAAATGCACTGTTCCTAATGAAAGCCTCTATTGATATTCCAATTGTTACCATAAAAATCTTAGGTGGGGTGGTCAAATGCCAGCAAAGCAGAATCCATGTCAATGAAAATGTATTCTTTCTCCTGTTCCCACCTCCTGTTTGACCATGCTGTG
Source organism: Pelobates cultripes (assembly GCA_933207985.1). Taxonomy (NCBI): domain Eukaryota; kingdom Metazoa; phylum Chordata; class Amphibia; order Anura; family Pelobatidae; genus Pelobates; species Pelobates cultripes. The sequence continues at coordinate 96,027,924 of OW240920.1, read as the reverse complement.
TGTTTGTAAATAGAATTAATTCCTGCGGTTTTTGCTTACAAGAAATTTCTTTTCACTGTAAAGTGGCATTATTCAAACATCTGTCAGGCTGAAATCTCTTTTAATCATTTGTTCCACAATGACAAAAACATAATATTTTAGATTAAGTTTACCTCTGTTGAGCTAGCTATTTGAATGTTTGCAGTGCATTAAAATAAATAAATTTGGGAGATAAGCTATATATCAACAGATATGCAATCTAGGAAAATTGTCAAAAGGAAACTAAAGCAAAACTGGTTGGAGAAGTTAAAGGGACATTCTAAGCCTCGTTGCCACTACAGACCGTTGTAGTAGTTATGGTGCTCAGAGGCTGCATACATTGTCCTTCAGTTATTTATCAAACCATTTGAGTGGTTTGGTACAAATAGCCAGCGAATTGGTCCATTACTTTTCTGATTGCTAAAGCGTAAGTTCCACTTCCACATTAGCGAGGGCAATTTCATCCAAACCATGACTGGGTGAGAGGGTAAGATAACATGCTCAGCCAACTTATGCCTGGACAAAATTAACATTGTTAACACTGAAGGAAAACTTCTACATAATAAAATGAGTGAACAACTAAACCACAGAGCTTGGGGGATCTTTGTTTTGTGTCAAACTGCTCGAAAATAGTTTAACGTAGAACCAAGGGATGGTGCCGCTACCTTCTGCCAACATCACCATGCAAACTCTGATGCACCCATATTTCAGGCAGGACCCAAACCTTTTCCGGTGAAGGTCTCGCTCTCATGGCAAAACACGTGGAACACACAGCTGGCCAGCCCCAAACCCAGCTATTACATTATTCCTCTCCATATAATAGATAATGAAAATATCATGCAATTATGCAATATTCTGTTATGTCACTGATTGTTCAGCATCATCTATTCAAATTCCAAATTAAAATAACTTTCTAACCATACTGTGTGGCAAAGGCTTCTGTGCCCTGAAACATTGCCAAATATTTAGCAAAAGCATTTGACACTCTTATCTGAGAATTTATCTTTTTGTAGATTTAAAGGATTAAAAGAAAAGCAAAGTAAAATATTTTTATAAATAAATATAGGAAACAATAGTTCAGAATTTAAAAGTTACTTATATGCCAAAAAATAGTTTCCAAGATCATCTCACTCAATTGCTCAGGAAACCATAGTTACAGATTTACTCCAACCACGATGACTACCTTTGCTTTTAGAAGTGGTTATTGAGGTAGGAATTTCAGGTTGAAACGCTGCACATACAGGGAAATTTGCAGGTTTGTGCCAGGGGCTATTTGCTGCCTAATGTCAATGATGTTCAAAAGTTAAGTTTGTCCTCAGCATGTAGTGGAGCGTCTCCTTCCATGCGTTAATAGTTCAGCTCTTTTTTCCCCCCATAATACCCTCCCTCAACGACCCTTTTTGCACTGAGCGGTGAAAATGGTCCAATCAAATGCTTCTCTATATGAAGTATTTGAATGGACAATGGAATGACGCAGCCTGAGTCATGGAGAGGAGGGAGAAAAACCTGGCCCAACACTGGCCTCAAGGTAACTTTAAACTTCTTAACAGACTTAATCTTTAACCCCTTAAGGACACATGACATGTGTGACATGTCATGATTCCCTTTTATTCCAGATGTTTGGTCCTTAAGGGGTTAAAAAAAGCGGGGTGGATTTAGATTATAATGCTGAGTAAATAATTATAAACTTTAAAACCCATACTTTGTTTTATATAAAAAAAATTAATTAGCTCAAGAGTCAATGAGTGTCGGTTTTAATTTAATTAAATCACAAAAAGTACTCAATGCTCCTTTGCCCTCTGGAGTCAGAAAACCTTCAATCCACAAGGATACTGTCCAATGTCCAGCCGGAAAAAAGTGACAGCTACTTTCTGACCACACAAAAGTTGAAGATTAACATCTTGACATTTTATCTCATTAATACATTATCTCCATAATACAGTAAAAATGGGTGTGGAATACTCCAAGCACCATAACCACAACAGCTCACTGAAGTGTTTATGGTGACAGCATAGTACTGGCACTCCCCCATTTTAAGTAGTCAAGGAATTTTAGAATGGTTTGACATCTTACACAGTCTCTGCAGGGCACTGTTCCTCACCTAAACCTCTAACGATGGAGAGATTGAAGCTCTGTGAGCTAAGCCCTGAAGTGCAGGGCTTTGCTCATTGGCTAAGAGCAATCGTCTGACGGTCTCATCTCAGCAGATGAGCTACCTCTGCATTGCAGGGCTTAGCTCAGGAGAGCAAAGAAAAGTTCCAGCAAAGGAGCTTCTGGCTCTACATCATCAGCATCATCCCCTAGTTCTATGTCAACAGTGATCTCTAGTGCTTATAGAGCTTGGAGCAGTCCTTTAATACATGGTTCAAAGTTCGAAGTAAAAAAACTTCTTACTTTTCTTCCAATATTTCCTTTCAAGGAATAAAAAAAAATGGACTCTCATCCAAGACATGCAAAACCTTGTCAGAAAACACAGTCCTTGACCTGTGCATTTGGCTTGAAGATTGCATGCTGCTCATTTGATTAGTCACTTTCCTGAGGAGAGTTAGATAATTTTCACACCTGGTAATAAACAAGATATCTTATAAAAGTATCTGATTATTCTATGAAGCTAATCTGTACTAAATAGATCATTTTCCTTACAGCAGTGAGATCATTACAGCAACTGAATGCACCAAAATCTTTAATTCTTGCATATTCTAATTTGACAAAATACGCTGGAGACCTAAAGCAATTATGACACAGAACGTAACCATGTCATTAACAGGGAGGATGTCACAGTTGGTCCTGACATTAAACCTAGGTGTGATTAATGTCTTTTGCATGTTAAAAACCAAGGCCAGACTACAGTTATGATTTGGAAATGTAGTGAAAAACACTAACAATTCCTTAAGAGGTAAAGTTATTTTGTATTATACTTCTCACTCATTTAAATTGTAAGTAATGGACTACAAGGCCTATCAAAGACAGGCAGAGCACACCAATAACTGATGGACTATAAGCACTAGTCTTATATTTAAGAGCATGATGGGAATTACAGTTAATTAAGTGTCACTTTTAAGCATAAGTCTATATACAGTATTAAATGCTGCTTACATGCTAAGCAAGGCAATAAAGCTGGCTTCAGCTGCCAGCAAAAGGTTTACCCAAAATTTTAAAGTTATAAAGTAACGGTAAAAAAAATGTATACATTTTTTTTACCGTTACCGTTTTAAGAGCTGACATTTTGCTTTTTTTTTACTCCAAAAAGGTTGATGCATATCTGTTGCCTAAAAGAACACTATAGCGCTAGGAATACACATGTCCCTGTACCTAATTCTATATTGATCCACCTACATGTGCCAATAAAATAAAAGTTTTACTTATCTTTTTCCAGCTTGTTGCTACTCACCTCTCCGCCACCCGCAAAATCATTGAGGAGGCAAAGCCTCTTCCACAATGGTCCAATCATAGAGAAGCATTGGGAACACGATGCAAATGCGTGACATATGTATGGAGATAGATTGAAAGCGGAATTGTCACAGTTTGGGGACTTTGCATAATAAGCTAAGATTCCCGACAGGTGACATTGCTGCTGGAGGTCCGGTGGCTGGGGTGGGGTGGGGGGGCAAAAGTGAGTTTAAGTTACACGAACCTGGCCCACACGGACGCCAACATCATCTTCTGTCAGGTCCTCTTCTGCTCCTGGCGCTTCAGCTACCAGGAGCTGACCTCACTGCTGTGCATGAGTATAGCATTGAGGTCTATGGAGGAGGATGCGAGACCACCGTATCCTACATAGATAGAGCCCACAGCAGTCAATGGTGATGGCTGGGGGATTAACATTCTTGACGGTGGTTGCTGTGCCCAGTGTCAAGAAGTGTCTGGAGAAGGAAAAATACTGAGACAAAGTAGTCCCGTAGATAATTCCACAGGTATTAAACATCTATCTGGTTCTCCCATACAGATCTGTTCTGTTACCATCTGCATGTATGAAAATGTAATGATAAAAAACAAAGCCGTTATAAGGAAAGCATGAATTCGAAACCAAAACAATATCCTAGCTTTAAAAATGTATACATAGCACACATCTGACCCAAATTTCCCATTGTAAGTGTAGACCATCATATAGAAGTAACTTTTAGCTGCACAAATATTGAATGTCAAGGTGGACTAATCATAGTATTTTAGATGTTTCGGAACTACATTTCCCACGATGCACAATGCCAACATTTCGCCATTTGGGATTGCTAGTCATTTTTTTCTTTGCTCCAGAAGTGGTTAGAAAGTATTCTAATTGTATTTAAGTCATACCATTTGCATTTATTAAATACCACAACGGTAGTTGCTTTTTGGAAGTATAATACCAGAACGTAAACCCCTACGTAAAACTGTACAATGCTGATCTTAGTAATCTTTTTTATCAACATTATGTTTAATATAATTAATAAAACAGGAAAACAAACACATTCAAGTCATGTTTTTACATATCTGCTTCTTTTGCAACAGACACTATACTTCATACATACATAAATACAGTTTGTAGATGTTGCTTTTTACATGTATCTGCAGTTTATTATACATGTAAACCAGTGTACCTCTCAAATGGATGATATACCGCTGTTGCTGATATAGGTTGTACTAATCATCACTTAGATATGAAACAAGTAGCTGCCTAAGAACTGTTTTCAATCAGTTAAGTCTTACCCAACATTATTCCAGCTTTGTGGGCTTCATTAACACCGAAACAGCTCTCAGTCCAGCCATCAGTCGATGATTGTGTGTCCTGGTGCATTGTGAGTTTAGGTCCTTCAATCCGGGCACACTCCCAGCTCCACCCACACATCTGTAGCACTTCTGACCCTGACACACGCCAGTCGGCTAATACACCACTAGTCAATGGGAACATATGCTAATTACTGAGAGGAGTGGGGGGAAGCTAACTGGGTTGCTTATGCCACTTCATAGGTCCAGCTATAGTGACCTCTGTGTATGAATTACTAGCATTTCAAGAGCAGACTAACAACCTTTCTACAAAAACACTTTATTACTCAACAGCCTTGCAATCATTTAGTGATGTATGTGTGCTTTAATCAACTTTGGCTAAGTGGTACAGTACTAAAAATTATAGACGCAGCATATTGCCCTTTTTCACATATCCAGCAGCAGCAGCACTGCACAAAGGGAAGGGTGAATGAAAACATTCAGGAGAACGCCGGAGACAGGGTGAATGAATACATTCAGGAGAACGCCAGAGACAGTACAATGACTCACCAAGATACAAGCAGAATGGGGGGTACTGCTCGGAGGAGGTAATGAATAAGGACTTCAGAAAGGATAAAATCAAGATCAAACCACAATTGGCAGACTTGCTTTAAAAGGAATTTAAACTCAAACTGGACATTGCTCTATTAAGGAATTACTGTGTGCTGTCTCGTCTACCACTATTTCTTTATGACTGATTCAGGGACATTTTTATTCAACTACATGGAAAAAAAAGCACAGCAAAAAAACAGATATTCAAAATCTACCCAACCATACTTGTGTCTGAAATTCAGATTATCATGTATAAATACATCAGTAATATAGGTGGGACCTATTCAATTTGTTGCTTTATTAATAAAGCATCAAGTATCATTTCTGTTACATTTCTAAACAAATGTATTCATTCGAGACAGGTTCTTCAAGATTGTACTAAAAACAAGAGCAATGTGTTGCAAAAGAAAGATTTCAATCAGCAATCCATCATTATTTGCAGCAAAGCAATGTCTCATCATAAACAAATCACTTCATTTTCACCAACATGTTAATTGGTATTAAAAGCCAATATCTGATCTATTGAGCACAGCTACAGACTGGGCCGTGACATTCAAAAAAGGCTTATGTACCAGGGATAGCCACAATATTACAGGATACAAACGGACATCACGTTACATACAAATAAAAACATGCATGTCTAATTTCATTCCATTTCTAAAACAACTTTCAAAGGATCCAAAACATGTAATGGATGTTTGTGACTCAATAGAGCTGTATGATGTCTAACACAAAGAAAGATATATAAACAAACAAAAAAAATATTGCATGAATTATAATAAATTATATTTATATAAAGCCAATAAATTCCATAGCGCTTTACAATGGGTGGACTAACAAACATGTAATTGTAACCAGACAAGTTTAACGCACAGAAACAGAGGGGTTGAGAGCCCTGCTCAATTAGTTTACATGCTAGAGGGAGTGGGGTAAAGTGACAAAAAAGTTAAGGGAAGTATTAGGGAAATAGATTGGTAGAATAATATTCATTATAATATAATATTAATAGCAAGTTCATTTTCAGGTATGTATACTAGTCTCTGCAGCCAAACGCCCCTAAACATGTATGTTATACATACATACATACATATATATATATATACACACACACACACCTTAAAGGCAACCTATAGTCCCAATATTTTTTTTAATTTTTTCAAGACTATAGGTTTCCTTCTATAATTGTACGTACTGTGCATCCTCCTTTACTGCTAAAAATTATTACATAATTACTACTTGCCTTGTTTCCAGCATTGAGGCAACTTAAAGAACCACTATAAAGCACCCAGACCACTTCAGTTCAACGAAGTGGTCTGGGTTCCAGGTCCCCCAGGTTTGCAACTTTTAACTGTTCTGTAGATTATGCAGGTTACGCTTACAGTTTCTTTGTGTTTTGTTTCAGTGTGTCTTATTACTTAACCCATTTGTATAATTGCCAATGCCATTTCTGCATAAATTGTAAAGCGCTCTGGTTAATAGCACTATATAAGAACTGTTATACAAATAAATTATACCAAGAACATGCATCTATGGGATGAGACTGTGCACTACAACATGCATAATTATAATCTTAAAACATCACAATAAAGATAGGGCAATATCTAATTGATTATGCCGATTTTGGATTAAATTGATAAAACTCTGGTTTCTTTAAACAATGGTTGCATATACACTGCAGGTTTTCTTTTCTTTGCAATACATTAAGATTAAATACATTACTTCTGTGGAAATCACACCGTGGTAATCACCTATAACTTAATTTTTTTTTATTTGATGATCCATTTTCTTTTAAGTTTCTAATAAAGATTCAGCAAATGTCATCACAATCCGGTTCAGTTTAGCCAATTTAGGAGAAGAAATAGTAAAACCATTCAATTTCTCCTTTATTCTGTATGGTTTCTCTATGCTGACTGCCAGGTGCAAAAGACATAGTTTATACAAATGATACACAGGAAGATGGAGACAAAGATCAAGGCCCCCAGTTGCAAAATGAAAAGGTGAGTTTTTCCACATTTACTTTAAATGTATTCAAATACAAATGTGTTAAATATGGGTGCTAAGTAAGCTTAATGTTAAAAATCCTGAAAGCTGACAGTTGCACATTAACCTGAGATCAAACTTCTAAAGGACCAGGCCTAGTGCCCAAAATGCACTATGCGTACCTAGCAATATTGTAATAATATTTAAAGAAATGTGACTGGGTGGTCTTGGCCACAAAATGTTTTTTGGGGCAGAAACACAAAACCTTGCTTTTTTGTATGTACGTCTGTGGTCACAGATGGTTGCTACGCATGGTAACTTCAGGCACACTTACCAGATACATGACCCTCCTGTGGGACTAGAAAACAATGAACTTAAAGTCTACATGCTTATATATGAACTAAACCTGGCCTTGGTGTACCCATTTCATATAGAGATCGATGAGAAACAAGAACCACCCAGTCGGCCATAAAATGTTGTCTGCCACTGTATTCATACTCATAGACTGATGTTAATTAATATAGGATATTTTCTATGTATATTTAGCCCTAAGCAAAAAAATTACAAAGTAGATGTCTTTAAGGGCAATAAAGACCAATTGAATATTATGGCGACATACTGTTCAAAAAATGTTACAGATGTCTACCATTGTAAAGTTGCCTAAGAAATGCTAATAAAATACGAATGTTAAAAAAAGAATATATGTTTTTCTTTCAGAAAGGATATGATCTTTATCTAGTTACTAAGTCGATCCTGGGGTAGTAATAATAATAATAATAATAATAATAATAATAAACAGTGGTCATTTATTGACATTTAAAAGAAGAAAAAAAAATGCATTGCTGGAAAAAGTACTAACAACTGAGGTACAGCAGGTAAGCGCTATAGTTAACACAGAATTCCTCCAATTCGGCAATTTCAGCCTCAAAAGTTTAATTCACCTTAAATTCTCACATTAGTAAAATCACTTTGTTATTATGTTACTTTTAAGTATTTCAAAATTAGGATATAAAATAAATGTGCACACGACTTGAGTCCCATGTGCAAAAGGGGAATCTTTCAACTGCATAAAAAGGGTTAGTTACTAAAACACTGACTTGCAATTCAGAGGAGTTATTAAAATTTTTTTTAAAAAAAACAAAAAAATCTCATCTAGCAGTGTCTTGCATTAACTATTCATCCTCCCCACCCCATCAGACCACTTTATTTAACGTTACATTGATTTTATTATGATTTAATTTGTAGTATTTGTTTTACATAACATACACTGCTTAAAAAAACATTTAATAGGAACACAAAGTTAAAAAAAGAAGAAGAAAGCAGCACGTTGGCTGCTTGTATAAATTTGGAGAATCACCTTTGAAGGAACACTACAGCACTGTAGGGAAAGAGGCCCAAGAGACGTCAAACCATTACCAAACTATTTGACTAGTTAAAACAGCACTGTCACACCGAACTTACCTTTCTCCTATTATTTCCTCTTCTCTTCCTCTCTCAGAACGTGTTCTTTTTTTCATTTCTGATCTAGCCTTTTTTTAAAAATAAGACAAAATAAGGACTACTTTGGCTTGTGTATTTTTCCTACGCTTGACTTTCTTTGACCAAAAGAGGAGCTTAAGTCAGCTCCATTTCCTGTCTGTGAAAGTACTCACCTTTATCCTTGACAGAGGAAATGGAGTTGACTTAAGCTCCTCCTTTGGTCAAGCGCAGGAGAAATACATAAGACAAAGTAGTCCCTATTTTGTCTTATGTTTTAAAGAAGACTAGATCAGAAATTAAAAAAGAACAGATTCTAAGAGAGGAAGAGAAGAGGACACAATAAAAGAAATGTAAACTTTTTCTTCAAATCATATAAACTGGTACTTCAGAGCTATCACTGTTTTTTGTAGTTTAATGACCCTCTTAACTGGCTATTGGCTTTCAGTGGCAACCTTTTCTAAACAATGCCACAAGTCTGCCATATTCTTATCATATTTTTTTTTTAAATAGTAGATTTAATGATGTTCTCTGGGATGGCATTTTTAATTAATTGCTTTTGTTTTATGGATTGTATTAACAGCATGTAGCCATAAGTTTCCCAACAACAAAGATACTTACTAGGCTGACTCATTATTTTAAGGTTGTGCAAAAAAGGTATATGCAACACACTGATCAGTGAATAAATTCTAAGGCATTTATTTTAATTCATCACTTAGAAGAAAATTTTAATTAAAAAAAAGTTTTGTTAAACTATTTGTGTTTCTTTCAGAAATATAAAAAGTAGCTTTAATGCAATGAAAATGTATATATATGTTTAACCCTCCGAAGCTATACTATCTCTAAGAGTAAACACTTACTGACTCACCTCGACTGAACAGCTGGGCACACTGAGTGGGTGGCTGAATAACACAGGCAGAAAGGGTTAAGTAAATTAAGCAAGGAACACAAAGGGCCACTGGTTCCCTATGGATCTGTTTAATCCATAGCCTAACCTACACACAAAGGGGAAAGGTTTAATGATTGCTCATGTTGTCATTTTTTTTTTTTTATTGATTATTGCTAAAAGCGACAACTGAAATGATTCTCAAAACAAAAACAGCTCCATGATTCAAACAGCATTAATGCCAGTAGGCTCAGCAAAATGTGTTTTGCTCCATTTTATTACCCAAATGGGGTTGATATAAAGAGTATGTGTAATAGACTTGGGCGCTGACAACATTTTTGTTTAGTCCAAATACATTCAGAAGAAAAAAGTATTTTTTTTCTTATTTTGGCCAAACCACATTTCGTCCATTTGCGCATTTGTTTTCAGACTAAATTTGGCCGTTATTTTTGATTCAGGTTTTCATTCAGACAAATGAAATTCCAATCCGGGCCGTGGCTTTCATCTTGTGGGATTACTATATTTAAGGTTTCCAAGTTAGGGAACGGTTTAGTAGATCGCTCCTTCTGGCTATCCTTACGGCAAACCCACAAGGATTAGGGAGCCATCTAACAACTATTTCCCAACAAGCTGAAAGACCAAGATTATGAAACGCTCTTTTCATATGTTGGTCTTTCAGACACCATTACTAGTATTAAGTAAAATATGCTTCGAATTAGTAAATAAGGGAGGTTAAATCCTCTCTCCTGCCCTGTAATGCTGTGAGTAGGTGCATGTCTACTAAACAGAAAGTAACTCGTGCCCCACAGGTGGGGGCTATTAAAATAAACAAATCGGGCCCTGAGTCTCCCTCAAGTCCCCACCCGTGGCTAGCGGGTGTTGGCTATATTTTTTTTTTTTTAATAAACAAGGGGGACATACTGTGAGGACAATGGGTCTACTCCCCCATTATTATTTATGGCCCCCACCTGCCATTAATAGATGGGGCTGGGGACACACTCTGTCCCAACGTTTATTTTATTAGAAGCCCCAACAACCATGGCCACAGGTGAGAGCTGGAGGGGGACACCAGGTTTCCCTATGTTTATTTCAATAGCCGTCATTGAGGGGGCAGGAGTGGGGGCACGGGGCGACCTTATTCCCTACACTTTATTAATTATGTGCTCCACTAAGGGGCATAGGGAACCTGTGCCAGCCACCTTTATTCAATTAGTGACTGGGCAGCATGTGGGGAACGTAGGAAGCAATGAGTAGCACAGCTCCCTTCCGCTTTTATTTTAAATATTACGAGGAGTCAGTAGCTCACTTATTTTAATAACTAAAATGAAAAAACTAATTACATGGGCAAAATTCCATCCAACAAACAATTCTTTCTTTGTTTAATTCGTTGTAATTTATATTCGTCCATTCATCTTTCTGACGCATTGCTGAAAATTTGGATGAAAACATGTTCATCCAAAAGCAAATGCCCAAGTCTCCTGCCTATATGTATCCTATAGACAGAAGATGGTCATACCTGTGGATTTTTTTTAAATGAGAAGACCTTCAGATTATTTCAGTAACATACTGGGATGTAGGGGTTAAGGTAGAAGGGAGGAGACCTCACATGGTGACAGGTGTGAGGGGGCTGCACAGAGCTCCATCACAGTACCTAATCTCTCACTGTAGCATTGCCGCACAGGACAATGGTATACAATCAGGGCCGGCCTTAGGGGTGTGCGCACTGTGCGGCCGCACAGGGAGCCATGGACCAGGGGGCACCATGTGGCCGACACAGCTCGCACATGGCCGGGTGACAGGAGCTCAGGGGAGCTAAAACATTAATGATTAATTAATTATTCTCCACCCGGGTCTATAAATTTATTTATTTTTAAATTGCGACAGCGGGGGCGGGGCTTAATGAGCAACAGGGCGGGGCTTATCACGAGGAGGAGGCGAGCTAATACCTACCCGAAGCCCCTGTTAACTGCTGCACAGGAAGAGGGAAGTAGGAAGGAGTCCCTGCTTCCCCAACAACCAACTACATCCACTCCCCCTTCCAGCCATAATGGCAAGAGGTAAGTCTTTGTGTGTGTGATTGTGACTGCCTGCCTGTGTTTGACTGCCTGCCTGTTTGTGTGACTGTCTGTGTGTGTGATTGTCGGTCTGACTATCTGTGTGTGTGACTTTTGCCTGTGTGTGTGAGTGTGACTGTCTGCTTGCCTGTGTGTGTGTGAGAGTGTGACTGTCTGCCTGCCTGTGTGTGTGTGACAGTCTGCCTGTGTGTGACTCCAACTGTGTGTGTCGCTGTAGCTTTGTGACTATCTGCCTTTAACTGAGTGTGTGTGCCTATCAGCGTGCCTGAGTGTCTGTATGCCTGTAACCAAGTGTGTATAACTGCTTGTAATGGAGTATGTGACTGTCTGCTTGTGACTGTGTGTGTGACTGTGTGTCTGTAACTGTTCGTGATTGTGTACCTATAACTGTGTGTTTGGCTCTGTGACTATTTGCCTGTAACTGAGCATGTGTGACTGTCTGCCTGTAACTGTGTGTGTGTGTGTGAGACTGTCTGCCTGTAACTGAGCGTATCTGAATGTCTGCCTGTAACTGAGTGTGCCTGACTGTCTGCTTGTAACGGTTTGTGTGATTGTATACAGGCAACTTCGTGGGGGGGCGCCGTGAAGACTTTTAGCACAGGGCGCCTAATGCTTTCTTATGGAAATTTTACTGACGCTGTATGCCCTAAAGTAAAGCGTGAGGACACCCAGCATTAGTTAAGCGACCATAAGTCAGTTATCCACCAGAAATTGATGCTAGTGGCTGTCTAATTGACAGCCACTAGAGGCAGTCTTAGTCCTGCAATGTAATTATTGCAATTTCTCTAAAACTAAACAAGACTGGGACACTGCACTCAGACTACTTCAATGATCCAGGTACCATAATAACATCATTGCAATTAATCCCTTAAGGACAGAGGCAGTTGTACAAGTTCAGATCAAAACAAAACAAAACAAAACCTTGCATTTGCGCTATATATCTGTCCAACCATAATTCACCTCTTTCATATTAAATGCACCCACACTTACCATATATCATTTTGTTCAGGGGGAACAGGGCTTTCATATCCTATCAAATATTTATGTAAAAGACATTATTTGATATGAATGAAATATAAAAAAAAAAAAAAAAGAAATTAAGATTGTATTTTTTTCAGTTCTGCATGGCATTTTAACTGTGCATGTCATAATACTGTTAGCTGTTACTGCAATATAATATACATATTTGTATTCAGCGATGTCTCACAAGCAAAACAGTACCCCCATGTACAGGTTTTATGGTGTTTTGGAATGTTACATGGTCAAATATAGCACATTACATTTTTTAGTTTATACACATTAAAATTTGCCAGACTGGTTTTGTTGCCTTTGAGACTGTATGGTAGCCCATTAATAAGAATTATGCCCACGATAGCATATATTTGCAAAGGTAGACAACCCAATGTATTAAAAATGGGATATGTCCAGTCTTTTTATGTAGCCACTAAGTCACAAGCACAGGTTAAAGTTAGTGTTTATATTTTTTTGTGTGTGAAAAATTAAAAAAACAAATATGAATGCTAATTTTGGCCAGTGTTTGTGACTAAGTGGCTACTAGAAAAATCTGGACATACCCCATTTGAAATACCTTGGGGGTTGTCTACTTTTGCAAATGTATGCCATCATAGAAGTAATTCTCATTCCTAGGCTCCCATACGAACTCAAAGGCAACATAACCAATCTGGCAAATTTCAATGTAAAAAAACTAAAATCCAAGCCTTAAATTTTGATGATGTCACAAAGGGGGCAGAGTCAGTGCAGAGCGGGAGGGGGAGGGGGGCAAGCCACCTAAATGGGGGGTTTAGCACAATAGGGCCAGGAATACATGTTTGTGATCCTTTAACTATGTAACTTTTGAAAACACTATAAAACCTGTTATACTCGGGAGACTTCGCTGAACACAAATATTAGTGTTCCAAAACAGTAAAAAGTATCACAACGATGATATTGTCAGTTAAAGTGCCGTTTGTGTGTGAAAAATGACACTTTAACTGACGATATTATGATTGTGATACATTTTACGGCTTTGAAACAATAAAATTTGTGTTCAGCAAAGTCCCAAATAAAACAGGCAAGCCCCCTGCAGGACCTGCTGTGGACGGCTATTCCGTCCGTGTAATTTTTAGTGGTTAAAGAGCTTCATGTGTTCCTTTACTACAAATCACTAAGTTAATATTTAAACTGGGATCCAGATTTGGATACTCTTCAAACCTTCCCTTAACAGCAATCTGACACCCAGACAAAGTTTGCACTTTGCAGGCATATGTATGATATAAAAAATTAATTAGACTTTATTTAAAAAGAAATACAATTTAGGTAAATTGTTAAACACACAATTTTGCTATGGGTTCATCCTACCAAACAATGTGATTCCATCAATAGAACAAGCAGTGGGAATCAGTCATCTTAGTATAAACACCAAAAAAAGTGTCAATGATAATATCTTTGTTATCAGAGACCTTCACTTGAGTATTTGAGAAGTTTATTAGCTTTTATGATCTCTGGCTCCAAATTAGCTTTATCTTAAAACACTTGACATCTGTGTCAATGTGGCTTCTAAAAACATTTCTCTCTTCTCCCTGATATGATGAATCAGATTACAGTCTTGGAAAAAAACAAACAGTATTACAGATACATTGCTACAATTAACACTTTGTTGATTAAAGTGACATTATAGGCACCCAGACCACTTCAGCTCATTGAAGTGGTGTGGGTGCAGTGTCCCAGAACCCTTAACACTGGAAAGGGAATATAATAATAATTACCTTTATGGGTTAAGTCCTCCTCTAGTGGCTGTCTACCACTAGAGGGATTTCTGGACCGCTAGGTAACTTTTGCCCGCGTCACCAGAATCCCCAAAGGAAAGCATTGATTAATGCTTTCCTGTGGGGAGATCTTAGTGCAATCGAGGTCAATGCACATTAGGTCTCCTCTGCTGGCTAACGTTGGCTGGGGAGGAGCTGAGGTGGACCCGAAAGACTGCTAAGGGACATCGTTGCTGGACAAAGGTAAATGACAGCAGGGGTTTTTCAACCCATTTTGCATCGCAGGTGGGAGGGCACTATAGGGAGCTATAGTACCTGGAAAACAGCTTGTTTTCCTGGCACTATAGTTTCTCTTTAAGGAAGGAGAAATATTGGAATTAATACCTCTCCATTTAATGATATGTTGGACAGGAGCTGGAGAAAAGCATCACACCATCTGTAACCAGCTCTCTGGCAGGTCAGTAAGATGAAAGGTGCTGAATTAAAAGAGAACCTGCAAATAGCAGATGCTGCCTGGGAGAGTGACTACAACCATTCACTCGGCATGAGATACATTTAAAAACAGAGGTCTCATAAACTTAACACTACATAAAGGTTAAGGCAAAGATGGAACGTGCAATGTTGATCACTGGAAAATATTTACGATCTGAGACCAGCTATTTTATGGTGTCTTCACTCTGAAATGTTGGACAGAATTCTGCAACTTTACTGTCAACTCGGCTCATCTTTTATATTTCATACTAGATCTACAACATAGTAATACAAAAGTTTCCTAAAACATGACCTGGTTCTGGGTATAAGAAGCAAACCTATTAGTTAGAACATATTCAACAGTAGTACTTCTCAAATCTGGATTATAATCTGAAAACCTTGTCCTTTGTCATTCCATCATTAGTGCCAAGTCAGCTTTCTCCACAAAGCTCAAAAGAAAAGAACTAACTTCATTCAGTGTCAAAGAATAGTTGATGTTGGTCCTTAAATAAAGCATTGTAGCACCAACCCTTTGAATGAGTGATTATACTCCTCACTAAGTGACGGATTAGTTTCCTACTGACAGAAAAATGATTGATGACTTCAAGAACTGGGATCCCCACTGAGTGACTCTCACATGTCACTTAATTGCCACATAGATTTCCCTTCTCTGCTTGTTTCATTATTTAATTACCACCCTGACTCAGAATGGAGAGTCACAAGTGCAAACGAATGACAAATTATTTCAAATGGATTCATTACAAGTTGACTTAGCGTAACCAACATGACATATAGAAGTAGGTAGAAAAAGAATTTCTGCACAATACGAACAGATTTATTCATAAGAACAGCGAGTTTCTGCTATGTATACATTTAGCAATTTAGCTGTGTCAAGGTGCAGCTCACAGAATACATCACTAGGGGGGGACCTTTGTAATAAAATAGTGTATAACCGTTAACAATTAAAACAGTGGGCCAAATGCACATTTGTCCTTGATAATAGAACAAATTAAGAGTGGTAAGAACCCAAGCATCAAAGGAGACGCTAAACATGTTACCAACATTGGGTGGTGAGAAGCAAACAGTTATGGTTTTAATGGGGCATGCTTACCCACAGCACATACAGCCAACAGTACCTGCACAGACCATTATACCAGCACACAACCAAGTTAAAAACACTGAAGAAATACTTGCAGGGTTACTCAAAGTAAATTTCAAAAATTCAAGGTAAAAATAAATCTAACTGCAAACATTAAGCCTTAAATTGGAAATTTACTTTAAATTCTCACTTTAGTGAAGAAACTCCTTAAAGGAACAGTTTGGGCACCGCAGCTTTATCTAAAAGAAGTTGTTATGGTGCCAGTGGTTCTTCCTTACCAGTCCAGATTAAACTATTTACCAACAACAAAGTTGGCTATCCATTCATCGCGGTCTCTGTTGAAACCTGGGCTGGACCATTGAACATGAGGAAGCACGCACTGCCGCTGGGCAGAAGTGCAACTGGTTGGCTTAGAGCGGCCAGCTGACACTCTAAGCCAATCAGTAGATCCCCATTCATAAAAAAAAAAAGTTATGCAGCTTACTGTGGACAGGTACAGCAGGAATGGCGCTGGTGAGCCAGCTTTGTGGATAAACCATTAGTAAGGAAGCGCCAAGGACTTATTTCAACGAAGTTGTTATGGTGCCCAAATTTTTTTACTGCTTATGATTCTTCAGTGATTATTCCCTCTTGACTATGCCTCAAAAAACAGGATACTGGAAACATAACCTGGTACAATACAGTTAATTGTTGACAAATTGGAACCGTCATGCTGGTTGATAGAATATGATAGAATATTAAAAGTGTTAGGAGAGCACAATGTACACACATATTTTGCTATACTTTCAATGATTATATATGTGTATTAAGTGCACCTCAGAGATAGAAAAAAAGGAAAAATAATAAATAAAACATTTTACACAAAATTTGTTAGTTAATAAATTAAACTAATGAAAATAGTGGAGGTTCATCAACTGAATATAATTGAAAACTGCTGTATTAGCAAATCACTGTAAAGCAAAGTTTTACTATATTTTATATAGATCTCAGGGAATTAGCAATGCTATCTGCAATTGCTGCACTGGATACATTGGGTAAAAGATGTGAGAACAAGAACAACCAGAAACAGACTGTGGGCCAAATAATGAAAAATAGATTTGTTCAGTTAGATGTGTTTGTGTGCCATCTACAGACTAGAAATAGTTTTGAAACTCCTTAGGTGAAGACTATAGTTCCAGCAGGATTATAATTAATATGCCTTTAATGTGCTTTTCAAATGTAAGAATATAAGAAATTATACAATAGGAAAACCAGAATTGAAGACATCTTACCCCTATCACACATATAGAGTTGTAATCTAACCTACTACTGCCATCTGTGGTATGTATATGGACAACAAACCATGGTTTGAGTAACAGGAGCAAGTCAATTATTAGCCCCCCAGGGAAATTGAATTGAAAGAAGTGTTTACAATTGCACAACCATGTATTGAATCAGAATCAAAGAAGAAGGTTGGAAGCAAGCAGTAAATATATATATATTTATATACACATATATAATTGTATTATTTATATAGTGCCATCAAATTCCATAGCGCTGTACAATAAGAATATATATATATATATATATATATATATATATATATACATACATATACACACACATACATACACACACACACACACAGTATATTGGTTATCTCTACAGACAAAACAAGGGCCTATAATAGGGGTATCAGACGTGGACATGCAAGTAGCTGGTCTTGCCAAGGGAGCAAAATAGTTTAGCACCAACTCTGGGGAACTTCTAAAGTGCCAAAGGTTACCTAACACTGGCATATACTGACTGACAGTATGGGAAGGCATGTTTATTTTAAATAGATTTGATCATCTATAAATTTGCTAGCAATTTTTTAAAACGCAAATTAACCACAATCGTCTATGTTCAAATTAGCTTTGCTCTTAGGAGTACAGGTTTTGAGTTTACTCACTAGAACAGGGTTGTCCCAAATGTGGCCCGTGGTGGGATTTTATGTTGCCGGCCTGTGGGTGTTGGCAGAACAACCTCCCGCAAGCTCAAAGGGGCCCATCGGGTGATTCATGCACCTAAGGTCATCCGATGGCCTTCTTTGATTAAGGCCTGGCCAGGAGCCTCGACCATTTAACAGCGCAACCAGGCCTCCTGGTCTTTAAGAAGCTGTGGTGCTGGACGGAAGGCAGTACAATGCACTTCTTCCCAGCTTACCAATGAGCCACGCAGGAGAGCGAGAGAGAGGAGGACCAGAGAGGGGGGAAGAGTCTGGACCGGACTCCCATCAGATCCGGCCTGATGTAACCTTACCCAATGGAAGCCATTCCCCTGAGCCAAAAAGGTATGGATGCAGGGGGTTGCTAAAAATCTGTAAATTGTGACCACTGTGTGCATACGTCTGTGTGTGCCATTTATGTATATGTGTTATCTCTGTGTATATGAGTCAGTGTGTATCTGTGTGTTAGTGTGTATTGTGTGTGTATGAGTCAATGTGGATCTGTGTGTGAGTATGTTAGTATGTATGTGCATACATGCAAGCAAGCAATCAAACACATTCAAAACACAAACACTAAACACAAGTACACCAATGCTTTCAAATAGCAACAGTACATACAAACATACAATTACATTCAATTGACAACACTACACACAAATAAATACATACATTCAAATACACAAAACATGCTTAAAATAATTTGTGACCAGTTATTTTTTTATATTGCCTTAAAGGACCACTCTAGGCACCCAGACCACTTCAGCTTAATGTATCTATAACTTTGCATGCGGCCCTCGGATAAATCTTGTTTTTTGATTCAGCCCTCAGATTACTAAGGTTTGGCAACCCTGCGTTAGAACACTATTGGGGAAAATCTTAAATCCTAATTCACTGCATGGGTATGAACACCAGTTTGAGAACCAAAGGCCTATGTGCTAATTTCAAATCAAAACAGCTTTGCCATATTACCAAATTAAAATAAATCAGACATTCAATTAAAGTTTATTTTTTTAACACTGTCAGGTTTTCCCAGAATTTAAAATCAAGTGATTAATACATAAATTCAACCAACATTTAAGTCAGTGTTTCACAGATGCTATTCTCCCATCCCACTTACCTTTTCCACCCCCACATTATTCTCTCTCCCACCTTTTATGTTCTTTACTGTGTCTATCTTCCAGGTCTATCTTACTTGCTAGCATTTCTACAAAATTTCACCCAAAATAAAGGCTTCATTCCACATATAGTTAATGTTTGAAGCCATATGTTCACAGTCCAGGCTAGATAAGAAAGCACATGTCCTAAAGAAGTCAAATTAGGTAAATTAAAGGACCACTATAGGCACCCAGACCACTTCAGCTCAATGACGTGGTCTGGGTGCCAGGTCCATCTTGGATTAACCCTTTCTGCTGTAAACATAGTTTCAGAGAATGCTTTCCTATGGACTGGCTGAATGCACGCACGGCTCTTGCCGTGCATGCACATTCAGCCGATGCTGGGGAAAGGAGGAGAAGAAAAAAGGTACAGGATTAACCCCTTCCTCCCCCTTCAGCCCGGCAGGAGGGGGCCCAGAGGGTGAGGGGGACCCAAGGACCCTATAGAGCAAGGAAAACGGGTATGTTTTCCTGGCACTATAGTGGTCCTTTAATTTTCCAGTGTTCAAAATAAATACACTTATTTGCAAGGATGGAGTTTTATATTATTTAACCCTTCATTTTCTTAAATGGCTTCTCTGAAAATAAAGCTGTAATATTTGTTGGCTGAAGAGAATGAAGTTCGTTTCAGCTTGCATTAATCTTGTCCTTTAAAGTTAAAGTACTAGACAATGAATTGGGAGTGGGAAAAATGCGTGAGTGTATAAGCAAGTTGAAAATGATAAAGGCAAATACTGGGGGAAATAAAATTGGGATTACACTTTGCTTAAAATGGCAGGTCCAGATTGGAAAGTGGGTCTGGCAACCCAGAGAAGGGGCAGGTTAGGACTATAATACTTCCATTCATTATTATACGATTTGTAAGAAATTTAACACTGAATGAGCGTCTCTGGTCACCCACAGGCTAAGGCAGAGATTACACCAATTCATACCAGCGATGGCTGCTGTGTACAAGTGAAAGCAGTCAGCTGATATTGTGAGCCAATCGTAGCTGCCCGTTGCTGATTTGGCTAATGCTTCCTCATTAACCCAAGCAGCACATAGGGATTGGGTTAATGTATTGATATTAAAAACAGTTTTGCACAGAATGGAAAGATGGCACCAGGGGGCTTCAAACACTATAACCAATTCAATAAGATGAAGCAGTTACAGTGCCTGTAGTGTCCGTTTAAGGCTAATAGGCAGCCTTTGTGTTCAGTCCCACTCAGGGCAGATTATGCAGCTGATTTGCTTTCTGCATGGTTCTAGTGCCCTCAGGACAGCTCAGAAAAATCCAATGATTGCTTGGTGTCCCCGGAAGCTGTACACCATGGAACCAAAAGGGGACAGTGGGACAACAGGAGCCGGAAAGTGAAAGAGGACTGTTGAAAGGCATGTAATGGGATTTGATCAATTGGAGATATTTAGTGTTGACAGATTTTGCAACTGAGACGGTACATTAGTAACAAGTCAATATAAAACCTTTTTTTTTTTAATTCCCTAAATACATGTTCAGCAATGCAGGAGGTGCATTGCTGCTTTTCACAATAATCAAATATGACCAACAAAATAAGCCGATGGTAACATGAGCCATTTTATCCAGAGATTTAAAAAAAATGTGTTTTGTAGAAAACGTTACTATGTTTGGACAAGGAAGCATTATTGGGCTATCCCTCGTGACTCTGTTTTTGTGTTCCTTCAAACTTTCTCCCTCCATTAATTTGGATTATAATTTACTTCAGAATTCACTTTATATACAGTAAATCAGAAAATCAAATGAATTTACTGAGAAACAGAATGGCCTACTAGGTGTACAAAACCTTTAATGCAATGTATGTCTGCTAAGCCCAGAGATCGTAGGCAAACAGGATAGCACTCTGCATCAATAAGGTGTGACCCCACAACCATGATGGTGTGTTTGTCCCAAAGGAGTTAAACCTTCCAGGGACAAAAGCAGGACAGAGCCTTCCTGATAACATGATTATATCATTAAGCCTTTAGGAGTATAAGCCGGTGTTTCTAATTAACAAAATTTGCATTATAAACCAAAGTAGCAGTGGTCTGTGTGTGTGTGGGTTGGGAGGGGGTGATCCACAGCTGGTTTTTAGACTCTATATAGATCTCCTTTCCATTATTGGTGATTAATGAATCACTTGAGTTTATCTCCAGAATTCAGACTCTGAATAAGAACAAATTTAAATAAACTATGCATTTAAAAATAGCACTTAACTCCAAAATGCATTCCTAAATTCTGATAAACAAAGACAGACAAAATTATCAAAAAGAAACTGAAAATAGATTTTTTTTTACATAGTGACCGATTTTATTAGATGTATTTTAGCTGGAGAGAGAAAAAGAGGTACATCAGAGACAACTATCATATATTTGCTGAATATGTCCAGTTTAGCTTACATTGTTAATAAGTAGTAACAAGGTGAATGAAAAATAGGATGCTTGCACATAATAAGAATAAGAAGACTGTATGCATACTATGGTAGTTTAAAAAGATAGATACTGCCCCCAATGTTACAATCATGGGCGTAGGAACTGGGGGGGATAGGTTATGGAGAAATCCCCCCCCAGCTCCGCCGGCCCCCCTCATGCTGCAGCCGCCCGAGCGCTCTGCAGAGAGCCTCAGGCGGCTGCAGCTTTGCCCGGGCTGGTGCGTCCAGGAGGGCGCACCGCCCGGGCGCAGCATGAGGAGAGGGGCTGACAGGAGGGAAGCGCTCAGCACTCCCTCCTGTCACTCCCTCACTGTAGCGTGCAGGGAGCATCTGTCTCCTGTACCCGGCCGGACTAACAGGAAGTGCATACTGAGTCAGTGTGCACTTCCTTTTAGTCCGGCCGGGTACAGGAAACAAAAGCTCCCTGTACCCGCGGACCATACAGGGCTCGGCCACGCTACAACAGAGGTAGGGAAGGTGGGGGATAAATCTGACGGGGGGAGGAAGAAATTGACAGGGGAGGAGGGAGAGGAAGGAATTGAAGGGGAAGGAAGAAACTGAAGGGGGAGGAAGAAATTGAAGGGGGGGAGAAACTGGACGGGGTGGAAGAAAAGAAACTGACAGGGATGTAGTGAAGAAAGAAACTGACAGGGGATGGGGGGTGGAGGAAGAAATTGACAGGGATGGGGTGGGGGAGGAAGAAATTGACAGGGATGGGGGGAGGAAGAAATTGACAGGGAGGGAGGGAGAAAGAAATTGACAGGGAGGGGAATTGATGGGGGAGGGAGGAGGAATAAGAGTGGGGAGGGGAGAAGAGAGTGACAAGGGAGGGGGCTAGAAGAGAGTGACAAGGGAGGGGGGTAGAAGAGAGGACAAGGAGGGGCTAGAAGAGAGGAGGACAAGGGAGGGGAGAGAAGAGGAGGACTAAATGGGAGAAGAGAGGACATGAGGGGGGGGGGGGAGTAGAGAGGACATGGGAGGGGAGAAGAGAGTGACAAGGGGGGGGGAGAAGAATGTGACAAGGGAGGAGGGGGGGAGAAGAATGACAAGGGGGGGAGAAGAGAGGACAAGGAGGGAGAGGGGGGGAGAAGAGTGACAAGGGAGGGAGAGGGGAGAAGAGAGTGACAAGGGAGGGAGAGGGGGAAGATGAGAGTGACAAGGGAAGGGGGAGAGATGGACATCCATCACACACACACACAATCACACACAATGCACCCCTTACACACAAAGACAATGCACCCCTTGCACACAGAAAAATACACAATGCATTACACACACAATGAATTAGACACACACACACAAGCAATGCAACCCTTACACACAATGCATCCCTTACACACACAGAAACACACAATGCATTCCTTACACACACTCAATGCACCCCTTACACACGCACACACTGCATCCCGTACATACACAGAAACACACCTTGCAGCCCTTACACATACAAACACAGATTCACACAATGCATTCCTTACACACATATCAGGACATCCCCTACACACTCCACCCCCTGTGAACAATTGGTGGAACATGAAGGTGGACCCTAGGACCCAGACCCTGAGCTGTGTAAAGGTCCCCAAAAAAATGGAGCTGCTTCCCGTTCTCCCAGAACATTGATTTTTGTGACCACAGTTACAAACAGCCTCCAGAGAGCCTGTTCTACACCAGACCAGTGGAGCCAGACTGCAGCTAGAGCCCATCATCATCCTCACCTGGTTGTAAGTAGGCAATCTAGCATATTATTCGTGGCACTAATCTCTAATTTACCTCACATTAAAGAAACACTATAGTCCCCAGAACCACTGCAGCTTAATGTAGTGGTTCTGGTGTCCATAGCCTGTCCCTGCAGGCCTTTTAATGTAAACACGGCGGCACTGCATCACTGGCGTTAGTTAACATGGCAGATCATATGGGTGGGGCATTGTGATGTCACATGGGGGGGCGGCAAACTTTACTTTTGCCTAGGTCGGCAAAAATCCTTGCACCGGCCCTGGCCAAGTGTCACGTGACTACCTGGCACTCAGTCTGACACTGCGCCTGCCAGACGTCCAGAGGTCCCCCTGCTATGTCAGGTAAAAGGGGGGACAAAGGTAGAAAAATAATTGGAAGGGTTTAGGGGGGCTACTAATATGGATGGGGGAAGGGATAGGTAGAAAAATAATTGGAAAGGGTTAGGGGGCTACTAATAAGGATAGGGGGAGAGGGGTAGGTAGAAAAATAATTGGAAGGGTTTAGGGGGGCTACTAATATGGATGGGAGGAGGGGGGAGGTAGAAAAATGATTGGAAGGGGTTAGGGGAGTACTAATATGAATGGAAGGGGTAGGGTGGGTTCTAATATGCATGGAAGGGGTTAGGGGGGTTAATATGCATGGAAGGGGTAGGTGGAGTTCTTTTGTGCATGGAAGGGGTAGGGGTGGTTCTAATATTCATGGGAGGGGTAGGGGTGGTTCTAATATTCATGGAAGGGGTAGGTGGGGTTCTAATATAAATGGAAGGGGTAGAGACGGGTAGTAAAATGTATGGAATGCACTTCTGAAAGTGTCACTGAATGGCAGTTAGGAAATGTGGTCACCCTAAGTCAGGGGCAGTATTACACAATCTGTATATGTATAAAAAATATAAAAAGTAATCTGCAAAGTACAAAATGTTTGTGTCATATGTCGTGCTAAAAATTAAGCTAGGAATATGCATATTTTTTTATTTTTTTAAAATAATTTTTAGAATAATGATACAGACATTTTATTTCTTGCATTTGTGATGATTCTTTTTTCCTCTCTATATTCAAGGGACACTATAGTCACCAGAACCACAACAGCTAAACGTAGTAGTTCTGGTGTCTATAGCATGTCTTTGCAGGCTTTTTAATGTAAGCACTGCCATTTCGTGAAAAAGCAGTATTTAAATTACTGCTGAGGAATACCTCTACTGGACACTCAGATGGCCACTAGAGGTGCTTCCTAGTCGAGACATGAATGCCGCCCTATGAAGTATCTGCGCATGTGCGGCAAAGCTGCGCATGCGCACCAGAGAGCAATGACGCTTCTGAATAGAAGCGTTTTATTGCTCCCTGCTCGCACCCAATAGGGGGCGCGGCATCAAGAGGATCCCGGCGCTGTATCCGAGTAAGTAAAATCCCTTCCCTGTAGTGACCCTTTAATGTTATTATTTAATCATTTATATAGCAACTGCAAATTCCGTAGCGCTGTACAATGGGATAAACAACTCCTAGTTTACGGAATAAGAATATACCCGGCGAGTAAAAATGCTATCCCCCCAGATTTTTTTGGGTTCCTACGCCCATGGTTACAATGTCTATCTCAAATCATTCCTTCTTAACTTGCACACAGAAGCGAAACCAAATAAACACAATTAGTTGTATCAACTTACCAAAACAGTGGACTGTTGTCACATACTCTCTTTTAGACAACTGTGCACTAACTGAGCACTGACAACAAAAAGTAGAGTAAAAAGTTCAATACAATACAATATAGAAGTCATTTTAAATATTTTCATGAAAAATAGTACATCTAATCTACTGCATGTGTAATGGTGTGGTATTCTTTCAATACTGAAGAACAAATAATTAAAGGACAATTAAGATGTTATGGGCGTCTTCTTGCCTAAAGGAGTTTTACTGTTAACTAATTCCAAAGTCTGGAAGCTGACACCTAATCACATTTTTGCTGTCTGAGGCTTCTTTCAGGAAAACTTGGATAAGGTACCGCTGACACTCTCAGCCTATCAGCTCGCTATTGAGAAACGTGAGTGAAAAAGAATGTAACCTTTTTCATTCACTAGTTATTCTTTAAAAGACTCGGACATTGAGAATAATGTGGGGGCAGAGAAATCGCGTGCTGGCTTGGGGATCATGGGGTTAAACTGTTCATTAACAGTTTAACATCTTAATTTATTTATGGTGTCCCGTATCTCCTTCATTGTAATAAAGTTTTTATGGTGCATGGAATGGTCTTTTAAGTCATTTTTTTTCTGCCTGTACGGTCTCTTTAAGAAACACTCAATACACTTAAAGAACTTCAGCTTGCTAAAGTGCTATATATGTAAAGAGTGTAACCTCGTTTTATCATTTAAAAAATGTGCAAACATTTTGATAGAAATGGGCACTTTTATCAATTGACCTTGTTATACCACCACAGACCGTTAAACAGCTCGACCTGTTCCTTTACTGGTAGCTTGGCTCATTGGAGCTAAACTCGAGATTCAGCAATTGCCACGAGAACTTGCCTTGCAAAGACTTCCCCGTGAGCTGAACTGGAAAGTCTGTGATTGAACAGCCACAGAAAGTCTGGGCTGGAGAAGAAGGGGAGGAGTGTTTGTACATGAGGCAGAGAAGAAATGGGCAGCTTTTACAAGCTGTTTTTAGATAGCGAATGAATGAATGAATATTTAAATGCTTGCATGTTTTCACTGGGTATATTTACTAAATAGTAATTTTATATTTATTTTTGTTTGGGCAGTGGAGTATCCCTTTAATTCTTGCTTAGTTTTCTAAAACTAATTCTTCAATTCCCATAGTGAAGTGACACCATTAATAGTGAATTGTGTCGGCATATTAGGTGCATTTAGCTGCACACTAACCAAGTAGTTTCTACTTTTCCAGTAGGTACAATAAAAGCATATAGATAAAGCAGCTCTGCCACCTTCTGGGGTCGTTGCATATTTTGCAAACACCCCCAATGCTGACATTGCTGCTTGATGTGTGGTGGCCCAGGGGTGCAGGGAAAGCTAAGTTTTTCTTCTGTCCACTGCAGTCGTCTCCATGTCTATCCAGGGGATCCTCTTCACATCCTTGATTCAGATGCCAGGACCCACATTACTGCTGTACTCTTGCGCATGCACAAAATATAGCACTGATGTCTATGAAAGATCTTGCAAGATGGCAGGAGCCTCTATGGACAATGCCTTATTTTTCTCACAGCCGTCAGCTGTTAAACTAAAACTCTCCTGGGACACTCAATTTCTTTATGTATTATTGCTGAGCATCATGGGACTTGCAGTTCTACCACAATTGAACTTATCTGCTCATTAGTCTTGATCTACAGGCATTTCCACCAAATCAAAACTAATCAGCATTGCTGTGGGCATAGCACAATAACATTATAGTTTAAAGGAACACTCTAAAATACATAAAATACTTCAGCGTTATGTCTGATGTCTTTTTTTTTTTTTTTAAACCGGACGATTTTAATAGAAACTATTGAACTATGCGTTGCAATGAAGTGAAATAGCTGGTAGATTATCTTCCTACTCTTTTAGCTCCAAAGAGCTATCAGAATTAGCCAGCGTGCTAGAAAACACCTGGCTTTACCTCCCCTGGCTTCATGGTAGCTGATCTCTTTTTCTTATTTTATTACTTAATTTTGTCATATATCCCCCCCCCCAAAAAAAATGTGCAAAGCAAAATACATGCACACTTTCTTTGGGGATTTATTTATTAAACAGGGAAAACCTTTTATTTTCTTGTGGAAAGTTATTTTATAGAGAAACTATGCACGATTACCATTTGATTTCATTCAATTGGTTATAGTGCCTGGGGTCTCCTGGCACTGTCTGTATTTGGTGTCAAACCATTTTCAAGCACTTTAACAGTGGATATGAAAATTCCTGGCTTCCCATAGCCACAAACATAATAGAAAATATTACAGATATGCAGACATTAGTTTGCTTTCACCATTTGTGATATCTCATTTACAGATAACTGGCAATGCATAGGCTACAGAAAACAAGGTAACTCACTGGGCATCATGTACCTTCCCATTTGCCCATGAAGTTGCTGAAATAACTGGGTCTTGTGATTGCACTCAACATGGTTCCCATCTATCTAATCTTCTGAAACACAAACTACAAGGGCAGTGTGCCACAGATGTCAGTATTTACGAAAGACATTTGTGACTAGAATTAAATGAGACCACAAAAATACAGAAAAGGGTAACAGCACCTACCAATAAAGGTGCAAGGAAACCAGTGCACATCCAAAGATAAAAGAAAATAATTTAAGCACAACCTTATGAAGCACTATCCCTTCATTCATATGCCCAAAGTGTACAAAAGCAACATTTTAATCGCTGCTATGGTGTTTCTCATTGAGTTGGAAAACATTCGAAACTGGGAAAAAAAGATTAACTTCATAAAAAAAAAAAATTTAAAAAAAATCTTTAAACATGTATGCATTAAAAAGTATACATAATTTGTGAGTATAATGCTTAAATAAATGTAATGCTAAAATTATGGTAATCAGTTAGGCTTCAAATGATATACTGCGCTACTGTGCTAATTTGCAAACTAGTTTAATATAAGGCGCTGTCTCTTAGCAATCCCTAATTTCTGACCATCTTTGACTTATATTTACTTTCTACAGTATTGTGGAACCAAGTTACACATTAAATGAGATTTTGTGTTTGCAAAAGAGTATGTCCAAGTGTAGACTCACTTATCTTTTTACTGAATCTATCTGGATAGAAGTCTCTGAAGGCTTGTACACAATAAACAAGGACTATCAACAATGTCACATACAGAGATGCAAATACTTTGCATTTTGAAAGGATTATGTAAGAGGAAAGGAATGTAAACACTTTGTTACTATCTGATGCCAAGACCAAAGAAAACAAAATAGTTGCACGGTGATTGATAGGTTGCTAAAATACAGAATATTTATTTTCTTTAGAACAAATTAGATATTAATAAATGCATGTGAATATATTGTTATTGGATTTTATTAGCACCACGAATACAAAGTATTCTTTTTTTTTTTAAATACTAGCAGGATAACACATGGATTTGTTTGAGAAAACTATTTCAATTGATTTCAGTAAAAAAAGAAAATATCCTTTGTATGTAAAATGGCATCAAAGAGTTCCCATTTTAAAAGTAATAAAAAAAATAAAAAACTATTTATAAACACAAATTAGAAAAGCAAATGTGACAAAGCTTTGTTTTGCTTTTTTATGTAAAGTTTTACAGATCTCTGTTTCAACATAATTCTACAAATATACAAACATTTTTCTCATGATGTTTGGAATATAGTTACTATTTGTACTTCAGCACATTTAATATAGAATATTTAATTCCAAACGAGATACTGTTTCATAAATCCTGTGGATTACAGAGGTCTGTTTACTCAAAAGGTCTTTAAATTACACACTGTTCCTGGAATTAATAACTCATTTAAGTCCATATTGCTATGTTCACTGACCAGATTCTGCTTGGTTTTCATCGATTGCTGCTTGACAGATATTAAAACAGATCAATTATTAAGCAGCAGATAAAATATCAATTTTAATTATAAAAGGTTTGAAAGAGGTGTCAACATCAGGGGTTTAAAATCTGTTACAATGAGCAACTCAAATGTTATGGGGAAAATATATATATATTTATAACACATATTTATTATATAATTTAAAATGAAAATTATAAGCTACACTAGCGAGTGAGGAACCATTGAAAGTGATAAAATATTCATCAATTCTGACAATATGCTAGAAAAATAAAAAATAAATACTCCTGAAAACAAGTAAAATATGGACCTAAAACTCTTAAGTCACATTATTACATATATCTGTTAAACTATTAACCAATTTAACCAAGTCCAAATATATATATATATATTTTTAAAGGCATCAAAATATTAAGCTTTTGGGTTTTTATTCTGAATTTATAACATCATATTATTTGTAAAAGTCATAGAAAAAAACGGAAAAAACAAAAAACAAAACTACAAATGCTTGAAACAGGTCAAGAACGGGAAAATATGAAGGAATTTTCCCATCACATAATTTTCCAGACCTACAAAACTACTCACAAATTTTAGTGCCATTAAATTAGAAGGGATGTCAATTTTAAACCTCAGCAAACAAATAAATATATTGTAAGTCTAATATATCTCTCAGGAGTGTATTATGCCTTTGTAATTCATGTCCATTCTATTGCTTTAGCTAATTGCTCCAGGATCTCTCAAAGTTCAAAAGTTCACATTTTACGATACCCACAAAGCTTTGCACACATTACCAATAAAAACATCTCTTTTACAAACAACCAGAGGAAAGTATCAGAAATGAACCAAGAAAAAAATATATATATCATTAAAAAATAGCCATGAACACTACAAAGAAATCACCAGCAAATGAGCAACAGAGATTAGGGTTAGCACAGCCCTTTCAATAATGAAAAATTTCCTGTGAGACTAGAAGGAGATGAATCACCTATTTCCACAACATCTGTTTCTTTAAAGCTATTACAAATCTTTGCAATCATAATAAGGACCTTACTTTACTTTTAATTGGATTTTTGCTCCTTCAAACAAAAAGTTAGTTTTGTCTCCTAAATGATGCTAAGAAAAAATATATATCTACACATACATAAATATACACACACACAGTTTTGAAAGAACAAAATAAAGCATTCTGCTACCAGCAATAAAGTCTAATTTAATCAATTAAATAAGAAATAGAAATGAATCTCTAAAAATAGACTAAAGTGTCATATAAAAAAAAAAATTAGCAGATAGGGGAAAATTTTACAAAGACATTTCTAGAGTTTGACTGAAATGTAGCTAAATGTTGTGGTCACCATTAATGTTATAAAGTAGCATTAAAGGTTAATACCACCTATTTTAAAAAAGGTCAAAGAGCCACACCAACTCTCCTGTTCCCTTTTACTACTTTCTGTTTTTTCTCATGTTCATGGTGTTGTGAAGTATAGCTGCTACTTGATCATTTTCAAAAATAGGATTCTTACATTTTCCTTAAGTGTCGGAAATGTAATGATGTATGTAATATTCTGATCATTCTAAATAAATAATTACAAACAAAATAAGGCTATAAAATAAGTAAATCTATGTAAAATTGTTTAAAATATTGCAATAATGCAGTCTTTGGATATAATTTAAAAACCACAAAAACTTTGTAACTAAATAGTGTAAACGAAAATATTTGTGTGTCTGTGTGGTGGTGGTCCACAATATAATAAAAGAAAAAGACCTTTGATTAAACACATCTCTTTGTTGACTCAGGGACATAACCAATTCAGGACCATAGGTCCAACGTGGCAGGGAACACCAAGGTGTATTTCTATTTAGGAAACCAAAGGTAAAACTAAACAAATGGGTGTATCATTCAAGCAATCACTAGTTCACCACCTTGTTTGTATAAGGGTGATATCACTATGCAGACCTTGGAAAATACTTATTTTGTAACCCATTCACAACCACTAGTATACTCAAACTATCTATCTATGCAAGACTTTGTTCTGGTTCCATCTGGACTTTCTTTAATAAGCAGATGGGAGCAAAATTTAGACAGCATTAAAAAATAAAATACATTTCATAGAATTTTTCTTTTATTTTAGTTAGGTCGAACGCATAACCATTTGCCTGACAAAGCTACATGAAAAATGTTGTGCCATGTTTAGTTTCACGGCTTTTTGAAGAACAAGTTATGAGATTTCTAGTGCAAAGATTGTATTTTCGTATCAAGTTAAGGACAACCAAAAACAGGTAATCTAAGGACAGATGCAACTGAAGAGATTTTAATGTTACATCAGATATGACATATTATGCCAAGAGCAAAAACTAAAATTTAAGGTGCTGGGGAACTACCCTCTATTTCTATGCTTAAATATAAAGCTGTAGTGATGTAACTTTATAAAGGCTACCATGATAATGTAAACCATGACAGTGACGGACAAACATAAACCACCGTGCACACAAAAACTCTGTAAACAACTAATCCCACACAAAAAACCTGGTAAACATCAACACTAAAACTAAACACCAGCACGCCTCCATTCCCAGTCAGGGTACTTTTAGACAC
Source organism: Pelobates cultripes (assembly GCA_933207985.1). Classification (NCBI taxonomy): domain Eukaryota; kingdom Metazoa; phylum Chordata; class Amphibia; order Anura; family Pelobatidae; genus Pelobates; species Pelobates cultripes. The sequence goes on along the minus strand of OW240920.1, from coordinate 95,996,488 downwards.
AATCTTCTGAAACCTTTCCACATCTTTGCCGTTCAACTTCAACACCCATCCAACTGTCCATTATCCAAATTGGTCATGCAACTTCACAATCTTTTGAAGCACAATTGTGTGGTACATTGCATGTATCATAATCACTATAATTGCAAAACTGCAAACCATCTCACCCTGTCCACCCTTTAACACACATGATTCATCTCAGTACCTGGTAATATATCTCCCTTATTTACAACTATTTAACAGCAAACTGCAACATCAACAGTGCCAACGCAAAGTGTGAGATGCACCCAGGTATTTTAAACAATATGAGATATATATTGCCAAATACCACGTAACCCACAGAACTAATTTTATTAATTTTAAATTACCACCCACTCATAAATCCATTATTTTATTGCGCTGGGATCACCATAGCATACAAAAAATAGGGAAACCTCTCTTCCTATCCAACTAATTTATTTGTTATAGCACTTATTACCAACTATTCATACCTAGTAACATCATGCTCTCCATTAAAGGGAATATTACCAAAAGGTATCACCAGAATGACAATAAAACTCAGAAACATTAAAACAATAACTAATAATTCACTTCACAATGAGTGCAATGTCTTGCTTTAAAATAAAATTCACTTTACACCTCTTGCCAATCCCCTCCCATTACTACAGATGCCATGTAGAGCTTCTTCATACTTAATTTCTCTCCATCCCCTAGCTGCCCTTACCATGCTGTTCCATCATCCCACTCACTGAAGCCCTACCATGCCCCTCAATCATCCCACTTACTACCATGCCCCTCCATCATCCCACTTACAGTACCCCTTGTCAGGCCCCTCCATCATCCCACTTACTATACCCCTTCCATGCCCCTCCATCATCCCACTAACTATATTCCCTGCCATGTCCCTCCATCATTCCACTTACAGTACCCCTGGTCAGGCCCCTCCATCATCCCACTTACTATACCCCTTCCATGCCCTCCATCATCCCACTCACTATATCCCTGCCATGCCCCTCCATCATCCCACTAACTGTACCTCCTGTCATGCCCCTCCATTATCCCACTTACTGTACCTCTGCCAAGTCCCTCCATCATCCCACTTACTGTACCCCTGCCATACCCCACACTGTACCTCTTCTCTTGCCCCTCCACCATCCCAATTACTGTACCTCTGCCAAGCCCCTCCACCATCCCACTTACTGTACCTCTGCCATGCCCCTCCATCATCCCACTTACTGTACCCCTGCCATGCCCCTCCATCATCCCACTTACTATACCCCTGCCATGCCCTCCATCATCCCACTTACTGTACCCCTGCCATGCCCCTCCATCATCCCACTTACTATACCCCTGCCATGTCCACTTACTGTAACCCTGCCATGCCCCTCCATCCCACTCTACTGTAACCCCAAGTAGTGCCCCTCCATCCCACTTACTGTACCCCTGCCATGCCCCTTCATCATCCCACTTACTGTACCCCTGCCATGCCCCTCCATTCCACTTACTGTACCCCTGCCATGCCCCTCCATCCCACTTACTGTACCCCTGCCATGCCCCTCCATCCCACTTACTGTACCCCTGCCATGCCCCTTCATCATCCCACTTACTGTACCCCTGCCATGCTCCTTCATCATCCCACTTACTGTACCCCTGCCATGTCCCTCCATCATCCCACTTACTGTACCCCTGCCATGCCCCTCCATCATCCCACTTACTGTACCCCTGCCATGCCCCTTATATAACAAGTATCTCTTCCAGCTCCATCCCATCTCCCCGCTCTCTGCTGACTCTCACCGGCCGGAGGCAGCATTCCTCCTCCGCTGTTGTCCATGGCCATGTCCCCATGCCCCTTATATAACAAGTATCTCTTCCAGCTCCATCCCATCTCCCCGCTCTCTGCTGACTCTCACCGGCCGGAGGCAGCATTCCTCCTCCGCTGTTGTCCATGGCCATGTCCCGCAGTGTGGACCCGGGTATGCTCGGTGGTTAGTGTCCGCTCAGCTGCTGCTGCTCCATCCTCCGTGTTCAGGCAGAGCAGTCCTGCCGGCCCAGGGGCGTATCCAGCCACAGTGAGCTCACCTCGCCAGGCGTGCGCCTCCCAGAGGATCACGGGAAGTATAGGCTGTCAGTGCAGCTGGGTCAGTGTGGGTTCTCAGTCACCTACAGAAAGTATTAGCACAGCTCAGTTCTACTAACACACTGACCTGGGGGAGATACAACATTGTCTGTACCACGAGTAACACACTGACCTGGGGAGATACAACAACCAACACACACATTGTCTGTACCACGAGTAACACACTGACCTGGGGAGATACAACAACCAGCACACACATTGTCTGTACCACGAGTAACACACTGACCTGGGGAGATACAACAACCAGCACACACATTGTCTGTACCACGAGTAACACACTGACCTGGGGAGATACAACAACCAGCACACACATTGTCTGTACCACGAGTAACACACTGACCTGGGGAGATACAACAACCAACACACACATTGTCTGTACCATGAGTAACACCTGGGGAGTTACAACAACCAATCATAAGCGTGCGCATGGGGTGTGCCTGGGAACACCCTAATCCCCGCGGCACGCCTATGGAGTGAGACCGGCAGGGGAGACCTCAGGATCTCCCCTGTCGGCTCATGCAGAGCCGTCACTATCCGAGCGCCAGCTGTGCTCTAAGCCTCCCTCCCGACTGCAGCAGTGAGGGAGGCAGGAGAGGACCCGGGGAGCTCAACCAGCAGCTCCGCCGGGTTCCTCTTGCAAGATCTGAGCGTTGCTGCGGCAACGCTCAGATCTCGCTAGAGTGAACTCTAGCCCGGGGGCTAGAGTTCACTCTCCACTGGACCACTGGGGAAAGCAGCAGGAACCTGTCGGCTCATGCAGAGCCGTCACTATCCGAGCGCCAGCTCTGCTCTAAGCCTCCCTCCCGACTGCAGCAGTGAGGGAGGCAGGAGAGGACCCGGGGAGCTCAACCAGCAGCTCCGCCGGGTTCCTCTTGCAAGATCTGAGCGTTGCTGCGGCAACGCTCAGATCTCGCTAGAGTGAACTCTAGCCCGGGGGCTAGAGTTCACTCTCCACTGGACCACTGGGGAAAGCAGCAGGAACAATAATCCCCCCTCCCTACACAAGGTAAGAAGGGAGGGGGGATATTAAGTAATGTACGCCCACCTCCCGCACACACACACATACAGCACACACACAGCACCCACCCACACACAGCACCCTCACACACACACACATACAGCACACACAAACACAGCACACACATAGAGCACCCACATACACACACCACCCACACACAGCACACACATACAGCACGAACCCACACACAGCACACACATACAGCACGAACCCACCCACACACACACACACACAGCACCCACACACACATACAGCACCCACACACACATACAGCACCCACACACATACATACAGCACCCACACACATACACACAGCACCCACACACATACACAGCACCCACACACATACACACACAGCACCCACAAACACACACAGCACCCACACACAGCACCCACACACACACCACCCACACACACACACACCACCCACACACAGCACCCACACACAGCACGCACCCACACCACACACACACAAACAGCACCTTCACACATACAGCACCCACACACACATATACACACACAGCACCCTCACACACATACAGCACCCACACACATACAGCACCCTCACACACAACACCCTCTCACACACAGCACAGAAACAGCACCCTCATAAACACACACATCACACTAACAGGACCCTAACAAACACACACACACAAACACCCTCACACACAGACAGCACACAAACAGCACCCTCATAAACACACACATCACACTAACAGCACCCTCACACACACACACACACACACACACAACACCCTCAAACCACCCTCACGCAGCGCGCGCACACACACACACACACACACACAGCAGTGTATGTATGTGTGTGTGTGTATATATATATATATATATATATACATACATACATACACACACACACACACACACACACACACATACATACATATACACGTGGCGTGTTTTTGTGCTTTAGGGTGCACACCCTAATGCAATAGGCTGTGCACGCCTACGCAACCAATACACACACTCTCTGTACCATGAGTAACACACTGACCTGGAGATACAACAACCAATACACACACTGTCTGTACCATGAGTAACACACTGACCTGGGGAGATACAACAACCAATACACACATTGTCTGTACCATGAGTAACACACTGACCTGGGGGAGATACAACAACCAATACACACATTGTTTGTACCATGAGTAACACACTGACCTGGGGAGATACAACAACCAATACACACATTGTCTGTACCATGAGTAACACACTGACCTGGGGAGATACAACAACCAATACACACATTGTCTGTACCATGAGTAACACACTGACCTGGGGAGATACAACAACCAATACACACATTGTCTGTACCATGAGTAACAAACTTACCTGGGGAGATACAACAACCAATACACACATTGTCTGTACCATAAGTAACACACTGACCTGGGGAGATACAACAACCAATACACACATTGTCTGTATCATGAATAACACACTAACATTGGGGAGATACAACAACCTATACACACATTCTCTATATCATGAGTAACACACTGACCTGGGGGAGATACAACAACCAACACACACACACACAGATGAACTTTTTGCAGCACTCAAAGTGAGCATTGCAGACAGCCCTTTATATTTATTGAATGTTGAGCATGATCGTGCTCAGCCACGGCTATTCAGAGCTGTGAGAGGTCTGAAAATACCCTGACAGAATCTTTCCGTATGCCCCCCCACCCTCCCCCTGCTGATTGTGATCGGTGTAGGACTTCGCCAGCTACCAAGTACCAATCACAGTGTGATCAGCAGGTTAAAGCATGCTGGAGGTTTAGCTTTACAGTGAGATCTCCCTGTCGTGCTGAAAACAGCCGGCAGATCCAGGGCAGGTGCAAGGATGTTTGGCCACACAGGCGAATATACATTTTGCTACCCCCCTCCTGCAAAACATGCATCTCCAACCTTCTGCATGTCTCTTTCTACCTTTTGTGTATTTTATCCCCCTTGTGTGTTTCTTAAAAACCTCTTTGTGTGTCTCTTTTTCCCCTTCTTCAACCCCTTTGTGTGTCTCTTTTTCCCCTTCTCCAGCCCCTTTGTGTGTCTCTTTTTCCCCTTCTCCAGCCCCTTTGTGTGTCTCTTTTTCCCCTTCTCCAGCTCTTCCGTGTTTCTCTTTCCCTCAGACACTTTGTGTATCTCTTTCTCCATTTCCCCAGCCCCTTTGTTTGTCTCTTCCTCCAGCCCCTTGTCTCTGCCCTCCTAGCCCATCTGTGTTAATCTTTTTTCCTTTTCCCATCTCCTCTGGGGGCTTCTTTATCCCCATCCAAGCCCTTTTTGTGTCCCCCTCCGTTCACCACTCTGTGTGTCTTTCTCCCTAGAACCCCTCTGTGTGTATCTTTCTTTCCCCATCTCATCTGTGTGTCTTTCTCCCAATTTCCCAGCCCCTCTGGATGTCTCTTTCTACTCTTTCCCAACCCCTCTGTATGTCTTTATCCCAAAGCCCCTCTGTGTGTCTATTTCTCCCCAAGCCCCCTCTGTGTGTCTATTTCTCCCCAAGCACCTATGTGTGTCTCTTTGTGACATGGAGAGCTTTGAGAGGAACTCCGTTGCAGTGGAACAGCAACCCCTTGCAAACATGAGCTTTGCAGGTGCCTGAGAGTGATACGGGAACCTGGGATATCTATAAGGGCAGGGGTGCATTTATTTACAGAGGAAGTGATGAAGCCATGAGGGAGCCAGGGCCGTCTTTAACGCGGGGCAAACGGGGCAGCTGCCCCGGGCCCAGTTTCTCTTGGGGGGCCCGAGGCACCTGCCCCGTGGGCCCCGCTGACCCCGGCGGGCGGGTGGCTGGTCGGGCAGGAAGGCGGGCGCGCGAGGGAGCACTCACTGCTTCCTCTTCAGCTCCCTCGCGCACCGCACTGATGCCGGAGCCGGAAGATGACGTCATCTTCCGGCGCCGGCATCCCTACGCGGCGCGCGAGGGAGCTGAAGAGGAAGCAGTGAGTGCTCCCTCGCGCGCCCGCCTTCCTGCCCGACCGGCCACCCGCCTGCCCAGGAGCCCAGCAGCAGCACCACTGGACCCCAGGGAATCCCCCCAGCACTCAAAAAGGTAACGAGGCTGGGGGGATTACATTTAAAAAAAATAAATGTGTTTGTGTGTGTGTTTGTGTGTTAGTGTATGTGTTTGTGTGTTTGTTTGTGTGTGTGTGTTAGTGTGTGTGTTTGTGTGTTAGTCTATGTATTTGTGTGTGTATGTGTGTGTTTGTTTGTGTGTGTGTGTGTATGTGTGTGTTAGTGTTTGTGTGTTAGTGTATGTGTGTGTTAATGTTTGTGTGTTAGTGTATGTATGTGTGTGTTTGTGTGTTAGTCTATGTATTTGTGTGTGTATGTGTGTGTTTGTTTGTGTGTGTGTATGTGTGTGTTAGTGTTTGTGTGTTAGTGTATGTAAAGAAGTGTTTGTGTATGTGTGTTAGTGTGTGTATGTGTGTTAGTGTATGTGTGTGTTAGTGTATGTGTGTTAGTGTGTGTGTGTGTTAGTGTGTGTTAGTGTTTGTGTGTTAGTGTGTGTGTTTGTGTGTTAGTGTATCTGTGTGTTATTGTATGTGTGTGTTAGTGTATGTCTGTGTGTGTGTGTCAGCATGTCTGTGTGTGTGTGTCAGTATGTCTGTCTGTCTGTGTGTCAGTATATATGTGTGTGTATATCTGTGTGTGTCAGTATGTGTATGTGTTAGTATGTCTGTCAGTGCGTCAGTATGTCTGTTAGTGCATGTGTATGCATGTGTCAGTATATCTGTCTGTGTGCCAGTATGTCTGTGTGTGTGTGTGTCAGTATATCAGTCTGTGTGTGTCAGTATTTCTCAGTGTATGTGGGTGTCAGTATATCTGTCAGTGTGTGAGTGTCAGTATTTCTGTCAGTGTATGTGTGTCAGTATGCTGATCAGTATATGTGTCTGTGTGTGTGTGTCAGTATGTCGGTATATGTGTCTGTGTGTTATTATGTCTGTATATGTGCCTGTGTCAGTATGTCTGTCAGTACGTCTACCAGTGTATGTGTCTGTGTGTGTGTCAATATATGTACCTGTGTCAGTGTGTCTGTCAGTGTATGTGCCTGTTTATCTGTATGTAGTCAGTGTATGTATCTGTGTATCTGCTTGTGCGTCAGAGTGTGTACCTGTGCATCTGAGCCGCAACTTTAAATACAAATACACCCCTCCATTCAAACTTCAACACTACATATAAAACACACTCCTGCATTGAAACGTCAACACTACATACAAGCACACTCCTACATTCAAAAACAAACACTACACATAAATGCACACTTGCATTCAAACTCCAGTACCACATACAAACACATGCTTACATTCAAACATACTAACATGGCTCAGTGCTAAATACAACACTGCAAGCATGGGAAATTGGTAGAGTCCAAGCTGTCAAAGCATTGTTGGAGTTGCACGACAGATGGGGTTCTACCTTTAGTCCAACCTTGCAATTGGGGGTCCCAATAAAATTCATTCTACTTTAGTACCGCCACTGCGTTGGGATGGATGCCCTGATTGCATACCAGGGAGTGAGGGGCGAGAGCGGCAGGGCACAGGGGGCCCAAGCAAACACTTGCCCAGGGTCCATTCGTTATTAAAGACGGCCCTGGAGGGAGCAGACAGGAATCAGTGTCAGGAGGTCCGATAGTCAGCAAAGTAGCGAGGTCAAGAGTCAAGCCAAGGGTCAGAAGTCGAAACGTTTTACCAGGAATCAGGGACCAGGAAACCAGAAATAGGAACATGGATCAGGAACCAAAGTCAGGAACCAGGATCAGGAGTGAGGAACAAGGCACAGGAATCAGAACCAGAAGATTGAGACTTGACCAAGTGCAGTGCTAGGCTATTTAGAAGATGTCATGTGAACAGACCCCACCCCTTGCAGGCAGAACCCCCAAGTGACTATAAAGGAGGGGAGGGAACTGGGTGCCATCTTGGCAATTCCACAGTGCCTCCTCTCTGTCTTTCCAAGCTTCCAACCCCCCCAACCCTATCTGCACACTACACCAGCGTCTACATGGCAGCTGCCATCTTGCTGTGTCAGTGGCCCCCAAGCGGAGCCCGGCACAGTTCAACAGCCAGGAACTGCAGGAGAAACGGTGAGAGTGCGGCAGGGCAGAGCCTCAGAGTCAGTACAAACTGCTATGTGCTAAGCTGTTCATTAGCAGGAATATACAGACAAGAATTCACCCATTAAGACAGAAAGAAAGGCGTTTTTGCTTAGAGTGGAGGAAAGGGTTCTTTACAGTAAGGACAGTAAAGATGTGGAGTTCTCTGCCTAAAGAGGTTGTTTTTTCGGATTTTGTAGATTAATTAAAAATGCTTGGATGCTTCTTTGCATAAACAAAATATTCAAGGATATAATTGATATGTATGTAAACAGGTTGTTGGTCCATAGAGTGTAAAGAGGGAATTATTTTCCCTTCTTGTGGCATAATTGGAAAATAGTTTTCTGGGTTTTGTTTTGCCTTCTTTTGGATCAACAACAAAAAATGGTTGAACTTCATAGACTTTAGTATTTTTTCACCCTAGACAACTATATAAACTTTTCATTTAAAAACTGCACAGAGCATGTTACTAATTTAGCCCTGTATTTTCTCAAAGACATCATGGGGTATGCCATATACTATATTTTGAGCCTAACTATACAGCTATTTTTGCGCCAGGTTATTTCAAAGCCTATGGTATTTTTTAAAACTTTTTTTTATATGCACAATTTAGAGGTTTATTTTGATGGGGCATGCGATTAGCCTCTCTATTCATGGGGTATCATTAACTCATAGCACCAAGGGATGGGGTTACAGTGCCCACAAGAGAGACACTCAAGAAGCTATCTAGGAGGCAGTACAGGGAGAGGACAGCAGCAACAGCAGCTCCTGGCGCCTGCTAAATGTAAATGTATAATATTATCTTTTTATCTCTCCCAGTAGCACCAGTGACTGCATGAGAGCCAATTAAAGGAACACTATAGGGTCAGGAGTACAAATATGTATTCCTGACCCTATTTTGTTAAAAACATAATCTAGTCCTCATTTCCCCCCCTAAATATAGTGAAATCTTACTTGTATTCCAGTCTGCTGCTACCGGCTGTGCCCCTGATCTGCCTGCTTGGCTGACATCATCAGAAGTGTTGAACAAAGGCAAATCACAATGCTTTGTCATAGGAAAGCATAGCATTGGCTGAGACTGTCAAGGAGGCAGATCGGGGGAGAGCCAGCACAAGCCAAACACAGCCCTGGTCAATCAGCATCTCCTCATAGAGATGCATTAACCCCTTCCCGACCTCGGACGTATTAGATACAAAAAAAGTTGTTAACGACCTTGGACGTACCTGGTACGTCCGCGGAAAATCAGACCCAATAACTTACCTGGACCGGCAATCCGCGGTGATCCCGGTTGGAGGATGGACTGCCCGAGACCCCAGCAGTTCCCCTGCACCAGCTATGGCAACCACAGCCCTCCAGGGCCATGTGATCACCATGTTCATATGGCCGCAATAGGAGTCTGAGCTGTCAGGCAGTTCCCCAGACTCCTAAAATGTGTTAAAAAATTAAATACTAAATTAATTATATATGTATAATAAATTATAAAATAATTAAAGCATTTTATAATATATTATACATATATAATGCATATATGAGACTTCATTATAAGTGTACTTTGAGATATAAACACATATCTCAAAATACACTTATAACAATCATAAAAATGCTTTATTTTATAATATATTATACATATATAGGAAATAAAAGTGCGTGTGTGTGTATATGTATGGATATATATATATATATATATATATATTTTGTGACCGAAAGCAAGGAATTGTGCTGGAGGGAATCTATATATCTCCCCAGATTTTGCAAGGTTCCTACTTTGTGTAATTAGCCACAAGGAAATGTGTTATGTTAAAATGAATATTGCACTTTATATAATTGTATATTTGGGCCCTGGGATGGAGCACTTGGAGAGTAGGGTGGGCCAGTGCTCCACTACACATTTTGGAAGTTGCTTGGAACCTACAGGTGAGAAGTCCAGTTCCAGAGTTTCAGTGCTAATTTACCTCACCTGAAAAGGATTGTTAATTACACGTAGTGATGTCCCGAATGGTTCGCCGAACGGTTCGAGAACGGTTCGCCACGGACTCATCATTGCAAGAGAGTATTTCAATACTGCAGCAACTTGTACTGGCTCAAAAGGAAAATACAGATGCTTTATTCAAGCAAGTTGAAGCAGCACAGGCAGCAGCTCATCAATTGCTCAGAGAGAAGCAGCAGCATGCCATATGTGTCATACAGCAGGAGATCCAGAGCCTATCACAAAGGCTGGCCAGGGATGCCACAGAATCACCACAATGTCCAAAGGTGATCAGAGTGAGTCACTACTTGCAAAAGATGGTATCCACAGATGATGTAGAGGCCTACCTGATGGCATTTGAGCGAACCGCTGAGCGAGAAGGTTGGCCTGCAGTGGAATGGGCAAGTCTGCTAGCACCATTTCTTACTGATGAATCCCAGAAAGCATACTATGATCTGAAGCCAGTGACTACAAAAAGCTGAAAGTAGAAATACTGGCACACCTGGGGGTGACAACAGCCGTCCGTGCCCAGAGATTTCATTCATGGACTTACAGCCTGGATAAACAGATTCGTTCACAGATGTTTGACTTGATACACCTTGCCAGAAAATGGTTGCAGCCAGAGATCAACTCACCCAGCCGCATTGTGGAGCAACTGGTGATGGAAAGATTCCTGAGAGGCTTACCTATTGGACTTCGTCGGTATGTCAGTCAAAGCAATCCCCAAACAGCATATAGCAGCGGGAGAACTGCTTCAACCTCCTGGCCAAGAGAGACCCAAGAATCAGAAAACCTACAGCCCCAGTAAATCTGGTAAGACTTTTCCAGGGAAAAGTGGGTCTTTTGATGAGAGAACAGGGTTTTATTACCCAAGAGACATTGTTAAAAGAGAAAAAGGCTTTGGGAGGTGGGAAGAGCCTACAAAGGACTCAAAAAGTACTAATTACGGTATAAAATGCTTTAAATGCAGAAACTTTGTGCATATTGCAAAAGACTGTCCTGAAAATGTTGAACCAATGGAGTGTAATTTTGGTAATAATTGGGAAGGAATTGCACTTTATTCACAGGTTGTATGTTCTGCGGAAAAAAAATGGTTATTTGAATAGTCACCCTGGATGTGAATGTGGAAGGAAAAAATATACAGGCATTGCTAGATTCAAGGATTATGGTTACACTTCTATACCAATCCTTATTATAGGATACTCATATTGTTAACTCTGAAAAAGTTGATATTGCTTGTGTGCACGGGGATATACATAACTACCCTACTGCAGATATACTTGTTAAGACCCAGTGTGTACCACTATTGGCGCACTGTGTTAAACCTTGCACATAGCCATGTTTTGGGTGGCCACCTAGGGGCTGACAAAACAAGAGAACGAGTTTTGAGGAGATTTTATTGGCCTGAAGTAATCGCAGCTATCAAAAACTACTGTTTGTCATGCCCTGAATGTCAGGTCACTGCGCCCTTTACGGCCTACCGTAGACCCCTTTAGTACCCTTGCCTGTTATTGAAGGGCCTTTTGAACGTATTGCTATGGATTTTGTGGGTCCTCTGGTAAAATCCACTAGGGGGCATCAGTATATATTAGTAGTACTAGACTATGCTACCCATTACCCTGAGGCAATACCTATGCGTACAACCTCAGCAAAGTCCATTGCTAAAGAGTTAATGATGATGTTTAGCCGGGTTGGGATTCCCAAGGAGATCCTATCAGATCAGGGTACTCCATTCATGTCCAAGGTTACAAAGGAACTCTGCAAGCTCCTTCACATTAAACACCCCAAAACCTCTTTATCACCCACAAACCGATGGTTTGGTTGAGCAATTTAATAAAATGTTAAAAGCTATGCTGCGCAAAGTAACTGATAAAGATGGGAAAAACTGAGATTTTCTATTGCCCTATTTAATGTTCGCCATTAGAGAAGTACCCCAAGCTTCTACGGGTTTTGTCACCTTTTGAATTATTATATGGCAGACACCCCAGGGGATTACTTGACATAGCAAAGGAAACTTGGGAACAAGAAGCTAACCCACATCACAGTGTAATAGAACACATAACTCAGATGCAGGAACGTATTGAAGCCATTATGCCAATAGTCAAAGAACACATTCAAAAGGCTCAACAAAATCTGCAGAATAGCTATAATAAGAATGCTAGAATTCGAGTATTTCAACCAGGAGACAGAGTATTAGTCCTGGTTCCCACAGTAGAGAACAAATTCCTGGCAACTTGGCATGGACCATATGAGATTATTGAAAGAGTGGGAGAGGTAAATTATAAAGTAAGGCAACCAGGTAGAAGAAGGGAAGTGCAATTATACCATGTCAATTTGCTAAAACCATGGAAAGAAAGGGAAGTTCTCACAGGAAGTTCTCACGGTGTCTAGAGAGATATCTGCTATGCCTCACTGATGATGCCTAACAAGGCTGAAACGATCGTCTGGAGTTGCTGTGTCTCTCGTCCAGAGGGAACTTGCTGGCATTTCGGATCTGGACTACCCGTATGGGTGGGACCAGTCTGATATGTTTCAGAGATGTTCTCTCTGTAATGGCACAAGATGAGCTAAAACAAGCTTGAGTTCTGAGCGGGGACCCACCGAAGGGCAGGCTATTTCAGTTGCTGTCCGTTCTCAGAATACTCTTGCGACCCGTTTTCTTGCTCTCCATTAATGCAGAGTAGACACCTGCCTGCCCAAAACGGCAGGTTCCTACTCTGCTTTCTTGTCAGGAGGACCGGAAGCAGGGGGAGGGACCTAGGAAGCAGCTCTCCTGTCCACCCACGAGCAATCTGTGTGGAGCGTTGCTGAGCGTTACCATGGCAACGCTCCACATAGCATCGCGCGGGATGACAGGAGAACTGCAGGACCTGTCACATACTTACCACCACCGGACCACCAGGGATGGCTGTGTCCCCCCCCCCCTTCACCAAAGGTAAGAAGAAGGGGGGGGATACATATTTAATATACTTTTTTTTTTAAAAAAAAGCTTTTTTTATCTTCCCCACCCCCTACACAGCACCCCTACTCCCCACACACACAGCACCCGTATGGCTCCACACACAGCACACCTGCCGCCCCACACACAGCACCCCTACCCCCCCACACACAGCACCTCACACACACACACAGCACTCCACACCCGTACACACAAACACATACACTGCATCCCTCAATGCAGTATGTGTGTGTGTATTCAGCAGTCTTTATGTATTCAGCAGGGTGTGTGTGTGTGTGTATTTAGCAGATTGTGTATGTACTCAGCAGTCTGTGTGTGTGTATTCAGCAGTGTGTGTGTATTCAGAGGACTGTGTGTATGTGTTTGTGTATTTAGCGGACTGTGTGTATGTATTTAGCAGTCTGTGTGTGTGTGTATATTCAGCAGTCTTTATGTATTCAGCAGGGTGTGTGTGTGTGTATTCAGTAGACGGTGTGTGTATTCAGCAGACTGTGTGTGTAGTGGAGCGCTAGTTCAACATAATCTTTCTCTGCTGGTATTCCAAGAGTTTCTCAGGACCAAGTAAGATATCACAGGTAAATAAAATAATCCACAAATATCCCATGACCTTTTCCAATAACTGGACAACACACAGTATCAGGAGCAGAACTGGATTTTAATGCCACATACTCAGCTTTCATGCAATTCTCCCATGCAAAGGAGACATTCACAGAAAATCATGCATTATCCAATCATCAGCTAGTTACAGCCCACACATTCCCTCCCCTTATCCTGGGAGATAACATGATTAACTGTACATTGGAAACACAAATTTTTACCCCATTTCTGGATGTACACCAAAACTGTATCTTACACCCATAAATTATATATCTCCTGATAGCCCTGATCTGGGTGGGCAACATACTCAAAAATCACCCAGATCGGTTCAGGGGTTTGGGAATTTCTTGGAGGTCTTCGTTTTACCGACCGCACATGAGGTATTAGCTGAAATGAGTAACGTGTTTTGGCCTTGCGGTCGGTCTCTGTCTGTGAGGTGAAAAGCATGAAATACTCCAATATAATGGGCTCTGTCTGGGTTCGTATGATTTCCCCTCATTCGTGTGCATCTTTTCACCGAACGCCGGGCCTTTCATATGTTTTCCCACGAACAGGTGGACGTATCTAGGTCAATTGAAGTGAAAGGAAATAACGATAGGGGAGGTCAATTAGTGCCACACTCCTCTCCGGGGTGGTCTGGTTGTTCGGTATTTTGTTCATTTGTCAAATGATATAACTCCAGGTGGTTCACAGTCATTTCTTACCGAACAACCAGACGAATGACACAACATATAGAGTGTAACTGGGATCTTTTTCCAAGGTACTGAACTGGGGAGAAGGGAATAAAATATTTCACCAATTAGGGGTAGGGACAGCCAACAAGAATATGATGAGTAGCAACGTACAGTCCGCTACAGTGTGTTTGTATTACCAGTCTGACTGTGTGTTTGTATTTAGCAGTCTGACTCTGTGTATGTATTAAGCAGTCGGTGTGTGAAGGTGTTCAGCAGTGTGTGTATGTTTTGCATTTGTTGGAGATATTAATAAATATAAGCTTAATTTTATCTATTTATATCATTATTTACAATTTGTATAATTGAACTCTCTGTTGTGTTCTTTTTTTTAAAACAAAAGATGTTAATTAGTTCGGACAACTGTACGAGTTATTTTTTCTAAACTTAAACCTCAGTATTCAGGTTTAGTTTGAGGGGAAAAAAAGTTGGCACCAAAACATACACAGTGACCCACACACCCACAAACACAGATAGTGACCTACACAAAAATACCCCCCCCCCCCCACACACAAACTCTGACTAATGCAGTCACACCTTCAGTACAGCTGCTGGCATGCCAATCTGACCAACTTCTCTCTTCAGCCGCTGGAATGACGTTGTGTCCCGGCGATAGGCAGCATCCCTGTGTACTGCACCCATCAGGGCCCGTGGGAAGGACAGCCCTTGCTGCCTGTGACGCCTCCTCCCTCCTGCATGGCTCACAATTTATACTGTAAGGAAGTGATCACTGTCACTTCCTACCAGCCGGCAGCGAGACCCATCAGGTGGCCCTCACCCGATCACCTGATGGCCCCCTCCAGCGTTTGGACCCCAATGTAGCCGCACTGGCGGTAGTTCCACCACTGCATAAGACATTGACACAACCACAGTAATGCAACACAGTTGTTAGTGGAGCCTGTCCAGTGGCAGAACTAAAGAAGAGAGAGCCCTGGTGCAAAAAAAAAAAATTGCCCCTCTCTCATTCCCGTAGAGCAGAAATGGCCAAAAGACAGATCTACAACAACTACAAGATGCTTTGCCAGCTGTGGATCTACCATTTCCCCACCCTTGCAGGGTTGTTATATAAGTGTGCAGTGCTTGTGTGTGAATGTACGCATATTTTAGAATATGTGTGTTGATATTTGGGTGTTTATGTATAATGCTGATGTTTGAATGCAGAGGTGCATTTGTGTGCAGTACTGGTGTTTGAATGCAGGGGTGTGCTTGTGTGTACTGTTGGAGTCTGAATGCAGAGCGTGGTTATTTATGTTTACTGATATTATTTGAATGTAGGGTTCACAATATTGTCTTGTGCAGTACCAATTCACACCACTATCTCTGTTTGGCATTGTTTCTAATTTCTTTTCATTAGCACTTCACCTGGTCCTTGTTTAGCACCTATATAGTTTGGTTTCTCCCCTCACTCCTGGCCAGATCGTTGTCTCTCGTCTCCTGTTTTCCTGGAGATTCTGGCTCCTGGCTCCTTAATCCTGCATACTGTTCCTTGGCCCTGTGTCCTGCGGCTCCTTGTCTTCGTTCCTGTGTTCTCCTGGTCTTTGTCCTGTGTCCTCTTGATCCTGCGTTACTGTGTCCACCTGGTCCTTCGTTCCTGTGCCCTCTGATCCTGTGTTCTGGTTCCGTGTTCTTGGCTTTATTACCAGTGATCCTGACCCTGCAGCCTTGTTCATTTATTCTGCTTCTGACCTTGCTTCCTGGTGTCAGTATATTAGTCTTGTGACTCTGGATTTGTGCCCTACCTACTACTCGTGGTAACTGCACAATCCTGCCCTTATACCAAAGGACTGTTTCAGTATACGTTGTCTGCACTATTCGTGCTTATCCTGATTTATTGTATATATTTTGTGGCATTGTATATATATTAGTGGAAAACGGATCAGCGCTGTGTGATATGAACAAACAGAAAGCAGCAACCTATAAATATGAGGTTCCCTCTAAAGTCCTCAAAGGAGAAATGGCAAAAACAAGAATAATAGGTTGCGCTACAAAAAAGCAAATAGACAGAAATGTATATATAAAAACAGTTTAACACATAAATACAGAAAAATATATAAAAAAGAGAAATATATAAAAAATAATAGTCCAAATAGTAGATATTGTAAGTTGATAAATAATGGTTGTAGTATTTGGTATATTTCTCTTACAGGTTCCAGTAGGTGTACAGTAGTAGTATGTCCAATAGGGAAAATAGATCTTCTAATCTTTAGAGGAGTCTTGGCTCGATGATAGACATGGAAAAAAGAAAGACAACAAAGACGATCCAATAGTGTAGACTGTCTGTTGATAGGAGAAATAATAAATAGGTAATACACTCACCTATATTAGAGCATAGACTTGCTCTAGTATATTGGGCATTCAGTGGCGTTTGTCCCCCACTGGTAGGGTATAGGTGAAGATGATCCCTCGGTTTTAAAAAGGAGATAAAAGCAAAATATAGTGCTCACTGGATATGAGTAAATTAAATAAAAGAAAGGAATAAAAATACTCACATATGGATGAGCAGGGTAAACTGCTCAATATAACCGCATAGGTGGTACAATCCCCACCTAGGATTCTTGGTCTTGTGTAGGCTCCAAGATGGTATGTGACCAGGTAATGACAAATTTTAAGAGTGAGATAAAAAAGGTTATATGGCAAAATTGTTATAAAAAGCCACTATTCCTTTATTAGTACAATATAAAATATAAAAAATAGCCAAAACGCGTTTCGCCACACAGGGCTTTATCAACTGGCAATAGTGAGTTGCCAGTTGATAAAGCCCTGTGTGGCGAAACGCGTTTTGGCTATTTTTTATATTTTATATTGTACTAATAAAGGAATAGTGGCTTTTTATAACAATTTTGCCATATAACCTTTTTTATCTCACTCTTAAAATTTGTCATTACCTGGTCACATACCATCTTGGAGCCTACACAAGACCAAGAATCCTAGGTGGGGATTGTACCACCTATGCGGTTATATTGAGCAGTTTACCCTGCTCATCCATATGTGAGTATTTTTATTCCTTTCTTTTATTTAATTTACTCATATCCAGTGAGCACTATATTTTGCTTTTATCTCCTTTTTAAAACCGAGGGATCATCTTCACCTATACCCTACCAGTGGGGGACAAACGCCACTGAATGCCCAATATACTAGAGCAAGTCTATGCTCTAATATAGGTGAGTGTATTACCTATTTATTATTTCTCCTATCAACAGACAGTCTACACTATTGGATCGTCTTTGTTGTCTTTCTTTTTTCCATGTCTATCATCGAGCCAAGACTCCTCTAAAGATTAGAAGATCTATTTTCCCTATTGGACATACTACTACTGTACACCTACTGGAACCTGTAAGAGAAATATACCAAATACTACAACCATTATTTATCAACTTACAATATCTACTATTTGGACTATTATTTTTTATATATTTCTCTTTTTTATATATTTTTCTGTATTTATGTGTTAAACTGTTTTTATATATACATTTCTGTCTATTTGCTTTTTTGTAGCGCAACCTATTATTCTTGTTATTGTATATATATTGTTTGTTTTGTTTGTCTCCTGTCAAATCCAGAAATCTGTGTTATGTGGACTTATCACTGAACTGAAAACTTATCACAAACAAATATATGACTCTTTGCTTTCTCAATTACCTGATTGTGAGAAATGGTTGAGAAAGCCTCCTGTAATAAGTAGTGTCTCTTAAAGAAACATCACGCAAAAAATCCTTGTCATATTTGCAGAAGCAGTTAAGAGTAATGTGCAATAGTTACACTGCCTTGTTACCCGAAATTCATTTTCTTATTGATCTAATACAGGAAAGAATGAGTGTCTTTATGCCTGATAATGATGTTTATATACCCTTTCCTGATTTGCATAGTGTAACGGATCACCTGGCACCCCGACTGGGTACCTCCGTTGAAGGATGCTCCTAGCACTTCCTGAGGACTCCAAGCACTGCAGCAGACACCAAAACCACCAAACCGTAGGAGCATATGAATGCTCTCAAGCATTTGAATGTTGTATACAGCTGAATAGGAAAAACCATGCGAATAGGTTTACACTCCTAGCAATCAAACTGGAACAGCATACAATAAATCCTCCCCCAATAATGAGACAACACTTCACTTTGAGGGTTAAGCAGGAACTGACTTGACTGGCACATACAGCCTCTTTTATTTCCTATCCACAAACTTAGTACTGCCCACAGGGTTTTACAGAACAACCAATAACACGTACAATACACTCAGACACTCCCACACAAAATCATGCCCTCTGCCTGTGATACAATTACCTTACACAATGGGTAATCTAATTATCACAGACAGAGAAATACAGTTTCATAAAACACATCACAGGGACCCCAAAACATACAATAACCCTATAAAAAGTATATCCTTGGAACCGGGGGATCTGGGTGAACCACATATCCAAAATTCACCCAGATCCGTTCAGTACTTTGGAAGATACAGTTTAATGCAGATTCTGCAGAACATATACAGGCTAAATGGAAAACAATCACTGTATAATGTGTCCCCTGCTGTATAGTCCAAAACCACTGCACGATGTCTCTGTGCACCAAATACTGGCGAGATGGCACCATGTTGAAAAGTCCAAACCGTGTCTGTGAGTTAAAATGGCCGCCATCCATTGTTCTCACCATGTGCTTCATGATACAGGAAATGGTGGCCACCCAGTAACTCCACAGTATGTCCCCAGATGTTTCTCAGAGGGCCAGCAGCAGCACAACACAAATCCATTATGCCCTAATCATGTCTTTAAAGGGCAATACACCCCAGGGGCCATAGTCACATGGCAGGAGGCTGGTAATCAGTCTTCTCCAATGCCCAGTGGCGAGGTCGGTTTCGCCACACACAGCGTCCCTAATCCTCCTGACTCTGACTTGGACAAATGGCTTGTTGATCCTCCCGACTGCAAAACCGAAGTTCCTCGTGAATTTAAAGCTGAATTCTGTCCAGCCCAAACTGAAGACGACGATGTTGAGGGAGGGGTTATATAGCACTGGCGATCCCCTCATGGACTGGGTCTTTGATGAGCTGGGTGCTCGTTGCATAGCAGCTTTGGAGGACGAGCAGTCTGAATGTGAAGGTAGTACTGTTGTAGATAATTTACTGCAAACCAATTAGTTTGAATGACTATCTGTTCCTGTCCAAATTAAAGATAATAAAGTTGCGTGCACGCAGAAGTAAATTCACACTGAGACACAAAGTTCAGGTTAATGAAAGAACTTCGGAGAAGTTTAATGGCTTCTGACAGAAAATGGGTGCGCAGACCCTTTTAAAGGCATTATTACATCATTGAAGAAAATCAAGATATAGACAAATAGACATTGTTAATTGGCTTAGGTGCTAAGATGTTAGTAAAATGCCCTCCCCATTCTTAGGTCACTATCCACGTCATGCTTTTCTACTCCAGGTTTTAGCGCCATTTTGCTAACATGAGGAGCTCACTCGACGGGAGGGGCCTTTTGGCAGCTATCCATTTAGAGCGTAGCTGGCACTTGTTAGTTTCTCAAGGTTAGGTTTCAAGGCTTTTAGTAAATACACATTTTATCAAAGCTATTTCTTGCTGACATGCAAATTCTATGTTCTATAGACAAAGCTTTCTTGTAAAACTATGGGGGCCTCTTAGAGGTATAGCAAGAGGATTTAAAGGGGCCTTACAGATTTATAGAGGCCTAATAATTCTACAACAGTCCCCCCTAAAATGTTATTTGCTAAAAGACAAAACTTTATTTGTTAGTATCAGAAGATGTGTTAGCCCAAAGACACAGAAACCCCATGACCGCTGACTTAGTGTTAATGCAAAGTGCAAGTCTATCCCTCTCTTGACCCTAACAGGCTGCAGCACATCCGTCAGTACGGTTCAGGAACACTCTTCACTCCGCTGGTAACCCATAGTGGCTTATCCACTATTTCTCCGTACGGCAGTCTACCCATAAAGACGGACGCTGTCCCTGTACTGTCCCTTCCTAGACTTTCTGCACTTCATCAGTATAAGGGAGAGTTTGTAGCGGAATACAGGGTGAGGTGAGATCTTGATCATCGATTGTCAGATGAGTGAAGGTTGGTGTTGCTTGGTCTACGGTTTTCTGCAGGAATTTCCTTAGGCATGGGAGGACACAACAAATGAGAAGAGCAAGAATAAAAAGAAAAATTAGTAAGGCAATACCAATCTGGACTAAAGCTCTCTGCCAACCAGTCATCCAACCAAACCATTTTTCCCAGGGATCAGTAACTCAAGAGTTTCTCTTTAACTCTTCTGAGAGTCTATTTAATTTAGCTATGGCCAGAGTGACTTTACCATTAGGACCTGTGTTTTCTGGGATATAAGTGCAACAAGTCATGGTGTCAGGTAGTATTTTACATACACCCCCCTTTTCAGCTAGAATCATGTCTAAGGCCATTCTGTTCTGGAAGGTCATCTGGGATGTGGCCTGCAACTGCTCGGCCAGGCCCTGGAGGGCATCCCTGGTGTAGTTGACAAAACGCTGTTGGTTGTAATAAATGTAGTTAATCCAATTAAGGTTTTTGTTGGCAGTGACTATAGTGAACAGTGATTCAAAACCTGCAGCTACTTCATCTCTAGCTTTAAATTCATTAGGTACCCCCCTAGGTACCCCAATGGCATCTATGTAAATGTGGGGGTCAAAACTGCCTTTTACTGGGGTTTCGCGCCTCACTCTGGCTGGTGTATGTGGAGGGTCGTATGTGTCATGATGATTATCAGAAATAATATGAATGGGCATGATAACTTTGGCTAGGGTACACTCACCCCACCACTCAGTTTCCAGCCTAGATCTTAACTGTAGATCCCCACATAACCAGTAAATATCCCCCAATGACCTGGTATGGTGTTGCAACAGGCGTATAGGAACAGTTCTGTAAGTGGCGCAATAACCTTTAGAAAAATTACCCATGAATTTACCAATCCCGTCATACATGGCATAACAAGTGTAATTACCTCTATAGACTGTGATTCCATCAGGTGGCTTAATATTTTCAACTAAGAGAGGGTACTCTGCCGTCCATGCCATGCAGAGGGACCTATTAAAGTCATAGTGGTAGGCAAAAAGGCTTAAGAAGCAATCTTCTATCTCTAAAGGGAGAATTAGGGGGACGGTGCCAAGGTGGGGTCGGGCACCGCCACATACATAACATGCTGTTTTATTATGTTTGTTGGCATTATACCTCATCCATTCTAACCACAAATTAATGTCATTGAATCCAGTTTCAGCGGCCATGGTATCTTCAAAAGTGGGGTTAGCGATGGCCATCATATCTTTAAAGGACTGGATATGTGGTTTTAGCGGATTTGGGACCATATGATCAGCCCCTTGCCACTCTGGAGAGTGGTACATATCTCTGAGGTAGAAATGACCTAATTTGTTGTAGGAACCTTTCTTCCAATACATTCCCATTACATATCGGTCTGCATCCTCGGGGCCAGGATGTTCAATATTTAACATTAATTTCATAGGGGTACTTCCTCCAGGCTTTCTTAAAGTCATTCTTTGAAGGAGGGATCTACCCTGATTGTCTATCTTAGATAAAGCACTTTTGGGTTTATAACCCCAGGCAGGCCCAGTATTCCATCCCGCAGCCCCCCAGTAGTTACAGTCATAACCCCATTGTTCATCTACACAAACGTAAGGGTCTTTTGCTTGTGGTATATCTTTATAAATGGCTTGAATCTGTGACTTAGGGAATGGGCACTCTACAATATCACAGTAATCAAAAGTGAATGTAGCCACATGGGTACATGATGAATTATACCAGAAAGTGTACCCACTAGCATCTCTGGTGATGGCCACCTGCTGGGCTTTAAGGAGATAATGTACCAGAGGCACATGGTTGCAGAGAGTTAGCTTCCTCTGGGGCAGGTGTCTTCTTGCAATGGGAAGCGTGGATCCAGTTAGGCCTTCCGGCCAATTTGACAGAGGTAGGGGAGATCAGGAGAACTTGGAACGGTCCGTCAAATCTTGGTTCCAGGGTGTGTTTTCGCACAAATTTCTTGACCAGAACCCAGTCACCAGGGAGCAGACTGTGGTTGCCCGTATCAGAATCAGGATCTGGAATTGAAGAGAAAACTTGGGCATGGATTTTGTTTAAAGCATTTGCGGGTTCAGTTACATAATCTACTAAAACATCAGTTTGAAGTTGTAGTTGTTGGGGAAAATAGCAACCTAGCCTAGGTGCAGTCCCAAATAGAATCTCATATGGGGACAGTGAGGTAGTATTTTTGTACAAGAGCATTCATTAGATCCTTTGATAAATGTGCAGGTCCGTGTGCCCATTGTACGACTGCTGGGTACAAATTCTTAGGGAGGCAGAACTTGAGGTTGTTGGAGTACACTCCATCCTTCAGAACTGCCCCTTTCTGTTTCCACTTCTGTATTTCTTCAGGGGCAACTGTAGCCTGTTGTTCCCGCAGGATTTTTAGGTCAGTTGGAAGAGTCTGCAGAGTAAATATGGGAGTTTCTTCATTTCCGGACACTCTTCTTTCCACTTCCTGTGGTTCTCTTGCAGCTTGTTTTGCAGCCTGATCAGCTAGATGGTTGCCCTTTGCTTCATCTGAGTCCAACTTCCCATGTGCTTTTATCTTCAAAATAGCCACTTCTTCTGGGAGTAGGAGGGCGTCCATCAGCTCCTTGATTGCGGAACCGTGCTTGATTGGTGTACCGGCGGTGGTAAGAAATCCTCTTGTTTTCCAAATTAATCCGAAGTCGTGAGCCACGCCCAGTGCATATCTTGAATCCGTGTAGATATTGGCGCGCTTTCCTTCAGAGATCTTGCATGCTGAAGTCAGGGCTTGCAATTCAGCTTCTTGTGCAGACATAGTTGATGGTAAAGATGATGATTTGACAATTTCATCTGTTGTGGTTACGGCATATCCTGTATGGTATCTTCCTTCTTCATCAGCATATCTTGAGCCGTCCACAAACAGGGTGAGATCGGGATCTACCAATGGGTCTTCATGCACAGTTGGTAGATGTGTTGTTTCCATTTTCATCTGTTCAAAACAGTCATGAGGTGTATCTGGGTCGTAGTCATTCACTATGGTTAAATCTTGGAACTCATTTTCCAGGAAATGACGTGGCCATGCTTTTAGGTGGTCAGTTGTTGGATATTTGACAACACCATTTTCCTGTAGCTGTGATTCGTCCATAGTGGCCCATGCTTTTGCCATAGGCCCAAGATCATTCCATGATATTGTTTTCAACTTGGTCACAGGGACATGTGGAATGGCAGTGTCCCAATGACGGTACAAATGCTTGAGTTCCGGAGGTAGATGAATCAAGACCATACTGTTGCCTTCAGAATCACAGTAGAAGTCTTGTGCAGTGAGTTTTACTTCGACCGGATGATAGAGTTCATCTTCATAGCAGGGTTCAGGAGTGATGTTTGGTTTGTACCACATGGTACAGAAGGCATATCCTGCTCCGTCATGAAGGAGTGCTTGTCCATCATGAAAGGATAGGTTGGGATGCATTTCCTTCTTGATGGTGCCAGTGAGAAGAAAAACATAAGTTTCGTCCATGATGAATCCGTAGTATACACCCCCCTCAGGGAGTGGCAGAAGAGTGGACGGATTGAGAACTTGACATCTTTGGAGGGTAATGTTGTCAGGCAACAAAAGATGACATTGAAGGCGAAGATGCCTAGCAGGAGTAACATGCTTAAGGTGGACCTGGTTGACTATGGCAGAAATGTCATGAGGGGCCAAGACAACCAGGGGGTGACCAAGGACAGGATCTCCAGTTCTTTCAATGAGCTCTTTGGCAGCACAGACGGCCCGAAGGCAAGTGGGACGTCCTCTGGCCACAATATCCAGTTGGCAGGAGAAAAATCCAGTAGGCCTTTGGCGGCCTCCAGGACCAAGGGCCTGAGTGGGTACTCCTGTTGCATGGCCTTGTCTTTCAGAAACAAACAATTTGAAGGGTTTGGTATAGTCTGGTAGGCCAAGAGCAGGAGCAGAAGCAATAGCACGTTTGAGAGAACAGAAGTTGTCAAGGGCTTCTGTGGACAAGCAAAATGGGTCTGACTTGAGAGCATCATAGAGAGGTTGCATAAGGAGCGAGGCTTCTGGGATCCATGCTCGGCAATAGGAAATGAGGCCTAGGAAGGCGTGTAGTGACTTTGAGGTCCTTGGAGGTGGAATGTCCAGTACTGCTCTAACTCGGTCACGAGTGAGATGTCTGGTTCCCTGAGACAGACAATGGCCAAGGAAGATAACAGTAGGTTGGCAGAATTGCAGCTTGAGACGTGAAGCTTCACATCCTTGTTCTGCTAGATAGTAAAGAAGATTAATTGAGCATTGTTCTGTTGTGGGTAGATCATCTCCACAGTAAAATGGGAAGGGAACAAAGAACTGTAGTGTCTTTTCGTGACAAAGGTGTATTTAATTGAACCTGGCCGTCTGCAGTGAGGGTGATGGATGCTTGGAGGCGGGATAGGACATCAGCACCAACACAAGAGACATCGGTGTCAGGCAGGAATGATGAGTCAGGCAGGTCTTGTTCTCTAAGAACACTGCGGGCTGCACCTGTGTTAACCAGGAAAGTAGTAGGGTGACCTTCAATAGGTAAAGTTACAGTGGCTAGTGGCCCCCCTTGTTCCCCTGAAGACACTGCCATAACAGGGGCATTAAGCATCAGTAGGTTCCATCATTATAAATAATGGGTAATAGTAAGTGAAGTAAAGTTCCTATATGTCTTTGGATAAAACATTAACTATTGTGGTACTATCATTTATATTAATTAGACTATAACAATTATACCACCCTGTAACTAAAATGAATAACCAGTAGTGGCTGGGTTAATAAAACATGTCACAAACCCTTCTAGTGCTAAACCATTATTTAAAGTAAAGGATGCTACTGTAAACCTACGATCTGTAACTAGCAAGATTCGATTAAGTAAAGATACAATGTTTAAAATAACTTGCATTATTTAGCTATTTCCCTTGTTGCAAGATTAATCTGGATAATCAGCTGTTATGCTCTTATATTCGTGTCCAACAGATCTCATTTGTAGGTCACACCACAGTTGCAAATTACATTTTAGCAACCTTCTTTTTTTTTTTTATATCACGGACAAATTTCTGATACAGGGAAACAAATGGCATGATTGTTTCAGTAATTATAATGTTTCTGTTCATAATAATGTAAAGTGTAAGGAAAACAACATGTCTCTAAATAGGACGAGCATGATAGGGGTAGGCCTCATGATGGAGGCAGCCATGACAGGGGCGGGGAAGGAAATGACAGCAAGGGAGGAAGTGAGGTGACGTCCATGATAGGTGTGGGAAAGGAAGACAGGAGGTGTGGGCATGGTAAGGGCGGAAGTGACGTCACTTTAGAAGCAACCGTGACTGTAGATAGGTCACGGGACTGGCAGGGTCAACCTCCTTCTGTACTAGGCGCCATCTTTAGGGTGGTGGCTGATGCACTTTCAACAATACACTATATTATAACTATTAAAATAAGTCAGAGAAGCAACATTCTGTTCTGCAAAATGAAATACTAAACTATGAACAGACCTGGCAGGTTAAATAAGACAGTTGAGAACATTATGCATTTAACAGCCCATACAGCTGTTTCTAGAAACATGTACTTTAAAATAACTTTAAAATAATAAAATGATGCAAAATAAACTCACGGAATTCAACCAATTTCCCTTATCATCCTCATTGCATAGTTTTGCAACAAATCACGCTTGCCTTTACACTTAACACGTCCAAATATTCCTCTATTCTTGTATCAGATTCACTTACTTAACCTCCGTAAATCAACACTGAGCTACATCCCTGACTCCCTGTCTTATACACCAGTCTTGGAGAGAATACTCAGAAAGGTGGAATGCATTCTTGTGAGCGAGCCCCCCCACAATCTTCACTGCCTTATCACAAAACACAATTTATATATATATATATAAACGGCAAATGGCAACAATAATAATATTATTACACAATTATAACACCATAACCTTTGAATTAGAATATTGTCCAGCAAAAATCCCGTCTCTAACTCTTATCAGTAGAAATGCAGGCAAGCGGGGAGGAGGGGGGGGAGAAAGTTAGACAGTGCAAAAAAGGGAGTGAAGCTGCAGGCATGAAGATTAACCATGTTAGTGCTGGAAAGTAACAAGACAGAAGGACAGAGACTTATACGTTTGGAAACCAGAAATCTTTGACGGGAGAAACGGACTGGAGGTGCAGGGAGCTGCAGAGAGAGGATGAGGGTGACGAGATCTGTAGGACTGATGGGGGGGGGAAGAATAGGGATCCATCAGCATCCAGTAACACAATTATTATAATACACAAACAATCTTAAACCTTTGTGATCAATTTCTTCCTCAACCTATCCCTTTTGCTGAATAGCTCTTGCTACTCGGTACCAGGCTTCTGCTGTACAAACCAAATCGTGGTCCGACAGCTTCCCCTTTCTTCTCTATCAGTAACTTACGCCAGCTCTCTGGCTGCAATCTGCCACACGGAGGTACGGTAATTCCACATACTTTAGCAATCTTCCTCACTTTCTTAACCATCTCTTCTCCTTCTCTGTCTTCCACTAGATCACATGTTAACCAACCCTTACTGGGTTTATCTAACTTCTGTCCCATCCTCCCTATACAAGGCGTCCCAGATATAGAGAGAGAAAGGAACAGAACGTCTACCGTGCTCGACTGCTACTTTAAGAGCAAGCTCTTTAAGTACGTCTTCCCAAAACGTAGACTAGTCACTGATTCCGCCTACCCGTGGTAGCCGCGGATTGGAGCGTGGCGAGAAGTGTGTGACCAATCACTTCTCTCAACAAAGAGAAAGAGAAATAGGAGGGGAAAGTGTAAATAGTACAGTGAGTAAGATAGAAGTAAACACAGGAATCTGTGTGACAGACAATTAAGACAACATTTCAAATAAAATACAGTGCATGCATCACAGTTCAAATAAGTTCAACAGTTTTATCCCTTGCCTTTACTCGCGTGGCCCAAAGCCACCTCCCTCAACCTCGTAGTGTCCCTGTTGCGGACCCACCCGCAAGTCTCACTACCAGCAGCCACAGGAAACAGCAACAGCTTCCAACCCGAATCCTGTATAGCCTAAAGAATTGGAATCTTACCTGCCTCAGCGCTCGAGGCTGGAATTTTACCAAGAAGAAGTGTCCGATGAGGCTAGCTAAGCCGTCAAAGTGACACTATGGGGAACCCCCAGGAAGCAGTGAGTCTACACCCCTCCACAGATTCCCCCTACTCTTTTTCCTTACAGCCACAGCTACGTGGCTCCTAAAAGAGTTAAACAGGCAATAGAGGACCCCCAGGAAAACTTCCACAGGTCCACCCCCCTTTTTCCTTACTACCACAGCCACGTGGTACCTAAAAGGAGTTAAACAGGCACTTACACTCCCCGGGTGCTAAGTTAAACACAAACCAATACAAAAAACACACCCAGGCAACAGATAGTCAACATGCAGGTAAACTAGGTATCATTAACAATACAAAGACTCTGGGCAAGTTATTACCTGACTTTGATGTCCTCTCGGTAGCAGTCACAGACACTGGGGCAGGTCAATCACAGGGGCAGGAACATACCGGCTAGGTGCTGCAGCAATCTCTACCGTGTATTCAGAGGTGATCAAGCTCTTTTCCTTCCCCCAGGATTCAGCCCCCCCAGCGTATTCTTGGACAGCTGCCCAGGCAGGACATAGCCCCGAGCCCCACGTTATGGCGCCATCTGTTGTAGATAATTTACTGCAAACCAATTAGTTTGAATGACTATCTGTTCCTGTCCAAATTAAAGATAATAAAGTTGCGTGCACGCAGAAGTAAATTCACACTGAGACACAAAGTTCAGGTTAATGAAAGAACTTCGGAGAAGTTTAATGGCTTCTGACAGAAAATGGGTGCGCAGACCCTTTTAAAGGCATTATTACATCATTGAAGAAAATCAAGATATAGACAAATAGACATTGTTAATTGGCTTAGGTGCTAAGATGTTAGTAAAATGCCCTCCCCATTCTTAGGTCACTATCCACGTCATGCTTTTCTCCTCCAGGTTTTAGCGCCATTTTGCTAACATGAGGAGCTCACTCGACGGGAGGGGCCTTTTGGCAGCTATCCATTTAGAGCGTAGCTGGCACTTGTTAGTTTCTCAAGGTTAGGTTTCAAGGCTTTTAGTAAATACACATTTTATCAAAGCTATTTCTTGCTGGCATGCAAATTCTATGTTCTATAGACAAAGCTTTCTTGTAAAACTATGGGGGCCTCTTAGAGGTATAGCAAGAGGATTTAAAGGGGCCTTACAGATTTATAGAGGCCTAATAATTCTACAACAGTACCAGTATGCAGTTTCCTAATATTGTCTCGGTACCAGAGACCCATAGTACCCTTATACCACCGTCTCTTTTCTGCAAGATCTACTCGCCTATTCCCAGAGTGAGAATACTGACTACCAAGATGAACACTCTCAACACCGTTCAAGAGGGTACAAGTCTGGTCAGAGAGTGTCTCAAGCAAAGTCTGCCCAGCCACGAAGCAGAAACAGACTAACCTGAGACAACAACCAGAGATACTAATTCCTCCCTCATAGTGCCAATTGAGGAGACCACCAGTAACCTTGACCAGGTGACTGGATCTGATCTGGAAGTCTGTCCCACAAAGGACAATGCATTTGATACTGTAAGTGTCAACCCAAATACTGACTCTATAGAATCAGAGGTTCTTATTTCTCCACCTCTTCCCCCCCCCAGCGCCAGCCCCCCCCAACCCTCCCCCACCTTCTAAATACACACACATTCACTGACAGATACGCATACACACGCACACACTCACTCACTCTAACAGACACACACACTAACAGACACACACACACACTAACAAACACACACACACACTAACAGACACACACACAGTCAGACACACACATACACACAGTCAGACACACACACACTAACAGACACAAACTGTCACACACACTGACACACACACACACTAACAGACAGACACACACACACACTAACAGACACACAGTCAGACACACACTCTAACAGACACACACACACTAACACACACACACACACAGTCAGACACACACACAGTCAGACACACACACACACACAGTCAGACACACACACACACACAGCCAGACACACACACACACTAACAGACACAAACTGTCAGACACACACACACTGACAGACACACACACTGACAGACACACACATACACACTAACAGACACACAGTCAGACACACACATACACACTAGCAGACACACAGTCAGACACACACTAACAGACACACTCACACAGTTAGACACACACACTCACATTAACACTTTTTTTTTTATTTACCCCCCCTCCTTACCTTTGGGAATGCTAGGGGGGGTTCGCTATCTCCTTGGTGGTCCAGTGGCTGCGGGCGGCGCTGGGCTGGGCGGGCGGCTGGTGAGGGAGCTCTTCCTCTGAGCTGTCCGCTCAGCTCCCTCGCGCGGCGCATAGTGAGGCTGGCAGCCGGAATATGACGTCATATTCCGGCTCCCAGCCTCACTCTGCGGTGTGCGAGGGAGCTGAGCGGACAGCTCAGAGGAAGAGCTCCCTCGCCAGCCGCCCGCCCAGCACCGCCCGACCGCTCGGCATGTCTGTTAGCAGCAAGGCTAACAAGGCATTTGCCCTGGGCATTTGGGGGCGGCGTTTTTTGCCACCCCCTGAAAAATGACGCCCAAGGCAAATGCCTAGTTTGCCTCGCGGCTAATACGCCCCTGCTTGCACCTGAACAAAGCATCGAAGATTCTTCCAATCAGCCGCTTAACCAAACTCCAAATGAAATGAGTGAAACCGAACAAGAAGGTAACATCTGGTACCTGTTCCCTTGATGAAGGAAGCTCCTTCTATGACTCATCAATTGCCATGATGTCTGTCACTCCACCTAAACCTCAGCAATTATTAAAAGAAGACTTGCCTTCAGTTGAGAGTACTTCTACGTCAATTAAAGAACTACCTCAAGCTGAGCTCACAAGTGACAAAGAGAATGATTTAAGTGACCAGGTATCTCTAGTCGTTACAGAATTATGTCAGGTTGAGAGAGAATCATCCCTACTTCGGGTAACCTCATGTTCCGAGAAATTAAAGGAGCCATCCCTTATTGCATTTCTGCGATCTGAAGAGGAAGTTTCGCAAAATACTCCTGATCCTGTGCTCGTTAATCTAGGGGATTCTCCTCAATTGATTCCAGTGGTACCTACCCAAGATAACTCAGAGACTGTTCTCCTTTCTACAGAAGTTGCATTGCAGTCTTTATTCTGAGGATCTTACAAGCCAGAAACCAAGTCAGACCCAGGACTTCTGAGTGATGCACCTGTTACCAGCAATAGACCCTGATCTAGTGGGATGGCACGTTTGTCAGTCACTGGTAATGACTGTTCCTTATCGTATGTGCCTTTAATTTCTGTTTCTGTGTCTCCCCTTCTAATGTTAAATGTTACTCTACAGTCCTTGCTTTTGTAGGTTTCTATCCTGCCTCGTTGGTTTCTCCCGTGGGATTCTCCACCTCTTATTCCTCCTAAGCCTTCTCTTTGTTTTCCCTACCTGGGTGGGTGACCTGGGTTTTCTTCTGTTACCTATGGGTGGTTTTGGGGTTTAGAGCGCCAGGAGTCGCTCCTTAAAGTCCCTTTGTGACCGTCTGCAAGCATGGCTTGGGTGTGGTAAGCCAATTACCTCCAGCATACAGAAAATAGCTTTATTCACAAGAACAGTAAAAACACATAAATATACATAATTCCTATTATACTTAACAGAACCCCCCCAGGTAGCTTGGTTCTGAGCGCTCACTATATCCGAACAGCGCTCAGATTCCACAAACACAGTCAAATCGCCATGGGGTTAAACCATAGCTACTTCCAACTGGTCTGGCAGTGTCCCTGGGACAACGCCCTGCTGGAGAACAATAGACAGGAAATGGGGGAGGGGCACTCCTTCTCATGTATTCAAAGGGGCAGAAAAAGTGTTTCAAAATCCAATAAGCCCAAATAATGCTTACAAAGGGCAAAGTCTCACAGTGGCCATAGTCAGAAGGCAGGAGGCGGGCAAACAGGCTTCTCCATAAACCAGTGGCGAGGTTGGTTCCGCCACACCTATTCATTTGTGTCTTGGCATTATTTCTTTGCTGTATTGGTTCCCACATTTAAAGGGACAGTGCTGTTCCAGGACAGCACCCCTTTATGTCATTACAAGGGTGTGTTTATTTGTAGTGTTGGTGTTTGCATGCATGATTGTATTTATGTATATTGTTGACATCTGAATGCAGAAGTTTGTTTAAATGTAATGTTGGTGTAAATGGAATATTTATACATATTTTGCCACGCACACATACAGACGCACATTACAACACAAAGAAACACACAAACAGTGTCACACACAAATATGCACACAGACACACAAAGATGCACTCCGAGAGCTACACACACAGACTAACACATGCACAAATTAGCAAACATTGAAACACATGCACTGTTCCTCACACACATACTCACAAACACTGACACAAATGCACAGATGCACACACACAAATCCATAAACACAGGCACACGTACAGTTGTGCTCAAACGTTTGCATACACTTGGAGTAATATATGTACCATTTTTATAGAAAACATGAGTGAGCAGGCAAAACACATTTATTTTATTTCTTATGGGATTTATATTCTACTGTAGGTTATAACAGAATGGCACAATCATAAAACAAAACATGGCAAAAAAGAAAAAATGAAATGACCCCTTACTTCTGTTCGCGGCAAGCCAGGAGAGCACTGTTCTGTATTTGTCAGGAATACTGTTGATCCAGCACGAAGAATAGTATCACACCTAGGACTAAGGGTAACGTCTATCCAGACCTTAGAATGGCCAGACCTAACGTACCGCAGAATAGTAAAAATACTTGCCGAGGTCAGGGACACAGAATGAGACACAACGGTGAGTAAAGCCAGAAGTCAAGGATACCAGAAATCAGGGAAGTCAAAACGAAGCCAAAGTCAAATACCAGAAAAATGCAATCAGGAACACACTCTCAGATAACCAACTAGTGGAAACCACGACAGGGCAAAGAAGAGATAAAGAAATGGGCTTTTATAGCTCTTCCCTATAATTCATTGGTGGACAGGGATCACCTGACTCCACAACATGCGTGTGTACTCTTTGTGTGGCTGCACACGCACGTCTGCGTGACCTCTAACCCTGCTGAAGGCAGGGCTACATCTTTTATTGTTTATACAGCACCCAGCGTCCATATGAACACCGCGCACACTGGAGATGGACGTGCCGGCGGATCTGGCTGTGATCCGCCACAACTTAGGTAAGTTTTTTTGTTTTTGTTTAAATGGCCGCACCGATCCTGTGCGGCTACGTGGTGTCACGGGCCAGGGGCCGTGACAGAAACATCTCCGACGGTGTGGCTGCTTAGTTTGAGTGCAGCCACGCCAGCAAAGATGTCAGGAGCCATGACAGTTTGTTCAGATGGACCTCACGAACAAACGCTACCAATGAGCCAGGGGAACCGCTCGCCTCCTCGTACGTTTTGAAACTCCCAAACATGACCGACCGCTACCTCTAAAACTCTAGGGTTTTGGGTAGGCGGTCGGTCAAAACTTCATCCCGGTGGCGATTCGCTGTGTTCGTGGAATCTGAGCGCTTTTGGGGTTATATAAAGTATGGGGTTCCTTTATGAGTGTTATGTATTTTTGTGTGTTTTGTGTACATTGTCATTTTTGCGTAGTCATGGTGACATGGCATTTTGGAGACATTTTTTACTGTGTTAATGGGAGTGTCATGGGCGTGTTTTTTGTGTCCTTCATGAAGTCTCATGTTTGGGGGATTGGGAGCTATATTCACTATAATCACTTCTGTGCTTGGGACTTTCTTCATGGATATACTCAACTGGGGTATTGGGATCTGTTACACACGTATGATTATTACTATTATTATTAATGTATTGCGTGCTTAAAAATCCTTTTCCTACTTTATCTGTTTTATATTTTTTTGTACTAAAATTCTACATTGTATGCTTAACTTGTATGCAAAATTCCAGCCCTAGTATATTTGTCGTCAGACCTATATCTCTTCCTTGTCATCTCTGTGGACCATTAATCCCTAGTGTATACCACCTTCACAAATTGCACCTATTTGACCCTCTAATCTATTCTTTTTTTACAGCCTCAGTCTTACACACAGCTAGTTCCTGTTTTTTTATATAGACTCTGTTAATTACTTAATTATGGTCATCAGTAGGTAGATCATCTCTGCAGACAGCACTCTTACAATCTCCTGCATTGTTACTTCTCATTTCTCATTCTCACCAACTCCTTTCGTGCTGTCTGTTTGCTACCTTTACTGACACCACTTTGTCCAGTCTTTATGAAACTATTTATAAAATTTCTCATTCTTTGTCTTTTTCATTTTCTTTCGGTTTTTCAAAAAGAATACCTTTCCTTCAACTCACCAACACCAAGTAACTCAATTTATATTGTGCATTCTATACTTCCTTCACAGCTTGTTTCATCCACTGCAATCTTAACTCACATCTGCTTGCACAGTAAGACACACATTGACACTTACAGACATACAAGTCACAATGTATCTGGCTATGTGTATGTCTGAGTGTGTCTTGCACTGTCTACCTGTGTATGTGCCTGAGAGTGTGTGTCTGAGAGTGTGTGTGTGAGAATGTATGTCTCTTTGAGCCTGTGTGTGGTTTTTGTCTGGGACCGTAGGTGTATGGGGAAGCTGCTTGAAGTGTGTTGTGTGTATGGGGATCTGCCTGTGGCCCTTGTGCACTGTGTTTATGGCAAATTTCATGACTGTGTGTGTATGATGAATGTCTTCAGCTGGTGACTGAGACAGGGTCAGTAAAGGGGTACCAGTGGCAGGGATAATGTGACAGGGTGAAGAGGGTAAATGGGACAGTGTGGGGGGATTGTGAGAGAGAATGAGGGAGGGTGAGTATGACATGGTTTGATGAGGGAGTGTGACAGGGTGAGTGCAGGTAAGTGTGTCAGAGCAATTGTGGCATAGTAGAAGGGATGTGTGTGACAAGATTAGAGGGATTAATGTGACAGGGTAAGTGTGGCATAGTTGGGGGGGTGAGTATTAGAGGGTTGGTGATGAAGGGTGGATGTGGCATGGTTGGAAAAGGGAGTATGACAGGATTAAGGAGGGCTAATGTAACAAGGTGAGTGTGGCAGAATGTGACAGGATAAGGGGCATTGATGTGACAGGGTAAGGTAACGAGATGCAATGGATTTTTACTTTAAATACTATGGTCCCATATGGCCTGAACAATGACTTTGAAATCTGCCATTTTTTAAAATAATGAATCATATGTATATATTTATACACTTTTTAATTAATTATAAATTAAATTTATTTTTTAAACATATATTTTTATCTTTCAATGATTTTTAATTGCTTTTCAAAAGCATTTTTAAATTAATTGTTCTTTTAAATTTATCAATTTTTTTCAATTTATTAATTATTTTTGAACCTTATATTTTCATGCTCTCAGCTCTATTCCTATTTTGTTTCACAATTATATTGTTCACATTTATATGGATGATAAGTCTTTTTGTGATTGCACTTTTTTGTGATTGCACTTTGTTATGCACCTTTCCCACTGGGACACTCTCTGATAAATAATTACCACTGTTGATTCGAATTACTATTACATTTTATTCATGTTTTATCTATTATATTGTGTTTGCCAAAACTATAATAAGAGTAAGTCTTGAGATATGCCAATTAATAGTTCTCTCTTTTTATCCTTTTTAGGCAATATTGCTTTAAATCAAAATTAAATTTAAATCTTAATCAATATTAATATGCTGTATATCTTTGTGATTGTGATTTTATGAATGCCTTTTTGCTGTTTAATTTTGCCATGTTATTTATTTTTCTACCATGAATAACTCTTCAAAGAGTCTTAAATGAGTCTTTAATGACAAATGTAGATTTGAATCCAAGTCCTATTAAACTCTATGTCAGGATATTTAGTTAATTTAATTGAACAATTGGACTTTTTCAATTGAATTATTGATAAACCAATCATGAGGGATTGTTGCCCTATTTAAGCCCACAACCAAGATGGAGGTTGTGAGCACGTCCTGAGGAAGCCGATTGGCGAAACGCGTTGACGTCATACAAAGGGGGAGGAGCTTACAGACCACGGAGTCCGGAGGCGTTTGTTTTCCGGCAGCAGACAATACACAAGGAGATTCTCTAGCAGCCAAACAGGAAGAACGCCGGACGAGCAGCCTACCACCCTAATGATTTAACTCTGATAGTGAGTTGACATATATGTGTCAAACTCACCACCTAATCTAAAGTAAGGGGCTTGTCACCCTATTTTTTATCATCATTTTATTATTCTATTTTATGTATATATGTACTGCTTTTTCTGCATGTGGCAGATAATAAATTTATGTCAGCTTTTTCCTATTGGGGTTTTACCAAATATTTCTTAAAGTGATACCTCACAATTTATGAATTGTTATAAGTATATATGCTTATATATTTTTCATACAATCTGCACTATCATTGTTTTTTTTTTTTCCTTTTTTCTTTACATATACACCATTATTGCTGGAAGTTACACCAGTTTGTATATATATATTCTTTTTTCTGTCCTATATATGGTATAAATTGCTCCACTCACTAGCACACATTACTTTCTCTTTTTGGTGGAGTTTTGGGATTACACCAGAGTGTGAAGCAATTTTTAAAAACAATTTTGAAAATAATTTAGCACCCAGGTTATATCTTTTCGTAAGTGTGACAGGGTTGGGGGTAGAATGGTACAGTGTGAAAGAAGGCGAGTGTGACAGAATTAGGGGGGTTTATTTGACAGGGGGAGTGTGGCAGAGCGAGGCAGGTGAGTTTGGAGGGAGTGAGATTAACAGGATTAGGAGTAGTTAATGTGAGTGTGGATGTGTGAAGGGACTGAGTGTGGGGGGATGGCAGTGTGGGGAGTGGTGACAGTGTGAGGGGAGGCTGACAGTGCGTGAGGCAGGGCCGGACTGGCCTACCGGGATACCGGGAAATTTCCCGGTGGGCCGCGGCACCTGGGGGCCGGCCGCGTTCCTGGCTGGAACCGCCGGGCCGGGTGGCAGCTTCCCCGGTCCGACGGCCCTGCTCCTCTCACTGCCAGGGGCGGGCCGGGCCGGGGGGCAGGGAGGCAATTGCCCCCCAGGCCGCCCTAAATTCTTGTAAGACCGGCCGCGGCGGGCCGGCCCTTTAAATACTGCAGCCGCCCCTCCCCTGTAGCGTGGCCGAGCTAAACTCCGGTCCGCGGTGGCCGGCCGGAGTGATAGGAAGGTGCACACTGAGTGTGCACTTCCTGTCAGTCCGGCCAGTTACAGGAAACAGAAACTCCTGTTCCGCGCGGAGTTTCTGTTTCCTGTAACCGGCCGGACTGACAGGAAGTGCACACTCAGTGTGCACCTTCCTAGCACTCCGGCCGGCCACCGCGGACCGGAGTGCAGC